>CAHIKZ030000635.1:3207500-3382500 GCA_903632075.3 Acanthosepion pharaonis
ATATGAGGGGCAAACTAGTGGGGGGCAATGACGACATACTACAGGCTCAAGCTGAAAAAAAGTATTTACATTTTTACCACAGGAATATTTTACTATACATATTTAATGAGGGTGAAACGTTTTTGTTATTCACAGTATATATATATATATATATATATATATATATATATATATATATATATATATATATATATATATATATATATATGCCCATTCGTGGGATGTTTCTGTAAATAAAATAACGTTAAATATAGTATATAATACACCCACACTCGCACGGACACCCACCTGGCACCTATCGGCAAATAGGATCAGTCAACACATTAATAAATAGCATAAGAGTACATTAACATTGAGAGCTACTCACATATAAGGCAAAATACTAACAAAATCAAATAGTAAAAACATTGAATCTATATATATATATATATATATATATATATATATATATACACAATTAACCATCTAGATATAAAAAACGAATTTAATATGAGCCATTATAGTCAATGTATATAAAAGATATATATATATATATATATATATATATATATATATATATATATATATATATATATATATATATATATATATATATATATATATATATATATATAACCACACACATGTCGTAACTCGCCTACGTCGCAACAATCTTTGAGCTGGTCACTACAGGCCTCAGCTCTAAGAAATGTACCACTTGTCTTTACCTAATACGTTAATGATTTAAGAACGTCGTAAGATTGGACCAGAAATATAAATTTAATCGCCAAAATGTCTATTGACTTTAAATTGATTTAATTAATATATCTATCTATCTATCTATATATATATATATATATATATATATATATATATATATATATATATATATATATATATATATATATATATATATATATATATATATATATATATATATATATAAATATATATATATGTATATATATATATGAGGGGAAGTAAACTAGTGGGGCAATGACCACATACTACAGGCTCAAGATGAGAAAAAAGTATTTACCACAGGAATATTTTGCTATACATAAGTAATGAGGGGGAATCGTTTTGTTATTCACAGTATAATAAAAAAAAATGATCAATAGATAGTTCACCTAATATATCTGGTATTCAATGGAACTACTCAGGAAGTAATGTATTATTCAATGATCATTTTTCCATTGATCTTTCAAAAAATCCTTCTAACATTATTTTGGGTGACCTAACTGTAATATATGGATGTAAAATAAAGAGTCCATATTATTGGAAAATATTTACGAATATCGAAAAGGACAAACGTAATCTAAAAGGCAATCACGAAGATCAAATACATACAGATCAAATCACACGTTCTTGTCTGCTATCCTGTATATCTATCATTTGAGTGTCTACTGAAAAATGTATCGATTGACCAACATATAGTCTCACGTAGAGACATTGGTAAAATAATAGACATGTGACTGTACAAGAATACAACTTCTAGTCGACCATCACGCGCGCGCTCAAACACACACACACACACACACACACACACACACACACATATATATATATATATATATATATATATATATATATATATATATTGCAAAGCTGCACTATAAACAGCATTTCTGATTTTTTTTCCAGTCTGTGTCAGTATAAATAGCATGTTAACATTCCCAACCTTTGAACAGCCAACATATAGCTGGTCATGAGAAAAGCGGGGTCCAGTTACTTTCAGTGATTGTCCTTCGGACATATTGATTGACATTACATTGCTCACTCTCACTGGAAACTAAAAGTCTTTTCAACTCAAAAGGAAGAGCTGGAGGAATTAAGGAGATTCTTGGAATTATAACTCTTTCCTCCCTTCTCTGGACCAGTAAGGACATCTTCTTCCAAGAGATGAGGAAGCATATTCTTGATAATTAACTCTCTTCTATTACAAAGCTTTGGTGCATCAAGATTTTTCACTAGTATAAATGGCATATTTCCTTTTATTTCCAGCTTGTGTGACGGCATTGCAAGAGGATTCAATGAGTTCAGTAAGTCTTTTGGTTAACTCACTGTCTGCACTTGAGCTACTAAAGTGTTAATGAAAAAGTATTTCATGATTTCTTTTGCAATGTCATGAAGAAATTTCCATTTGATGCTTTCCACAGTTTGATAAGTGGTAGGTAATATGGCCCTCTCATAAACCCAGATTGAATACATGAAATTTTGTTTACTGTTTAGATAAACATGGTTAATTAAGTCTTGGATAATTGAGACTGAATCTCCAAACTGCGTTTGTCTTGAGAGAAACGGTTGCCTTGGCAATCTATGTGACGATGCGAAATGAAAGCAACAAGTGTGAACGAAATGCCACCATAACGTGAGTAAAATGATAGGAATCGTGTTCAAAATGGAATTTCCCGTAAGTTCATTAGTTAGTAAAATCTATTACTCAAATGATTTATTATAAATATTATGGAATTCTCCTATCATTTATTTCATTACCCCGAGGTGGGACGTCAACAGGTTGCATATCCAATTATTTCCATGCGTTTGAATCGTGAAAAAATCAGTAGACTCTAGATATTTTTTCAGAATGTGTACCACAAGAAGTTCGGCTAAATTAAAATTGTTTGTAATAACAATAATAATAATAATAATAATACTATTTATAATAATAATAATAATAACCCCAGACATTCTAGCTAATCGTCCAGACACTGTTATTCTAATCTATCTGCCCAAATATTGTTATTAGAAGAACAATCAAAGCTAACCGCCCATACATTATTATTAGAGACCGCAAACAAAATAGTGCCTCCGCATTGATATAGCAGTTCCTGTAAACTGCAATGTATCTTTGATGATCTTCAAAAAGCTATCAAAATACAAGAACCTTGAAATCGAAATTTCATAAAAGTTGTACATTGGAACAACAATAATCCCTGTTGTTGTATGAACACCCGGATTAGTTGGAAAAGACTCCAATAGACACATTGGATTCCTGAAATACAAAAGAACATTATCACAAGTACAGCCTACACCCTGAGAAGAGCTTTATCTATGTAAAATGAGTGTGTGTGTTTTAATTGGTCAATGGAAATTTTCATGACGCTATTTCGGACGTTAGTCCTCTGGCCGGGACCCGGAAAGAAATGTGTATAAACCAAAATTAAGTGAAATAAAACAAAATATAATAACAATAACATGTGTGTTTACCATTTAATTGCCCATGACTTTATAGTGGATCCAAGATTTCCTATGAGAGAAACAAAATGAAGATTCTTGGGGACATGAAGGAAATACCTGTAGCGACAATCAATCCAAATCATTCTCTCCGTATTTGCTGCACACGACGAGATTCATCGATTATGTCAGCATTGTTATTTTATATTGAAGGAGAAAAAAAATAAAAGTATTTTTTATATTCCTCTCCAATTGCTTAATATGTTGCTACTCCGTCGGTGAAAAGATTTCGGCTTTATGGATGAGACAAATAATGATTTCTTTATTACCAGTTATTTAGTTGCTTCTAATCCTCGAGGGAAAAGTAATCACTAGAGAATGCGTTTTCCGGGCAGTAAAGCATTACCTATACACATCTTTTTTCTTATTTCCACGAAGTAGAAAGTATATTTTATAATATAGGCGTAACATTAATGATTACAACTGCAGCTAATAACAGAATAGTGCAATTATTACAATATGGTAATGTTTATGTTGAGATTAACCGTTTACTTATGAGGAAACACTCATTGACTGAAATGTTAGTGTTCAACACCGTTGAAATTTATAAGCGTTTCGTTTAAATGACATTTATAGAAATTTTTATGATTTTTCAGGCAACGTTTTCATGGTTTCTCACTGTTATCGCTATTCCGAGTATTGATGACGCTTTCATTCCTTACTATTTGTGTAAATGACTCTGGACAACCCCGATCACACTCTGCCATTATTTTCTCTTCGAGCTGACATCTTATATCAATCTTAGTTGTTGGAATTGTTCAGGTGATGAGGTATATTCGATTCGATAAAAGTGTTTTACTTGTGATCATCTGGCACCAGTCTATGAGATCTGAAGAAGGAAAGTTTCTTTTATGAGTGACAGGTTCTATTCGCCTGAAGCCATTTTTAGTGTAACAAAATAAGAATGTATATCTATTGGAAGAGTTTCTACTCAAGAAAGGCTATTTTTTGAAGCAGATTCCAAAATTGCTGCCTTCCCGACATCTATGATCAGGACCACATCAAATCTCAGGTCAACCGTAATCTTTCTTACATAATCTACACATTTCCCCTCCACTTATACCCGTCGTGGGTATGACGATAAACGACATCTACGTCGTGGGTAAAACGATAAAATACATCCAACAGCAAGGTCTCTGATCAGGAGGTTTTGAGGAGCGTAGAACCACATCTTAATTGCTGGTGTTTCCAAGTCCACTTTACCCCATGGTGGTAGCACCTGTTAGCGTCCTACCTATGAGTAAATAGTTAACCCCCAAACTGGGTCAAAAATCGATATTTGAAGAGAAATTTTACCACAAATACATTTATGAAAAAAAATATTATCGGAAATAGATTTTTGAAGAAAGAAAATATTACCAACACATTTTTGGAAAAGAGTATTGTCAGCAGAAAAAAAAAAGTTGGCATTAAGTAACTCATTGATGTTGATATACCGTAAAACAAGCCAAATCAGATCAAACCAATTTACTTATATATTCATTTAACGACATCAATCATTGATCGTTCAATTTGAGCAGTGTTTGTGCATTTCACTAGGGAAATATTTAGTAAAAACTGTAATGTGACTGATGGGATTTTTCATATCATTGATTGTCCTAAATATATTTTCTTTCTAATTATGCCGAATATTTTCAAATATCCTCTGAAATGTGGCAATTTTTCTTTACTTTTCGACACATGTGATTTGCTACAATCCCTATATACAGGGTGTGATATATAAATTGTCGTCTAAAATACGCAAAATTGAAAAAAGAAACACGGATAACTCATTTTAACAGGCAAATCTACAACAATATATATATACAGAGAGAGAGAGAGAGAGAGAGAGAGAGAGAGAGAGAGAGAGAGAGAGAGAGAGAGAGAGAGAGAGAGAGAGAGAGAGAGAGAGAGAGAGAGAGAGAGAGAGAGAGAGAGAGAGAGAGAGAGAGAGAGAGAGAGAGAGAGAGAGAGAGAGAGAGAGAGAGAGAGAGAGAGAATTACTACAGAGTAAATTCATGCAAGAAAATCGCCGTTGTCTTCAACCTCGGAGTCCAGACGATTTCGAAATCTCCTGCATCTTTTCTGGATATTCGCCCTGTTTTATTTGTTGAAAGCTGCCATGATCCTTGCCTTCAGTTCATCTGTGGAGTTTCAAGGAGTTTTCTTGGTCTCTCGCTCAACTGCACCCCACATATAGTAATCAAGGATTTTGCAGTTTGAGGAGTTAGCTACGCAGTGTTAATGGCTGATAAAATCGCAGAAATTGTCTGACAGCAATAAACTGGGTTCTCCTGTGTATGTGGCATTGTTTAGATTCCCGTTGGAAGACATAAGGCCTTCCAGTAGCCAGATTCTTACCTTCTTAACCCAGGACAGAACTACCTTCTCAAGACACGATGTATGCCTTCGTACTGAGTTTGAAGCCCTGTGGGAAGATGAATGGCCGGATGAAGACGCCGTCACTTGTGATCACTCAAAAGACCATGATGCTGACGGGATATTTGGTTTTCACCACTCTTAGTACATCTTCTGGTGACACAGCATCTTCTGACACTTAAACACGCTGAAATGGTCGTATTAGAGCTTCCTGTCCGAATTCCAAGTACTACAGCATGATGTTTCCAAATTTCTAGAGGAGGGAATTGCATCATGTGGCTCTTTTTCTCACCGACTGTTCCATTCTGACCTTACTATAATGTGCAGTCGACAAAATCAAATACAACGCGCATGCGCAAAATTAAAAATATAAAATGGCAACAATTTAACTATTGCACTCTGTAGTGTTTTTGAAAACAAATTAAATACTCTAAGGATTATTTACATTGTTTTGCTAATGTTATGGTCCGGTTCCTTGTACCATGGTGATAGTCCAAGGTAGAACCAATAAAGAAGAACTCGAATACGAATATGGAATAACACAGATATATTACAAACAGGAATATATACAGAAAGGTAGAAAGTGTTAGTACGAACAATCAGGTTTAGTAGTAATTGTCTGAACGCGACTCTGTTTCGGACTGCCTCTGACGGACTGACAGACTCGCTCTGACTGACTGACAGACTCCTGACGGATTTCACGCCAGACTTCAGACTGAACTCCAGACTTCAGACGGAACTCGGACTTCAGACGGAACTCTCCGCTTCCTCTTGAGGCGCAGTATTTATTACGTATGTAATAGTCCATTATGTTATTATGGGTAAAGTCCCATAACAGCTAGTCAAAAAATTCACAAGATAATTAGTATTAAACAAATAATATTCGTGCATTTCTCAGTGTGGACATATTTGCATGATTAATATATGTTCTGGTTTGCAGCCTATAATGAGAGGTTAAGTCAGAAAGAAAAGTGAATTTTGAAGTTCGGCGGTAAAAACAACAGGCGGGGCTGAGCGTGCAGCACCACGGGTGAGCAGGTAATGACTACTAGCTCGCCATGTCCAACAGTCTAACACTCATCTAAGTGGCAAGAAGCAACGATGTCAGATGTATAGGCCCTCTACACAGAGACTGCACTATCGAATATATTGGCGCGGTATATATCACGCGCCATAGATCTACGAAAGATATATGAATTGGTAGATCACTTTAAAGCGAGAAAACCAAGTGAAACAAGCAATGTCGATCCAGTCGACCATAATCATCGCGCACAGAACACATAAAGGCCTTGATCTAAGATGACGACCAATTCACGTGAGCACAAATGGTGGCAATTGTGGAATGAATTGGCAAAAGACATGATGGCGGTAGTGTGTTTTGCCCGTTGGGTGGGCAAAGTTGCAAGCTGTGCAGACGTGGCTTCGTGAGCAACCAAAGAGCTTCTTTTCGGAAGGAACGAAGGAGCTCGTGAAAAATAGCAGAAGATTTTCGACGTACGAGCATTTGTTTTTTATCAGTAGAAATAAATGTGTTGCATGGAGGTTTTCTTTCCTTTTTAATTAAACTTGTATATAAGCTTACTAAAATAATGATAATAACATTTGTTTAAGTTATTATTATATAAAGAAATACAACAGCAATTTTCTTTTACTTAAAAATAAATCTGAAGATATTGACTATAGTAGTGCGGGCAATCAGCTAACCTCCATGAGAGCAACAAATAGCACTTTTTCGGCTTGCGTTTTCTACTGAATAAAAAGTGTTGATTATATTAAATCAATTTCTAGGTCTACTGCTAGGGAGGTTGGTTAAATATGTCGTTACAGAACTTTGTTCCTGTTAGAATTCATCTTGTACACTTATAAATCTACAATTCGTCTGTGCATTAAAGATTGCTGTCATATATGTTCCGCTGCTTCTACAATATATCTCGAGATTCTTGTCCAAATTCAAAGAATGATCTGTAAGGTATTTACAAATCTTGTTTGTTACGTTATGAGTTGTTTTTCATTTGTCCCTCTTGCATTAAATCTCTCCTGTGATTGACGAATTTGCTACAATTATGTGTCCTAGAACTCTCAGCAGTCTTTTCCTGGTGCCAAATAAAAGTATCGAACTCTTTGCATTTTTTCTAAAACTTTGTGGGAGCTCACATTTTCGGTCCTTGCTATTCACATACCACTTCTGTAGAACCACCTTTCTGTTACTTCCAATTTCCTCTTCCTCTGTGGGAGATTGACAAGCATTCATTGCCAATCTGGAGAACTTATATTACATAGTCAAGATAACTACTCCATATCACCTCTTTTGTTTTATGGCACAAAGTTTTTTGACTATATCCATACACTAAAACGGACATTACATCTTTACATTAATGATCGATATTTTTAACTCAAATGACTTATAGGAAATGTATCTCCATGTACTTATACCCCCGGTTATCAGGTCTCACTTTTTCTATTGATAATATTAATTCCAGTTAGATTACTATCATATTTTGGCCAAGGTTCTTAATATTCTACATTTTTCTAATTGTTTACATCTGCAACATTAGCTGCTCATATAACGATTTATTATAAGTCAATTAATACTACCTATGATAATTTTATTTTCAATTTAATTTTTGCTACACTGATAAATAATTTTCACTTGCGGGTTATTATCATACACATGTTTTCAATTTATTTCCCGTTTTCTCTATTACTTCTTTAATTTTGTAGTAATTCTTTAGTTCCTTTATTCAAAGAAAACCCGCAAAGACGTATATCTATTGCAAACAACATACGACTTAATTTGCGTAAATATATATATATATATATATATATATATATATATATATATATATATATATATATATATAGCGCGTACTCGCACAAACGCGTGTAGATTTTATATCATTGCGTGTTTGTTTGAAATGAATATATAAATATCAGAAATATGCATTCAGATTTATTTACAAGGTGAAAAAACCAGCCAAATAAAATCTAACAAAACCAGTTATGTTATTGCAAATGTATCTAACAAAAACATACTAAAAGTCATATTACAAACACACAAATACACACACACAAACACACACACACACACACACACACATATATATATATATATATATATATATATATATATATATTAAAGAATATCAAAAACTTAAAATCACAGTATTTTTTTATTTCTTGAGAGCTTTACAAACCAGCTCAAAATCTTCAAGACCTATAAACAAATCATAAATTGATTTGTTTTTAGGACTGGAAGATTGACAGCTACTTTTTAGAGTAACAAAAAAGTTATTACCTATGGGATATTGAGTGTTTGATATTCTTTAATTAATATTGTGTTCTGCTTTTTTACATAGAGCTCTCCCTGGATATATATCCCCCTGAAAATTCCATACATTTTAGCATATTGTATCATTACTATATATATATATATATATATATATATATATATATATATATATATTTATAATGTTTATTACAACAAACATTTTAAAACGCTACACAAAATATTCATGTTTCGAGACTATAATGCTTCCTCTTCGGTTGACTGTAGATAAAATATGATGAAATTAATTTATTTGGGAATTTTGAAAAACATCGTTACCTCTTTTGAAAATTAAAACAGTGTGGGGGGTGCTTAAAATATATAATTTAGGGCATTCCAAGATTAACCAATGACATGCAGGTGATCCTTAATCAGCATGATATTGTTAGACATTTTATTAACATGATAATTTAGCATGAAGTTTTTACACGAAGAACAAGATTTTGCCATATCATAGATTTTTCGAAATAACAAAAAATTTCGACACTATTCCAGTATATGTGTGTGTGATTTGGTATATATATATATATATATATATATATATATATATATAGATAGATAGATAGATAGATAGATATATACATTATTTAGTTATTTATCAGTTGTTCTCTATCGCTAGAGGAATATAATATATATATATATATATTTCTTACATTATTTACATTATTCGGACAATTGTCCTCATCTTTGTCGCCATATTTTTCACAGCGTTTCGGCCGTTGTACGCTCTGGCCTTCTTCAGGTGTTTGGAATTTCGAACTGAACCCTTTATTTCGCTCACTGGGGTAGACTGTTCTAGTTCCTCGTGCCGTGTTTGATGGATGTTAGTTATCAGTTATCTCCTGCCAATTTCCCTCTGAAAGTTCTCCACTGCCTTAACCGGGTATTGAACTTACACTCTTTTGGTCTTCTCACTGGATCTAACCAACGCCTTTATCCACTGTGACATGTGTACTTGAGGAAGAAGGCCGGAGCGTACAATGGCCGAAACGTTGTAATAAATATGGCGACAAAGATGAGGACAATAGTCTGAATAATGTAAATAATGTACATAATACTTCATCTCGGAAATATAGACATATATATTTCTATATATCAGAGTAACGCCAGGCAAAAGCATTATATACATTTATCAGTCATTTGCCCCCAACATTCTCTAATCTATCGAAATTAACATATCGTATTCAGCCGTATATATATATATATATATATATATATATATATATATTAAAGAATGTAAAAAAATTAAAATTTCTTGTGAGCTTATGTATATATATGTGTGTGTGTATGTATTCATCAGACAAATATCCTGATGTTTATTTCTTCAAGACAATATAACAATTTCTAAATATATGTATGAAATGATAGCCAAATGTCGCATTTCAATTTTGCCTACAGCTTTCATTAATATCTCACAAGTATGAAGTGTTTGATTATATTATATTCAAAAGGAAATTACAAGTTTTTGTCGCGACTCCATCAAATGTTTTGACTTCGAGGTGATTAATTTTATCATATTACATTTCAAATATATTGAAAATGTTTGGCTATTTATTTAAGATATCGCTTTATACAAACAAATATCTTAAATCATATTAAAATCAGTTTTCATTTCCATTTGAAATAACTGAAACAGAACATGTCTTGTCTGGAATTTAATCATATAAAATTTGATGCATAAATATTTTTTAAATTTCTCGTACACTGCAACCGAATAATCACCAAGATTGCTTAATTATTTGTCGTCGAAACTAAATATTAAATGTATTAAACTATAAATATTATAGTCTATGTGTAGTTTTCATCATACTTTATTTCATCTGCGTATTCATGTCTCTTAAACAAATATATATATATATATATATATATATATATATATATATATATATATATATATATATATATATATATATATATATATATATATAATGGCCTACGGACATATCAGGTTGAAACACCGTTTCTCATTGGCCTACGGACATATCAGGTTGAAACACCGTTTCTCATATTATCACTAAATTTAAGCAAAGTCGAGACTGTTTAGTACCGAAGATGTTACTGCTCGAAACCAAACTTTTTAAGCTTGGGTATGCAGGTGGTGTAATGGCTAAAGGCATGAAATTCGAAGTCAACGTACTGAGATCCATTTCCTATCCTGTTCGTTATATTCATCTAAGTGCAAATAACATTTAGTATGATCGATGTCAATGTTCAATAAGATATATATAATATATATATATAATATATATATATATATATATATATATATATATATATATATATATATATATATATATATATATATATATATATATATATATATATATATATATATATATATATATATATATATATATATATTTCTTTCTTTTTGAAAATGAAACGTCCTCACTTTGGACTACCTAGGGAAATTTCGTAATGGGGCTAATATGCAAACCAGATCTGAAATAATGAAGCCGATGTTAAACGTACCCGTATTTCATCATTATCAACAATCATGTATATAGAAAAGAAACAGTAAATAAGTTAAATAAATATCATAAAAAAAGGAACTACCAGCCATATATTTATCTTTGTAAATGAAATTCTGATCACACACTCACAATTTACAGACCAATAATAGGTCGGTCAAATTAAATTTCACAAATAAAACAGTCTGCTGGGAGAGATAGAAAGAGATAGTTGAAGGTCGGAGAAATATTTTACAATAATTTTGATTGACCCATATGTTACTCTGAAGCCTTGTTCTCACTGTGTGGAGCTTTCAAGATGGTCACGTGATATATCTATATTTTGCAGACCAGCCAAAAATAAGGACGTTTTATATCCTAGGAACCACTGATTCTGAGAATATGAAATTTTGCCTGGATGTATGTGTTCTTAATTGAGACAAATTAGCAACATATTTTTTTTCCTTAATTTGAACTCTTCCTCTTGAACAGTCCGACCAGTAAAACATAGGAATTATTCGATGAAGACTTGACGCTTTTGCAGGCTAAAACCAAGGTATGACAAGAAAACAAACACATAGAAATAACTCATTACATCAAGTAACCGACTAATCAACTTGTGCCCTGAAATTCTTGTTTTGCTTAACAAACTTAAAGTGCACCCTGAAATGTGTGTATATTTTTTCACATCTTTATAATGTCAGCCAAAAATGTGACCCTTGGTACAAACAACAGAAAATTAGAGAATTTATTTCTTTAATTCAAACGCTATTGCAAAAATAGCGCGAAATCAAAAAGTTTATAAGTTACCACAAGCTAATATTGGAATCTCCTCCACTAAAAATAGAAAACAGAACAATGGCCTGATATAACTCAAAATAAGCGTTTAAATAAATTCTTTGAGAAAACCTTGAACTCACAACACACAAACTTCACTACTTCCTCAGGAGAAGGATCTAGATCTGTAAGAACTTGTGATACATTACCGTTTTTCATATCCCAACTCCAGCTGCAAGTATCAAGTTGGTAATGACCGAACGTCTTCAAAATCATAACTTAAAGATGGACAGGGAGACTGTGGATCAATGCCTACCGTTAATTTGAAGGCAGTCATTCAGGCTGTAACTTCATCGTCGATGTTGCAGCATGCTCTATTTACTAGATGTACCTGACGGAGTCCAGTGTATCGTCTGGTTGTCCTGTATATATCTTGATAGAAATCTGCAACCCCACAGATATAAATTGGAAAATCAGTTGCATCAGCTAACGTACCGCAAAAAAAAATTGGATGTCATTTAATTTTTAAATAAGCAGGATTATCTCACATTTTCCATGGCCAAATACAGCTGACGATGAATGTCATCCATCCCAGGTGTATATGAATGACAAGTTTTGCAGAACATACGATTTTGTCAGCTAGCGATTTCACGGATGCTGAGTAACTTCTTCATCTTTCCCCGTTATTTTTTCCCTCGGAACGCATATAAAATATTAGACATGTCTAATGAAATGAGGAAAAGGAAAATAACGAGGATGTTTGTGTCATCAGTTATTAGTCACTAATTTTTCTTCGGTAGCTAGTTTGATCGTTTCAGAAACAATGTCGTGTCAGCGTCTTTCTCACTTTAGACCACACTATGACCATCTGCTTCCAAAGAGCGACATAACATCTTCATAAACTGATCTATATTCTTCTCGTTTGGGAAGAAGTGCTCTTGATGAACAGCAACATACAATCCATCCTCGATTTATATGTTAGCAAAAGTCTGATCTGATATTCGCGGATTTTCATTGACATCTATGAACGGGGCTGCATAGCCATAAAAAATGATGCTGTACTTGGCCTTCACGTAGCTCAGGTACAATGCATCCGTGTCGCTATACGTCACACTAGTCAAACACTTCACTCGGTGCAGATGAGCAACGCCATGTAAAACAAATATTGTATCAGTTAGTGGCTGAGATTCAGGCATGTCAGTGGTCAAATGATATTTCAGAAAGGCATTGTTTATCTTTCTCAATTGGAAATTCTTGAAAATTGGCGTTGGATAGGCAGTGAGTTCGCGTTTGAAATAAATAGTCCGCATCATTCCAGAACAACCAGCCATGAAAACAGATCTTATGGGTGAACATGAACATTTTGACCATCAATCTTTACAATTGTTTCCGGCTCAACAAGCATACACACTTGAGAACTTCTTTTCAGTGATCTCCCTGAAACGTTCACTTTATCAAGTTTCGTGTGAATAGAGTGACTAACTCCTTGACGATATCACAATTGATTCCGTGAGTGTCTGATACTGTAAAACCAAATGATAGTAATCGAAGTTCTGGCTGGCTTGGTTCAAAGGGGTTGTGCTGAGAGAATCGATAGAAGACATGTGCCATATCAACTATATTTCTATTCAAACCTGCGCTAGTCAGCTCTACGTGATGCTCGCTGGTTCTGTGGACAAGACGCATCAGAATGAATCCTGTATTCTGATAACTATTGATGCAGTCAGTAATGCTTATCAGGGAATCCTTCAATTGTATCTCCAACGGTAAAAATAATATTTATGTTGGAACACTACAATAGCGTTGTCACGGCGACTAAGTTTTCATTTGAATAATACGTCCAATATTTCTAAACATTTGCAACATACCTGTCTACATTTGCAATTCAGAAAAATCCTTGTCGAAATTATCTCTATACTTTTTGACGAAAAGAATAAACATAAACTAAAAATTCTCGAAGCAATTTATAATACAAAATTGAAACGACACCTTAATAAAATTAATACTCCACAAATGCATTAAAATGTGTATAACAGATAGTTTGAAATGCCAAGTTTTGTACTAATAGTTTCTTCATTTTTTACTACTCATTTCGTAAACAGTCTAGCCACACCGCACTTATTTACCACTCTCTAAATTGTACCTTCACTCTCGCAATCTCTCAGCATTCCACACTTCACATAAAAGAAATTTAACTTCCAGATGTACACAGCAATTTTGTCTTTCACAATAATTAACACTACAATATTTATCCTGTAATAAACAATACCCTGATGATGACATTGTGCTATGTCGAATGTACTCGGAAATAAAAAAATTATGTATCAATATCGTTCTCTCTCTTTTTATATATCTGTCTACATCTTTGGATCTATATTATATATATATATATATATATATATATATATATATATATATATATATATATATTCGAATGTAAAGATAACGAAAATAATATATAAATTCTAACGTTCATAGGATTAATTCAAAGGAGGGCTCAATACCAAGAGTAGAGTAAGTTAAACAAGAAGAGGAAATTGATTCGTATAGTGTTTAAATCTTTACATCTCAAAGCTAAAATTAATTCTAATATTGAACAAGTGGATTTCTTAAATATAACCGTAAACTTAGCCCTTAATAATTGCCAACCCTTCTTGAAAATTAACGTCAACCCCATTTATACAAATTCCAATTCCAGTCACCCAACGTCTGTTAATAAACATATCCCATCATCCGTTGAACATCGTATCAACCAGCACTCGTCTACAAAAGAATTATTCAATAAACACAAAATTGTTTATAACATAATTTTTTCCTAACAACGGCTACATTTCTACCGAAATTAATATGTCGACAATTATAGCTACTCTAGAAAGAAAAATAGATGAAGAAATCAATGTAGTATACACCTTCCTAAAATAAAGTACCAAATTGGGGCACAATTCTTTAAGAAAAAATGATTCTTAAGAACAGTAAATTAAGCCAAATTTTCCAAAAATCAATTATAGTTGTTCTAGAAATCTAGATTAAATTATTAAATCACACAACAATAGAATATTAAAACTTTATAAAAAAAATGTAACCCAAACATAAATTCTAGTATACCTCAAAGTAACCGAGCTATTTAATTGTAGAATCCCCGATTAATGTCCATTATGAAACAGGTGCCTAATGAAATCCATTGTACATATGTGCTCCACCTCATCAACTGAGGACCCAATTAATATTAAGTTCTATGTTGAATCCACTAGAAGTCATTTTAAAGAGCGATATTACAATCATATATCCTTTTTATGAGCGATATTACAATCATATATCATTTTTTACTGATATATGCAAACGCAATTTGACCGCATTATTCTAAATATTTTTGGAAACTGAAGGAAGAAAACAAAACACCTAAGGTTAAATGGAAAATCCTAAAACAAAACAGAAATTGCAGATCTCTGAACGAAACTTGTTTTTTATGTTTGCATGAAAAAATATGTATTATTAAGCTTTTGAATAACAGTCAATTATTATATCAAAGATTTGAAACTACAGTTTTTTGTAGGCATAAAAATCTAACATTGCAAGCTTGTTAAACATTCAAATCTATAACTCTAAACATTTAAAATTATAACTCACCTCTGATATACTTTCTACCTTCTTATATACCTTTATACTAATCTATCTTAGATTAGGATTCTTAAAATCTTTTGCACATATATAATACCAGTAATAGTATCAGATCAATTGATTTACATCCATACTTATTGTACAAGTTATACAGTCCGACAATAGGTCAAAATTTGGTTATAAAATCTAAATTAACATCCCATGCTTTATATAGCTTTTTACTTATATCTTAAATTCTCAATTACCTCTTATTGTAAAACCCCAAATAACTTATGTATTCAACATAACAAAAACAATTCTCTACTCCTTAATTTATTCATTTAAGTAATACGTTTATTTTTATTGTTTTTCAAAACGAGTAGATATAAACCCCAGCCTAAATATGCGTAATTCTGCTCTGGCTCTGTTTTAAGGTCTACAAAGCATTTTCAATTAATACTACGCCCATTACCTAAACTTATCCCTCCTTTCTCCTTCATCATCTTACTCTCTCCTATTTCCACTTTTGTCTCCCCTCACTATTGGGAGTCATGAGAGTGCTTTGCTTAGACTTCTGACTGTTGCCGTTGATTTAATTTATTCGGGTAGAGCAACCGCCTTAATACCTCAACAATCCTTCGCCATCTACTATCCACTAGTACTATTATCTTATTCTGTCATCCTTTTTCCTTTCCACTCTTTTCTTTAGCCTTCTCCATCTCCTTTTAAAATGTTTCTCCCTATGTCTTTTTTTTTTTTAAACAAATGAAATAAGGAAGTGAGGCTCCACGAGCGGACTGCTTACAAACAGAATTGTTCATAACTATTTTTGGTTCTGACCAGCCCAGGGGCAAATAAATGCAGTGATTAAATTGTTTTTGTTTATAAGTAAAAATTGTAACATATATATATGCCTTCTTTGTGCAAACAACGTGAGTGTTTGCTGGGACTCGCTGTCATCTGCCTCTAGTTCCTTCTTGCATTTATACAGGTATATATATGTACATATATGTATTTTTTTCCACCTATTCTTATTGTACATTTCTCTGTTTTAATTTTGAATCTCCCGTGGAAGCCTGACGAGCGGGAGCGAAACCGGTTGCTTCCCCACCTTTGTTGTTGAGTTTTTTTTTTTTATTATTTAATATTGTTTTAATATGTCTTGCAATATTAAATTTTATACTTACTATTTTTATATATATATATATATATATATATATATATATATATATATATATATATATATATATATATATATATATATATATATATATATATATATATATACTACAAACGTTATTTGTCATCTGTACAGTTGTTTGTATTGATATCCGGGTATTTTATTTCCGTAAACATTGAACTTATTATCTACCGACGTACTAAAGAAATAAAACCAACTTTCTCCCCATCTCTGTGTTTTAGAACGATTGAAAAACGGCCAGTTAATTTTGGGGTGGTTAATCAACTATTAACTTCATGCCCATCTCTATATTCTGGTCATGTGATGTTATTTTTTCTTCGAAATTTGGCGTCCAACATTCAGAAAATTTATGAATTCATAAAAGATATAGACTTCCTCGTCATTAATGTCATTGTGCGCACTGAATAATCTGCGAACACCGAATGAGATAAAACATTCCTGTTTCAGTAACATTGGCTCCATGTCCTAGATGCACATGTAAAAAATAATTCCATTGTTACGGATATTTTTTTTTACATGAGATTTTTGAACTCACATATATTTCCTCCTCTCGCATTTTCCTTAATACGTTTCGATTGACTGGTTAACATAAAATAAATAAAGGACTCATTAAGTGTGCTAAGAATCAAAAGTGGATAGATTCCATTAGCAAAGTAAAGATTTCTATTCTTTTGCACATGAATAATAGTACCAGAAAGAGAAATCTGATCTATTCAGCAGGATAAAGAATTGATTTTACTGTTACTTCATAGTAAGAGATTCCAATGTTAAAATTATTTCTTTGTCTTTTTAAAAAAAATAAAAGGAATACCCATTATTCTCCGCATTGTATATTGGCATCAACTATAAAGCTGTTAGTACACCTTACAAATGCATAACTTTCCTGGCAGGACTGTGCTAATAGTAATTTGTCACTTACATCCGAGATGTCATAATATACACACAGACAGGAAATGTATTTGCAACATCATGCATAAATGTTTAAATTTACTTAAAATGAAAAAAATCCATATAACACAGCTGGATGTAAGTAATTAATAATACGCATAGATTAATAAATGCATAGCTCACAAAATTGGGATTTTATATGTATTGAGATGTATGTATACAGACATCGTGTAAACGGTAACACTAATATGAACTGTTTCCTTATGAGGAAACATTCATTGACCGAGCAGCCAATGCTACTGTCGGTTGAAAATTATGAAATCTTTCTCTTTTTACAGGAAAATAAAATTCTTACGTCCACTGTTATCGCTCATTCCAGGACTGATGGTATGTTTCTGTGTGTGTGTGTATGTGTGTGGTGTTAGAGGCTTTTGTTCGAAGTAATATAGAACGTCAATAACTTGATTATCTCCTTACTTTTTCTTCGAGTCATTTGTGCAATCCATTTTTGATGTTGCTGCTGTTGTAAGTCCTCAAAGGATACTGTTTCTCTTAGTTGGTATAGTTCTTAGCTTGGGATTCTTTAGCGCCTGTCCACAGGATTCTGTAACAATACTCCTCTCTAAAACATATGGGTTTCATTCAATCAAAGCTATTTTCAATAATTGGTCTAAGACAGCGACCATCCTGAATATGAAGATAAACTACATCCGCGTCCTGGGTAAGACGATAAGCTACGTCCTGCAGCAAGCCTCTGATCAGAAGATTTTGAGGAGCGTGCAACCACCTCTTAATTGCTGCTGTTCCCAGGTCCACTCTGACCCGGGATGGTAGCATCCGTTAGGGTCCCAGCTATGGGCAAATAGTTAACACCCAAACTTGTGTAAAAATATGTTTGAATACCAGAAATACTTTGTAATAAAATAATTATTACCAGCAATAATTTTTGAAGGAAAAATTATTATCACCAATAATTTAAAAAAATACCCGTAATACAATCAACTATACATTCTTTGGAAAGAAATATGACCAGCTATAGATATCTTCACAAAAAAATATTCCCAAAAATAGATTTTAGAAGAAAAACATTACCAACAATAAAAATTTTGTTGGCATTAAATAACCCATTGAGATTGATATGCAGTAAAACTAAACAAATCAGACCAAACAAAAATTTGTTTCGGCATTAAATAACCCATTGAGGTAGATATGCCGTAAAACAAAACAAACCAAACCAAACTAAGGAAGGGAATGTACATAGCTGATAGTTTAGACATTTCTGAACGAGGTGGATACACTGCATGATATACATAGAAAAGCCTCCGTTTGACGAGGTTATTTAATGACATGGCGCAATTTCTTAAAAAAATTACTTTGTATTCTTGGGGTTTTGTACAAAACATACGCTAATAAATTGTAATTAAAGATGTCGAGCAATATCATGCGATACAGTATGTCCCATCTCTTGAACCAGTTTCTCCGGTCAGCGTATTTAAGTTGATCCTAGTCAGTTCCTCTTTGTGTGACCCTCTTAGGAATACCAAGTGCCATATGCATGGATGTGCGTTTGGTGTAATGGATAAGAGTTGACTTTCCCTGACATCTTTGCACCATGACTCGGGATTCAGGGTTGGACAATGGGGATCTGGGGGCACGAATGCAGGACAGATCAGGAATGGAAAGAGATTGTTAATAGAGTTCCGACCGACCACAGGTAGGACAAAAGGTCATGATGATGATGAATGGATAATGGCTCAGAATTTTCTATTGACAAGCCGCGTTTCAATTCCAGTTGGGTTCTTAATATTCGCTTACGCTCAAACAACTTTGGGGGAGTTATGATTCCAACGATTTTCCCAACAAGTATCGATTAGTTAGTAAGAATTTTTATACTGAATTATTTTTTCTATATTAAAGGAAATAATAGCAATTCCTTGTCTTAATATGGAAATTGTTAGCATCTCAAAGAAAACTAATCACTCAGTCAATCAATTAATTTTTTTTTAAAATGTAGGTAAAATAATTGCAGGTGTCATCAAATCATCTAAGCGATGCGTCTCTTCGAAGATGTGGCACTCATGGTTCTCAATAATTCCCTGTGCTTTGTACCTTTTAATAAATGTCTTTTTTGTGTCTTCATCTAAAACTTATTTCGTAATCCATTTACTCAAGCTCGCTAGGTAGGATATGACTTGTCTTCAATCTGTCCTGTGAGTATTAACATTTTGTGCCTCAGAAATCTCAACTGTATAATCGTAATGTTAAATATGGCTTTTTTTTCATTAAAACTACATCGTTGATCACATGTTCGAATAATGTTATTCTCAGAATCATCGTGTAGATCCATATTTCTATTGCATCAATTCCCTTCTTCATTTATGATAAGATTTTCCAGCATTGACTGCCGTATACATGACCGAATGCAAATGTGTTAGGTCAATCGATAGGGACGTGCATAAATATGAGTAAAACTACCTGATGTGAAAATGCCTTCACCTATTCAAACAGACCTTCCTCCTTGCAGTTACTGGAATATCATAACGAGTTTCACAGTGTTTAACAAATTATATATTACCCATTTTCGATATACCAACTTCGTATTTTTATTATTAATTTTCTAGCTTACATTGTAAACAAATGAGTAAAACTTCAGATATTTTCAACTGTTTCTTTTAGTTTTTCTTGTCTTGCCTACGTAACCATAAATATAAGCACATTTCTGAAATATACGTTATATTAAACAACTTAAAGTAGCTTCTTAGCCATCCAGCAGTATGACTGATACTAACCTCCAGAACAATGCAGTGCTTCTTCTTGGTTTTATGATTTCCACTGTTCCTAAAGTGGAACGATGATTATATTGGGGCATTCGATAAACTAGATTCTAGGAAAATCGGTTCACCTTGTCTTGCTGCCAATATTTGGTAACTTTATAAGTTTAACAATTTATTTAATTATTTATTTATTTTTTTAAGCATTTCACCCCAAGCAAGGCGGGAAGCCACTAGGACGCAAGGGGTTACAGAAAGTTTAGAGCAAGATCAGATAGGAGTGATAGAAGAAAGGATGAGGGTAGTGGATAGATCAAGGCAACTGGAGTTGTCGAGTGACATTACACTTGAATAGCTGGAGATTATAGCTCTCAGGGAAACTGGAGAAGGGAAGGGAGTTCCACAGGTGAGAGGTGCGAGACATGAAGCTTTTAGAGTAGAAGAGACGGCTACATTTAGGAGTTTCGACAGTGAAGAGGTGAGAGCGGGATGCCAGCCTCGTATGGCGCTGGAACTCATGACGTCTGGGAACCAGCGAATGCAGCTCCTCGGAGCAATTTCCATGAAAGTATTTGTAGAACAGACAGAGGGAGGCGACGGCGCGTCTGTGAGAAAGTGACTGTGGACGAGACGCCAGGGCAGGGCCAACTACATTGCATATCCACCATACAACGAAATTCCTTGGCATCTGTTTTGGTGCTTCTGTTATATATCTAAAAATTCCTGACATAATTCAAAAAAGAATCTACAATATCAGTCCGGAATTGTCTTCAAATCGTCAATGATTTTTATCGCCCTGTTTACAAAAAAAGAAACAAAAAGGAATGTAATAGAGATTTTTGAGTTGGCAGTATTTAATATGCTTGAATATGTATTTATTTAGATGTAACCCACAAAATTACAAATAAGAAACGTCTATTTAAAACACGCATATCTTTTAAAATGACATTTGAAGTAATAAACACACACCTGTGTGTGTGCGTGCGTGCGTGCGCGCGCGCGTGTGTGTGTGCAGGGCGTCTGGAATTAGACCCCATATTTAAAATTATTAATAACTTTAGTAGTTATTGTTCGATTTTCATAAAACATTTTTATGCTTGACAGTATAGTGATAGAAGTATAGTACATGATATTTTTTTAATCCCTTTTCACACTTCTTCGTTCAATGACCACCGCTTCTGTGGGTATTTACCGCAGATCCCGTACTCGGAAGCTCGGAATGAAAATTTCTCAGGGTTTGAAAATCTACTGAGGCACGAGGTAAATGAACACATGCGACGAAATCTCGAGATTTTTACATCCATTTTCGTAACGGAATGATGGCTGAGCACACTCATACAGCCACTGGCGTTGTGATATTTTAAGGTATACTTGAAATAAGAACAGGAATTAACAATGAAACTCTACGACGTTTGTAATTTTCAATAGGGAGTGTCATTCCATAAAACATAATATATATATATATATATATATATATATATATATATATATATATATATATATATATATATATATATATATATATAATTATGAAATTTACGTGTTATTTGGGACATTCTCATAAAAATACAGTTTCATATACAAGAAGAATCTTCAGTGTTTTGATTGTGCATGATTGGTCTGTATGGTATTTTTTACTTTGAGTACTTTATTTTCCTTGCACACACACACACACACACACACACAGAGACACACACACACACACATATATATATATATATATATATATATATATATATATATATATATATATATATATATATATAAAGGATAATGTTGTCTAAATTGTGTAACAACAAATTTGTCCAAATTGTTTAACAGCAAATTTGTCTAATTATTAGATTAATTTCTGAACCGTTGTATCTTAGAAATGATTGCAGATATCTTAATGGAATTGTCGAGGTTATTATAACATAATTGGACTCTATTTGAGTAATAAGAATGTAGTATAAGTGAAAACGACATGTTCATAATTGATAAATCATAGATAACCATTGGAAGCATGAAGTATTGAAAAATATATATATATATATATATATATATATATATATATATATATATATATATATATATATATATATATTTAACAGTGGATAATAAGGACATTGGTTGAACAATATAGTTCATCCATTGACGGAAAATCTGAGTAAAGGACACAAATTAATTGTGAGTTCAATAACATTTCTCATAGCATTTTTTCGGTTAAAGCGCTGGAAAACTTTGTAAAAAAACAAGAACAAAATCTATTTCCATACATGAGGATGTCTGTAGGAAGAGACGAAAACTTGTAAAAATTAAAAGACCTTATGCAACTGAATTTATGAACAGGGGATAATATCATTCATATCGGGGGTTGATGTATCTTATTTTATTGATATTCTCGCCATTTAAATCATTAACCTCTATATTTGTTGGGACGTGGATTATATATATATATATATATATATATATATATATATATATATAACAGCCATACCAACTAATTCAAGTGAGCCTCTTTAACTTTCTAACTTCCTGTCCTGGAGTAACCGTGTTTCTCACACGTTTCACGTTTCATTTTAAAGTTGGTGTCACTTCTCATTGCACTGTCATAGCTGAAACTCCTCTCTTACATGCCAAAAGTATTAAGAATTGAATCGAGTTTTCTCTCTACTGTTCCCTCTTTTTTTATCTTATTCACCGTTCGCTAGATTATGAATGTTACTACCATTACTATTTGTCAGAATGATTTTTTCCTGATTCTTTCAATGATGTTTGACCGAAAAAATTCCAACCTAATAATGGATGTGGGTGTGAAGGACAGTTTGTGTGTGTGTGTGTTTGTGTGTAAAGGCCGGACTGAGCACAGTACAACGGCCGAAACGTTAAAAGTATATTTTAAGACATTTTAAGATATTTATTTGTATCTATAAAAGAATGGACAACATAAAAATCTTAATATATATATATATATATATATATATATATATATATATATATATATATATATATATATATATATATAATAAAATATATATTCTAATGAAGGAGTTATCTCCTGTGGATAGAATATATGAACTTACATACTTTATCTACTGTCTTTTTAGGAATATATAATAACGTGTTAGATCCAGTGACAGGACACAAATAATGTGAGTTCATCACCGATTCAAGAGTCTTGAAATGGATTCCGCTCTACCTTTTGATGAATACCCCGGAGAGTACAAGCTTGTCTGAACAGCAAATATGAGGACACGTCTTATATATTATATATTGTATTATATAAGTTCTACTTATATATACAGTGCTTTTGATTCTATGTAGAATAATATATTAATTTCATCACATTTGCTTGAAATTTCGCTCTACTTCTATATACACTTGAAAAGATCGTTACAAGTTCTACTTCTAGTATTTATCTCCATAATCCTTTATGCCTCAACGAATAAAGAAGAAGCCATAGATATTTAAAAGTGTCATTGTGCCGACAAAAATAATATCTAACTAAAAAAGTTTATCTAATTGTAATTTTTTGTTTGACTTTGAAATTAAGTTAGACGATAAACAAGATGGAAGTTCCTCTTGAGTAGTTTTTTTTCCCTCGAACTGCTGATTTGTGGAACCAACTCTCATGAGGATACTTCTGCGATCACAAGAATTATAATCAACCCAAGTCTAGGTTATCTTCCACACATGTCCACATAAACTGCTCTTCTTATTCTGTAGACATCAACCCCGAGTGTCTCTTGAGTCTTTTACAGGGTAGACATCATTTGAAAAATAGAAATCTTTATACATTTAATATGAAGTGTTTGTTTAAAAACTAAAACAAATAACTGAGTTTTATAAAAAAAAATCACTTCTACTTAACGATAAAAGGCATATCTATATAATATTGAACCTATTTATGATCTGACTATTGTCCTCATCTTCATTGTTGCTATCGCAACATTTCAGGATAATGGCCTAGTTAATAAATACGTTTGTGAATTTGGTGATATGGTTGTAGCTGCAAGTGCAATATACGTGTCGAGCAGTGAGTATTTGCAGTTCGAGTAATAACTGAACAGTACTAAATAAATATAAAAACTAGACTATGTCCCTAAACATTAGCAGTGGAACGATAACAATTGGTTACTCAAATTGATAACCACCTGACTCAGTTCTCATTAAAAATTTCCAGAGTAGTTACGTTGGCGGTGGCCATTACTCGCGTTGTTCACATACATTCGGTGCTGAAAGGTATCCACGGAAGACTACGGAAAATTAAGCGCGGAACTGATCTTTCTTGTCTAAATTTGTCTCAATTACTGCGCATGAGAACTGTTTACGTAGACACGCTCAGTTTACGCAATAATACCTACACTGATAACTATTCTGTCTCGAATGTATGCAAACAACACCAGTAATGGCTGCCCGCGATTCGAATGAATCCGAAATTTCAGTCGATAACTCCAAGACTGTAGATTTTAGCAAATGTATCAATACAGATTCGAATGGATCATGTACAACTATACATATATGTAAGTATTCTGAAAATGTTTAATGCGAGCTGAGCGCGGGTGATACACTGCAAATTAATCCATAAATCTAATCGAAAAACATTCCCGTAAAACGAAAGTTCTTTTAACTTTCTCCGTAATAATTTTATTCATTAAAAAAGTATTTTTAACATATTATGACTTCTCCGTATCTCCTCCGAAACGATAAAAGAACCCGACATAACGAAAAAGATTTACCCATTAGGGATCTAAAGAAATATCTCAAAATATCGTTACAATTGAATTTTAAAGTTAGTTATTTAACTAGTTTGACCTCATATAAATTCTAAAAAATTTTAATAAAACAATGTTTTTGATGAGAGCCATTTAAATTTAATGCCTCCAGATAGATACTGTTTTATTTAACCAATAAAAAAGTCCTATATTTAGGGACAAACATGCAAAATAGATCTAAATCTAATGTCAAAATATTATTTTATTCAAACGTTTTAGACGCAGCCAACTTTACTTTCGTATATTCTAGCATATTACCTCAAGTCCTAGATCGTCATACGATGGAAGAAACCCATCCAATAATACTTCAATATCATTTAAGCTAAACTATTATTATTGGGAGAATGCATTTCCATGACATCACTTTAACGATTAGGCTAAAAACAACAACCTTTAGAAATCCCCCAAATATATCCTTTTTATTCTAACAACAAGAGAATTCCGCCATGTTTTATTTTGGCCTTTTACAAAAGAAGCTTTGCATTATTAATAGCATTTAATCTTATTTTTCTTTCACGTTTCGATTCATCGATTTCCTCAGATACATTCTATTAATATATACATTTACCAACTTTACATTATTCTTATAAAAACGCATGGGACTTGGTGACTACACTATTACTCCACATTTTATGGCAAATATACAATATATAATCCTGTTCGTATGATTACGGCCAGTGATAGCATTAACAGCATTGCGGTTAAATTCAAGCAAATACTATTCCATACAAGCTGGCTTTATATTTCTCAAGAACATGAACCACTATCGGCTAAGTATATATGCTTATCAAAAATCATATATATAAAAAAAAATAAATAAACATAAGAAATAAAATAATAATTAATGGGGTATACTACAGAGAAACGAAAAATAATGAAATATTTACTGGTAAAATTAAGTAATTATTTTCAATGCGATATGAGATCATTCAGATTACTGGGAAATAAGCTAACTTAAAACATTCAATACCACCAAAACGAAATTCCTAACCTAATATTTCATCAGAGCAGGTAATATATTTTCCAAAGTAATGATAAATGTACATGCAATGAAGCTCCTTACCTCGAACTCGTTTATTCTCCACCTCAAGAGGAACGCATATATATAACCCCCCACACACACACACACAAAAAAATATTTGAAAATTGGTCAGTTCCTTGTACCGCTCCAGTAAGCATCTGATTCCTTTTGCCAGGTTCTATCTTTACAATAGCTAAATCGGACCTAAAAATGGAATATTGCTGCTATATCCGACTAGGGCTGTCATAGCTGAAAACTCCTCTCTAATGGATTGCGTTGGACGTTTTCTAATTCATCTCTTGCTCTAAGTATAAATGATGATCATTTTTCCTGTTTTGACCTCCTGATACAGTTTTCCTCTCTACTGTAATTTTTCTTTAAATATTAAGCATTCTCTCGATTAATCTTGGATATACTTCGAGGATGGAAGTCAGAATACGAATGTCGTTACGATTACTGAAGACATCATTGAAATCTTCCTATCACCACTGCTCAGTTGGGAAGGTAGTTGGTCTGAGACGAAACGATTTTAACCTGCTCTCATTCTAGTTGAATGACTCAAAAATTATTTCATTGACTTTTTTACGAAAATGATATTAAGATGGCTGAGTATCTTATCTGAATACCTGCAAAAAAGAAACTAAATTACATTAATAATTTTTACATATTAAATATTTTGTGGTATGGATTATAATGCTGTTATTTGATTGGATAATTTTCCTGTTACAGATATCTGTTATCAATTTCTCGTCGACATACATTGAAGCGTTTACCGATTATAATAACATTGCAATAGCTATTGATGAAAATAAACATTTGATAAAGCCCACATTTTATGTGGGATTGCAATTATTTTGATCGTGGAGAATTTTCTCACAAGGGAGAGAAGTCTATCTCATCACTGGTGCCTGTGGCATCACTAAAGTAGAAATTTCTGTTTTCATTTCAATAATTGTTATATCTAGTCACACAGATATATATATATATATATGTCTGTATGTGTGTGTGTGTGTGTGTGTGTGTGTGTGTGTGTGTGTGTGTGTGTGTGTGTGACAGCCACATTTAATTCGGTCTTGTTTCATATTACATTCGTGTTGGCGAAACTAATTCCTGATAAAGTTTGCATAGACAAAAGAAGATAATTTGGAAGTAATCAACGAATGAATAATTGAAGGAAGTTCTTCATGAGTGGAAAATATGTTTCGTCATTTGGTGAGATTTTGGGAAGTGGATAAAATTCAAAAATATAAATCAACTACACTTATATGATTTCTAAATTTAAATAAAGTAACGAGAAGGATTTAATAACACAGACACATGAATGTGTGTTTTATATATATATATATATATATATATATATATATATATATATATATATATGTATATGTATGTATGTATGTATCTGTGTGTGTGCATGTGTATATTTCTGAGTGTTATGTACATTATTTACATTGTGACAAGGACACATGGCACAGTGGATAAAGGCGTTAGTTAGATAGAGTGACAGAACCCAAAGAGTGTGAGCCAATACCCGGCTAAGGCAGTGGAGAACGTTCACAGGGAAATTAACAGGAGATAATTGACATCCATTAAACATGCCAGGTGAAACTAGAACAGTCTACCCCATCCAGAGGTCTGGTAAAAACATGCAATGATAACAGCAAAAACATGCAATATGAGCATTGGTAAAAAATTACTGAGACATTAGGTTTATAATACCCAGAAATTTATATACAGATGTCCTCCAGGACACATGTCACAGTGGATAAACGCGTTCGTTAGATCTAGCGAAGGGGCCCAAATAATGTAAGTTCAATCCCTGGTTAAGGCAGTTGAGAACTTTCAGATGGCCATTAACTGATAAATGACATTCATCAATCATGACACGTGGAACTAGAACAGTCTACTCCAGTGAGCGAAATAAAGTGTTCAGTTCGATATTAGAATGTCCTGGAGAAGGCCGGAGCGTACAACGGCCGAACCGTTGTAAAAACTATGGCGACAAAGATGAGGACAATAGCCGAATAATGTAAATAATGCATGTGTGTGTGTGTGTGTGTGTGTGTGTGTGTGTAATAAATTGGGATATGCAGTGACGACAGGGTTATAAGGTATTGAAATTAGATATCATTTTCAATAAATACTTTCACGAAGGTTCATACAATTGCAAAGAAAAGTTGGAATATACATCCAGAAACCAAGAGCACTATTTCGAAAAAAAAGTGCTCGATAAAGAGCAGAGCGAATTCTATTTATTAAAAAATTATAACATAAATATGTTATAACACTACTATAAATATATCTTGGTTTTTTTTCAACATTTCTGGTGTAAAAAACTACCCCACCCAGTGGCTGTAGTGGTAGAATTTGAATTCTTTAAAACTTTTTAACTTACTTACAAAACCACCAACTATTAAGGCACCAGAAGTGTTGATGTAGTGGCATTATAACATATTCATGTTATAATTGTATATATATATATATATATATATATATATATATATATATATATATATATATATATATATATATATTGCCTTTTTTGTATTCATTAAATGTCGTGAAAAAAATAAATTAAAATAGTTTAGGTATGTTTATAATATTGTCCTATTAATACATGATTAATTGTGATTAACAATCTATGTAACATATTCAAAATACTCTACTTCATGTTCGATATAACGATGAACACTATCAACAATATTTTTACAAATCATTTCACATATATCACATTATTTTCAGAAAGTGTATCAGAAATTGCAAGTATTAATTCTAGAAGTGTCTTTACTTTTAGCTTGTAAACGGAATCGTTCAGTAGACGTCACAAGAAAAAGTCTGCAGGTGTTAAGTCTGCACATCATTAATGCCAATCAGTTGTTCCAAGATGTCCTATTCACATCAACACTGAAAAAAGAAGCGTTGTTATTGCCGACCCTATATATATATATATATATATATATATATATATGTAGCTTCAAACGATTAATTGACATTTGGAACTGGGATTTATTAGGCTTTCTGAACGTAATTCTCTATAATAATATCAATGAGAATAGAAATGTCAAAAGAGAAGTGGGAAAGAAAAGAAGTTTGAAGAAAGAAAAGTCGTGACATTAAAATCCCAAAACAAAAAGATATGCTGGGGGAAAGGAAAATAAAGCACACACACATATACATATATATATATATATATATATATATATATATATATATATATATATATATATATATATATATATATATATATATATATATGTATGTATGTATATTTGTGTGTGTATTTAACGATTTTTCCGTTACCATTGGGACATCTTTTTGGCTTGCCCAAATATTTATTGCAAGTCACAGAAAATAAATAAAAAGAATCTGTAGTGAAACATTTATTTTCGGAGAGGCGTGTCGTTAACAGAAAATCTCATTAATCTCTATCTCAATTTCATTTGCGGATGTAACTTTGTTCTTCTGCGAAGTTTAAATTAGGAACTGTTAACCATTTTTGCCGTTGTCTTTGAATATAGAATCCAATGAAGTACGTAATGTGTTCAATATCAGAGGTTGGCAGTGAAGATTCGGAGAAAGTATCAGCTGTTAAGTAATTCTTTATGTCTTCGATATCAGAGGTTAGTAGTGGAGATATTTTGGGAGAAAAAACAAAATGGCTGCCTTTATACACGTCGGATTGAATATTTTTAGCTTTCTGATTGGGCAACCCTTCTCTTGGTGGACTATAAAATGAGTCAGCTCGTTTTGGTTGGCTCACTAGTATCAAAAAAACTGTAAAGAACAGATACAAAAAAAAATAAAGCCGTTCGTCAAAAGGAAAGTTTTTCTCTTGACAATCCTATTACCGTATATTTCCTTTCCTTTAGAAAACTATTTTCAAAAGTTTGAGAAGACAATAATATACGAAAATGAATAGCGAGATGAAACCACCATGGAAAATTAAAACGAGGAAGTGGTATTTATTCTTAATTTCAAAGCGAAAAAAATTAACATTTTTGTTAAAATTCTAAAAATAACTTTTTAAATGGCGTACAAATATGGTAGGATGTATTTTATCTTAATTATATGACAAAACCATAATTTAATTCTCATATTTACGGCTAATTACTGAATATGAAATAATAATCTTGTAAATAAAAATTTGAATAAATGAAAAATAAAATCTTTTCATCAACTCATTGTTTGCTTTATTTTGTTTTAAGGTATATCAACCTCAGTAGGCTATTTAATGCCGACAATTTTTTAGGATGATTTCGTATAAATAGAATACACCCTTTTGTAAATTAATTGAAACAACCGCTTTAGTTTACATTCTTTCACCATACGGTCAGTTTTAGACGCACTCGAGTGACAGGGTGTAAGCGATTTCTATTTTAACTCAGATTAGGCCATTTGCAGTGGTGTGCAGCAATATGAATCTATTTTGGGGGTCTATGATAAAAATTTGTTAGGACTTGAATTATATTGCGTCATCCGTGTTTGCATCAGATTTTCATCACGTCCAGGCACTTTTGTCTCGACTGTCGATTAGTTGATCTACGGTCATTGTCTACAATGGATTCTACTCCAAGGAAGCGCCCGAAAATTGTAATGCTGCATGAACACACTGGCAAGCCTTACCAGTGAGTAACTGAAAGTACTATAGACTGGCCCGGAAACTCTCCTGATTTAAATCCTATCGAGAACCTGTGGTCAATCTTCAAGGAACTAACTCGCGATATGGACATACGAAGTATCAACATGTAAAATGGGCCATGTTTATTTGGGGAAATATTAAAAAAATAAATAATAACGGAATTATTCGTTTTGTTTCTGTTAATTTACTCAATGGTGTATGTATTACTTTTTTCAAAAAATTACTACTAGTATTTTTACTCTAAAAATGTATTTATATACATCCATATTGTTTTGACTCCAGTTCTGAGGTTAACTATTTACCCATAGATAGGACCATAACAGGTACTACCAACACGATTCTGGTTGGACCTGGGAACAACAGCAACTAAGAGATGATTCCACACTCTTCAAAATCCTCTGATCAGAAATCTTTCTGTACGATGTACTTTCTCGTCATACGCATGACGTCATTAATTATTGTGAATACTGTAGAAATTCAATTTTATATTTATATTATTTTTATATGCCTTTACGAACAAAAATCTACAAAAATATTCTTTAAAAGATTATAATTTACCGCGCGAATAATCAGTAATAACGCTATCAATCGAAAAAACGTTCTTTTGACATACAGTCTTTGGTCTGGTACTAAGGTAAACATTGGCTTCTTTTCATTTCAGTTAATGACGTCGTTCCCTCAGATATCGCGGTCCATTCGATGACTTTAAGCGTTGTAGATTTTTTCAACTTTTGGCTCATGAAATTTTTTGTTCTCCTGTATACACATTCCAGGTTTGCAGCTCGTTTCTTCCACACCGTCCAGTATGCTCCTGATCTCTTTGAATCTTTTATCAACTACCAAAGAATGTATTCTGCTTTGCGCATTCCGCGACTATTTTCTGCAATATTTCTTTTTCACCGTTTGAACATTTGCCACTACGTCTTTCCTCTTTTCGCTGCTTGAACTATTTTTTTTTTCTTGCTATTTTACCTCATATATTATCTGTTATTTCTTGCTGTTATCTGTTGTCTCTCTCTGATTAAGTTTTGGATATCTCAAAATATTTATTTAAATCATTCCTCTTTTTCTTGTTTCCATTTAACACTTACGGTTTTGTTCAGCCTTTATACATCCTCTGCCATTTCTTGGGATTATCTTGAATTCAGTTCACTTGACATCTTCTTCCCCTGTTTTTTAGTCTTTCCTTACTCGCGATTACATCTGCTGTCACCCCTGCTTCTCTTAAGTTGTGCCATTTTAAATTATTGACATGTGTCAAAGATTCATACAGCTAACTCCTTTTATTTTGGTTTAACACTTAAACTGCATTTTCGGCGAGGTGGGAGGTGATAGAAGCGAGGAGATGTTTTTTGTAATGTATCTTTTCTAATTTTTTCACGTAATACAAGTCTCAAGAGTCACTCAAGTTAGAAGGATTCAAAATGAGGTTTTATAAGCTGAGACTGTGGGGCAAAAAATGAATATTACAAGTAAATCCACAGCTTAAAATCGTAGCGATCAGAGAATTATCTCCTCGGGAGTTTGTTGCACAATGCAGCAGTTCTTGAGAAAGAACCAGTCTGACTGGAAATTCCTCCACACCAATGGATTACGGGGTTAAATAGGATGAGTCAACTCTGTGTACATGACATGGCGGGTAGTAGCAGTGATTATCTGGCCTATTGGAAGCAAGGAATGTAGTCCTTCCGAACAACTGCCATGCAAATAGTAATAGAATATTGAGATGCTGGCAACGTTCGGTCTGTGGGAAAGAGGCTGTAGTGCAGGAAACACTTCACTTAGATTGATCTTTTTTTTCATCTTTAATTTAGATTCATTATGTTTCATCTTGCAATGTAAAAGTTAATTTTCCCCTCCCGGAATTTATCCCTTCCGTAATCTGATTTTGGAAGAAGCTTTCATGTGAAAAATATTTCTGAACCATTTTTACATGCGCATGTTTTCTATATTTCTTCTCTTCAGTTTTTCCATTATATACGCGTTTGGTCGGTCTACGAAGGAAGTATTAGTTATTAAATAGACGTTTCCCGAGAACAATTTTCCGACACTATTCTTGTGTAATCCAAACCTGATTTAGCAGAATTTTTAAGATCCTCTCATGCTCAAGCTTTTGCGTTTAGTATTCACATAAAAATGGTGCATTCATGTGATTTGCTTTTGGAATTTGCACGTTTTAGCGTGTTATAAAACCGCCTTATGATTTATTCAATGTTTTCTCGCATGGCTATATACAACAAGATGACCGCCATCTTGAATGTATTGAATGTTTTTTCCATTTGAGCTTCCCAAGGTAAATTCTGTCTGAAATGTGCCACTACACACAAATCGACAAAATAATATGTTCATATAATATAATCTCCAATTTCTGTTTACTTCTTCTCTTGAGCGTGATTCAGTGATCTTAGTGTATGTTTCTTTTCCACATCTTAACTTTTCATATTGAAAGGATCGTTTAAAACGACAGTATTGCAGCATTATTATCGTATATATCTAAATTTTAATATTTTTAAATGTCATATCTATACAGGACGGAGGCAAACACAAGTCTTTATATATGTCTTTCCAGCAGTATATGTTGGGGTGGAGATGTTTACTATTTTTTTTACGTGATTAAATTCAGGTTTGTCCTTATGCTCTATTAACTAAAATTCAATGGAATGAGAATTATATTCTACTTTTCTGCAATGAATTAAATCTTACATTTTAGTCTATATTTGGAGACACATTGATAAAATATTCTTTAATACATTACTCTCATAAGAAGTATAAAATAATATATGTTACGTCATATTTCTAAAGAATCAATGAATTTATTTTCAATATGATATTTTATTACTTCAAAAGGTATTATACTGAACAATCCGTATTTTAAGATAGACCCACCAGTTTTAGTTATTAAATATATAAATATGGCGCGACTATAATACGTAAAACTAGAGCGTCTATATAAAATACGAAGTGCCCACTATAATAATGTTTGAATTAATAAGTATAGTATCTCTTGGTACTACTTTTAAAGAAAAGCTTAAAGATGAACAATATGGAAGACCAGTTTCTCTTTAACAGACATACACAAACGAACACACGTGCACACGCACACACACATACACGCACACAGATATATATATATATATATATATATATATATATATATATTATATATATAAACTATTTATTGATAAACTATTATGATATATTTTGGAGGCAAGGAATTTTCCGAAAAATAAACCTGTACGATTAAATTACTTTGACAAAGATTTTTACAAGCCTCACCCTGTGAATATTGAACTCGGACATAATAATGAGCTAAATGAGTCAGTTAACATTTACTACACGCAACGGAGCCTATATATATATATATATATATATATATATATATATATATATATATATATATATATATATATATATATATATATAATCCCTGGTCGGTCAACCATTTATACGAGCTAGTTTATGCGTTGCTTTGCTCTGTCGCTCTTGGCTTCAATATGGTTCTTTTTCTTTTCTCTCTGTCTCTCTCTCTCTCTCTCTCTCTCTCTATCTATATATATATATATATATATATATATATATATATATATATATACTGCATTTCTTGAACGTGCGTGTATGTATGTCTGTGTAAGTATGAGTGTCTTCCGGACGGCAATTTTTCCTCCCACTATCATAAAAATACCGATATACGCAACCATATATAAATCCAAAATTTAAAAATTAATCATTTTGTCTGACGATCGCAAATAGCGTGAAACCCAGGTTTCAATCTCATCAATCCATCTACGTATATATATATATATATATATATATATATATAAAGTGAACATAAGTCAACACTTAGAGGCGACAGGCGACATATAGCATGAAACAAACTGTCGCCTCTAAGTGTTGACTTTCTATGTTCACTTTTATATTTACACGCTCTATCTCTGATATTGAGCACTTTATCCCATAAATATAGCATATCTTCATATATATATATATATATATATATATATATATATGAAACACTATTATGATATATTTTATTTATGAAATAATATTATTTAATGCAATGCTCTCATCATAATTAATTATAGATATAATTTTTAAATATCTATATGTAACCGTATGTGTCTAAGCTAAATGTTTATTTTCTCGAACTTCTGTATTTAGGAAAACTTTTTCCAGTTAAGTTTGATATTCTAAATTTTAAACTGTATGTCACGTGATACCTCCTGTTCGCTTCATTTCTCTTCTTTGATTGGTCTACGTAAATCATGATTAATCAATGAAAATCCAACAACAGAAATGTAAAAAATAGTAGAATGTTTTTCTTCTTTATATCTATATCTCTTCTTTGATGATGCTTCAATAAAAATGAAATATGTCAGAATTATCATAAACGTTTACTATTTGTTTTTTATCTGATTATCCGAAATGTTTGTGCCAAACCATGCACACTTTTTGAGGGGGCGAGTAAAGATACTTGGTGCACTATTTGTCACAATGTACACAAACGACCCTCCGCAGGTTTTGAATACAGAGTTATCATTCTCCTAGACCAGTTGCCATCCAAGGCTATCGAACCCAGTCTGTCCTGCTATTTACCAATAGCTGGAGGGAGAAGAAGAGGATTCATACCTTTCCCAAGGATTATAGTACGTAAGTGAATGGAATGGATTCGACCGGAATTCGAACTCGGCTCTCTGATTCCTCAAACCAAGCCACTATCCATTATTCCACTGTATCTCGCCATGTTTTTAGAGTTTATCCTTTCAAGTTCACGAATTAATTTCTTGGTGACGGTAGCAAATTGTTTTTATACATATATATATATATATATATATATATATATATATATATATATATATATATATATATATATATGTATGTGTGTGTGTGTGTGTGTGTGTGTGTGTGTGTGTGTGTGTGTGTTCACTTCAGACTGAACGGTATTTAGTCACCCCAACGCACGAGTGCATCATCATGTGGCACAAGGCCGGTTTAACGTGGGATCTCCGAGTCCGTGGGCTCCTCCAAAAATATGCCCTTTGTACCCGTATAAACGTGTTTACGGTCGGTTTACCTCCCGAAAGAGACTCCGCCCTTCGGTGTAGCCTCGTTCGGGTTCCTCCTCGCCCGAAGGCAGGGAGTTCAACCGATCAGCCGGTCGCCCGACTTCGGACTGAACTCCCTGATTCCTCTTGAGGCGCACTATTTATTACGTATGGAATAGTCCATTATGTTATTATGGGTAAAGTCCCTAACAATATATATATATATATATATATATATATATATATATATATATATATATATGTTTATATGATAATAATTTGAAAAAATGCCTAGTGCTATATGTAACCAGGCTGTTTTTAATATGATTCGTTATACATTATATCATTCGGTTTAATACCTTCATCTATAGTTTCATTATCACAAAAATTCAGCCTTTGTACTTTCCAGGCTTCTTCGGAAATTTATCTATCTTCAGGGTTCTAGGGTACAGTATTCTTGTACATAAAAGTTATGGTTCTTGAAATTTGTGACATTTTAATTGTGAGTTTAATCCATGAATCACGGAATAGAGATTAAAACTCAGTGGAAACAGTTTAATCAGTAAGTGTGCAGTACTAAAATGCAGAAAGCAAGAAATCCTGAAAGGGACAGCAGAAAGAGTAAAATCTACACCCCAGAGATTAAAAAGAAATGTTTTAAATTCCATGAATGTATGCTGGATCAATAGATACTGTAAAAAGATCGGAAAGCAAAATATACGCCGAATTTAAATGATATAAGAAATGCCCTCACAGAAATTCAGATATAATTTCTCATATTCTCATTCTCTCAATGAATATTTTATTGTTGAATAATTCTATCTCAGCATATTGCTGCTTACGTGCCTAATTTACACTTACGGCCATTACAAATTTGTTTAATAATTATTGTTAAAAGAATTTGTATATGGTCGACAGTAATTTCTGTTCGCATATTAAGTATAATTTCTATTTCGAGAACGTAGATTTTCAGCTAGTATTTACTGTATATACTGTGCAATTAGCTGTACTAATATATTCTTATACTGCAGCTTATTAAAGTTCTGTTAATATATCATCTGCCTCGTTTTAACGTTTAACATCTCGAAACGCATGTATTTGTACCTGTTGTTTCTTCTCGCATAAACTACTGTCCGAGAGCTACCTATAACATTTTGTCTGTACAACATTTGGTAATTTCTCCGTTTCTCTCGGAAGCTTAGTATCATTTTACTGTATAACTTACCTGACCTTTCCATGTATATGTGCTTTTTATCTTTCATTCTTTTTATTGATAAGGTTAAGGTTAACTTTATCCATTATCGTTATTCCTACAAAGCATGGAATTAGCTATTGGCTTCTTTAATTTTAAGAGAATATGATGATTTTAATAAAATTTTCTTTCTGCCAATTTTGATTCTATAAGCTGATATTTTGTTATCGTTTCCTATATTAAATTTATGGCGTTAATATCATTAGCATATATTAGCTTTGTCAGCCATTTTGAAACCATTTTGCTTTTTCCCCATTTATGCCATAATATGACTATTTACGGCCTCTTCACTTTTAAATATCTGTATTCATAATTGTCATTTCGTATTTCTCTGAGAGAAATATTTCGCTAAATTCCTTCTCAATTAATTATCTATCATTCTTCATTCAGTACCATTCTGTTGAAATATTCTCGGGAATTGATTTTCTTTCCGCCTTTCGCCAAAATAATAAGACCATGAAATCTGTCAGGTTCCTCATCCGATAACTTTTGAAGTTACTTAACGTATTCTATTTCCTGTAGTGTCGAATTGGTCCCACATTTATGAATGTGAGCATGAAAATTACATCAATATACTTCTGCTTTTTCTTATAAAATAAATTGTTACTTACAATCAATCGAATGTGAATTTTGCCATTTTCATGATCCTTGCTATGTCTGCCATATTTAAGTTAACGGTGTTCGCTTTCTTCATAAGCTGACCTATTTCTCGATGTCGATAATGCTATCGGGATAGATATCAATGTCCTCTTGTAGAAGATTGTAAAAGAATAGATCAAACTCTTCTGTAACGAGATTATGTATTTCGACGGCATTGCTTAATAATATATATTGCTACTACCGGTTGTTTAGCCTTCTTTGTCTCACGGATAAAATACACCAGTGTTTTATACACACACACACACACACACACACACATATATATATATATATATATATATATATATATATATATATATATATATATATATATATAGTAGAGGCCGGCGGCGTTGCCCGGGTATGTAACAGTAAGAGATAGATCAAGTATCGACCATCATAAAGACAGAAAATAAAATTGACAAAGATTATTGTTTAAGGTTGACGGACATGTCTTAATTAGTTGTCTATTTTTCTTTTTAGGAATTGGTCAAAAACCAAACTCAAGCAAAAAAAACATTGTTTTCAATCTTTATGAGTCTACCGATTAAATAGAATTTTATTATAAACAATTGTCTTGTAAAAAGCATTCTGAATGTAAAATAAAGAAAAAAGTGTGCAAGACAAGAAACACTACATTCCAAAAAAAGGTTTTGTTGAAATCGGTTGAAAAATGTAGGAAATCCGATCCCATATATAAACGAACACACACACACACACACACACACACACAAACAACCTGGGTTTTATAATAAGTATAACATGATATGAGTTGTCCCCCTTTCATTCTCGCCACAGCGATGCCTCTTAATCGTGTTTTCAAATTGATTTCGTGCGAAAACAATTGTATTTTCCAAGTTTTGATTCTGTCAGAACCACCGCAATGTAATTTTACGTATTCCTGTGAGGTTTTGTTAAAATCGGTTGAAAAATGTAGGAAATCCAATCCAATATATAAACGAACAGACACACACACAACCTGGGTTTTATAATAAGTATGATAAATTATATATATATATATATATATATGATATATATGTAAATCTATTTATATTTTATACATATAAAATATATATATATATATATATATATATATATATATATATATATATATATATATATATGTATGTATGTATGTATGTGCTTGTGTCTGTAATATGCTTTTAAAATAATGAGGCCATATTTAGTCCAATTGGTCCAAAGTATATCTTTTGTACCTTAAATAAGAGAAAATTATTATGCATTGTTAAAAAAGCGAGACAATTTTTTTATTAGAAATATTATGATAAACAGAAAACAACAATTATGATCAGATTCTGATATCACATAATATCCTCGTTTAATCTTGATTACTGCAGCCCAAATTTTTGACATTCCCTGCAACATTTTCTCATTATTTCATTGTTTTTATCAATGAAACTATAAGCTTTTTTCATCATTGGGACGGAAAGTTTTCACTCTCCTCTCAATTTCACTCCATGCTAAATCTCGAGGTGGCGTTAAACTTTTGTCTCTGTCTCTGTCCGTCTGTCTCTATATATATATATATATATATATATATATATAAAGAGAGAGAGAGAGAGAGAGAGAATGAGAGACAGAGAAAGAGAGAGAGTTCCATGAAAATAAGTGGATACAACGTTTAAAAACGTACTATTCAGTCGGGCTTAACCATAAAATTAACTATATAGATACTATTAATACATAACCCTACAAATCAAAACCTACCCACTTTTCTCACCCACACAAGACAGACATGCTCACGGAGATGTTGAGGCACATACACACACTCACACGAATGTACACACTTACACACTTTATACTCACTCACTCCGTAATGAGCCAAATGATAACACACACCCATAGAAATATACACGCTTACACACATCATACTCACTCACTCGCTTATATCTAAATAACACACACACTTAACAGAGACACATCCCTTTTCCAGGAAGCAATAAAACTGTCAAAATGCCCAATGGAATTCAGAGCAGCATGAATCCGTCCACCTCTTATCTTAAATGACAATTGTTTGACCAACACAAAGACTGACCAAAATTCGCCTTAAAAAAATAAATGAAAACTACAGACAAAAGTTCATTTTTTCCATCAAGACATTCATTTCTGTAGTTCACTGCTAGCAGCAAGCAGAAAATTTTTTTTCTCCTGATGATGGTCATTTTGGCCGAAACTATGAATCTAAATGTAATAATAATAAAAATGAAGCAATATTAATATACAACCCTGTGTGCCTGAAAATTTTAATTTTTTAATATTTTTTGTTCAATAATATTTTTTTGTTAATATTTTTTTGTTCATATATATATATATATATATATATATATATATATATATATATATATATATATATATATATACAGGCGGCATATTGTACTTCAACCTTGTTTCGTTAAATAATTATGTCTATTTATTTTAGTTTTCATCTATAGAAGTCCACGAATTATTTTTTTTGGTGGGTGTAGAAAATTTATTAAGAAAAATGTTATTTTCTTTTAAATATTATTTTATTTTTCGAGTTACTTTCAATCTCATCTCAGACTATATTCAGAGGTTGCGTATCTATGGATGTTGTAACTGTTAAAACCGTGTATTCAAAATATTTTTACGTCTGTGCAAGGGAGGTAACTTCTGTGATTTTTTTCAAGAATATTTTGGAGATCTGTCATCGTAGTACTTTAATTTACCATTTTTTATTACAATTTTTATAGCCCAAAATAAATTTGTAAACTTGAAAGGAGTAAAACTAAAATAAATAAATATAATGCATGTAATTATTTAACCAAACATGTTTGAATATATATATATATATATATATGAAAATAATTTACTTGTCTATTTTGACCTTCCCGCCAAACAATCTAATCATTTCTTTTTTCTCCCTTCAGTGAGGGGATTTCTGGTGACTCGCGATCATCCGTATCTTTCCCAAGTATTTCTAAGCAAGAGAAAAAGAAAAAAATCGATATTGCTATGATGACATCAGCCATTATGTCGTCTATCTGTTTAAAGCAGTTTTCAAATATGACCCCAAGGAGCTGGCTTTTCCAATGCAAACGAATTCTTCCATCTTAGGAAAGAATAAAAATATTTTTGCTTGGGATTACGCATGAATTTCAATTAAAATAAAGAATAGGACTAGATTATTGATAATCGCATTTAGCATCTTAATTTATCCTTTAATTATATGCGCATGTATTGTTTTGTGTCAATTTACGGCGATTAATCTAAACGACCATTGCAAATATTTACTTGTTTTTTTATCGCTTTCTAGTTTAAATTAAAATAAGCGATTTCAATACGTGCCATATTCTGCCTTTAATGTTCTGTTATTTAGTATATTCAACTACATAGTGTGATGAAAAGTATGCCGGGTATAGTGTGATGAAAAACATGTATATCATTCAATTTTATGACCGTATAATAACATAGGGTCACTAATCGGGTAATGAAATTTAACACGCATCGCAGTTCACTTGGAGATATGCTAATGTTTAGTTTTTCCTTAACAAATGTTAAACAAGTAACATTTCGAGGTCGCGCAATGCAGTCACAGGGAGCATGCGCAAATAATTCTCTGTTGCCAGTGTATTTTCCTTGCCCCTAGTGTTTCTGGAGCCAGCCATGAGTCGGCACGAATTGGAATTGATCCGATGATTTAGAATGAGGTTACATTCAGAAGATTTCAACCTAGACGACATAAAATAAATATCTCTTCAAATATAATAAAGCAGATGTGCTGCAATTTTTACTTACGAACACGTGAAAGAAATCTTAGTAAACACCTATGTGTTATTGTTGCATTAATTACACATGTGTTAATATAATTTTATTAAGCATGGAAAGAAAGATTACTTTAAAATTAATTGATAAAAAAATGTACATGTGAAAAGTTTACAGTTTATCTTAAATGTTCAGGGTGATATTTTAAACATAAAAATGTATTGAAAACTTAATGCACTCTAGTCTTTTGAGGTAAGGAATTTTCTGAGAAATCCTGTACAATTTTGTTATCTTTTACAATTAAATTAGTTTGGTCAAAATTTTACAAGTATGTGTTTCCCGGTGAGTATCAAAATCAGATGTAATAATCAGCTATTCGACACATTGCCACACACAAAGGAGCCCATCCGAAGCATAAATAAACTGTTCATTGGCATACTCTATAAGACGTAGCGATCATGGCACTCCACAACTTCCTGACCTTCGTAGCACTTATTAAAGCGTCTTTTTGTTTTGACTGATCAGCCAACCATTTATACAATATTGTTGGTAAGTTTCTTGTTGGTTACTTTCCTCTCACGCTCTTCCATTCAATATGCCCCGCGAGTATCGTATTTACTGACCACTTTTCTGCCTTATGTGTCCCAGTAATGTCAACTCTATTTTCTGATTCTAAATATGATTTCTTTTTGTTTACTTTATCTCTCATCATTACACACACATTGTGTTAATGACATTCTCAGCATCCTTCATTGAACAACATTTATGTTGCCTCCAAACCAGGAAGGTTGATATTACTTAAATGTTAAGTACTCTTTCCTTTCGCTCGATCATATATTCTGTGGTGGAATTCATCCGAGTTTCTCTTTTGCCCAAAGAACTGTGCCCCCACGAGCCACGACGACTATCACCAAACCATTCCATCCAGAGAATTAGAAGCCGGTTCACACAAGGATATACAAGTGATAGAAAATAACTACAAAATATAGGAAGTTGGGGAGATCTATTATCGGTTGCATCCTGAAGGAACAAGATACATATAAAATGGTGCGCCATCTTACTAGAATAGAATTAAGGATGATCCACACATTGATTTTGTTAGCTGCTTTGTAGACTACAGAATATCATGTTTCATCATTACTAGTAAATTATCGTCGAATTAGATAAACATTCCACTTCAGAATGTCAAAATAATTTTTTCAATCATATGAACAAAACAGTCGCTCGATTGAACGAGTGTCTTTAAAATCAATTTTTGTTCAAATATCCATTAGTTTTATTCCCCAAATGTAATAGACCGTTATTTGGCATTGCAATCACCAATCATCTTTCTGAAAACGGCTGATTCTTCTTGAACTCTGGCTCCATGTATGCCTTGAAAAAGATCAATTTTTGTCTGAGCTGCCATCGTAATACCAAGTAGAACTCACGACGGGCTTAATGTTAACAACCAACTATAAATTAATGTAAAATCATTAAACTAATTTAGTAATTTTTTCGTATCAAATTGTGTTCGGTTTATCTCCCTGGCAATCCAGATGCTTGTGCATACGCCTAGATCATCAAAAACAGCATGGCATTTTTCGGAGAATATAACGTAAAAAATCACTATAGATGTATTCTCTTCTGTGCCTTATTATATTTAACTCAATGCCATTTAATATCGGTTTAGACTAGTAGTTCCCAACCAATTTTAATCATGCCTTTCTTTGATATTTCTAAAATTCTGGTGCCCCCCCCCAATTATTATGTAATACTTACATGTATGCCAAATTCACACGTACCTACATACACACAAAATATTTTTATATATGCATACTGTATATGAATCATATGTATTAACATAGGTACCTCCATGAGATCGCAAAAAAAAAAGAGCATAGCATGACGAAAAAGACGCCCAACTTGACGAAAACGAAATTTTATCGTCTAAATGTTTAAGTTATTATTTAGAGGAAAGATCAAATTTTATTTTTAAAAAATGTTCCTTCTTTTTAGAGAATTCTAAATTTTGATTTAAAAATCATTGCTTCTCTTTGTATCACCAGAACTAGTAAAATAAAATATACAATTTTTAGAGCGTTTTTTTTTTTTTTTGTATAACACATTAATTTGGAAAATCTTGCAAAAATAGAAATATTTGTCGGATGTTAATGTAATTTTCAGAAACTACTAACAGATCACGGAAATTATTATAAATAGTTTTTTTTTATTAACGCCATGGCAGAAATATCTTTTTTATATTTATTACCTCCCTCCCTCCAGCGCATAATTAATTTTATGAAAACTCTTGGAAATTCGATCGAGTCCACTTTAGTAATTACAACAGTTAAAAGCATAAGGTTTTGAGGAAGGCAAATTATGTTTTTTTTTTGTTTTTAATTGGGCTCCCCTACCTGAAAATCTATGCTGAATTGTAACAACCAAAACTCAATAAAACAAATATATGTTTTAATTTCAAATACTTTTATTTGCTTTTAGTTGTTTTTATGAATATGGGCAATATTTTCTGAAAGCAAAAAAAAAAATTCGATGAAAAATGAATTTTTAATAAAATTATTTGTTATTTCTTTAATTATAGTAGATTTTTACATTTAACTGGTTAAAATATTATAAAATTAGTTAAAAGCCGCATCTAATTACGTAAGTGTCCTTATAAGAATGATCTTTTATTAGCGCGTTGTAAATTGACTTGTTTGGACAAACCAGAAGACCCGCACTAATTAAGAAATGTAATTTTGTGTTTATAATCGGAATATAATTATAAAGTACGGAATACCAACAAGAATACAATTAAGTTGCGTTATTTGATTTAAACATTGTTTTCCGCTGTTAAGGCGTTTACTTTTGTGAAATACGTGTGGAGAAGTTAATTTGATTTTTTTCAATTTCAAGTGAGAAGGGTACGTACAAGTATCAGTATCATCTTAGGAAATTTATATGATCTTATTTTTATATTAATCTCAGTTATGACATTTTTTCCATAAATCGTTCATTAAATTTCCAACGCTATTTTACCTTTAATATTCAATGATAATGTGAACGGTGGAGCAATGGATTGATGAATCGGAGATCCGAGTTCGAAGAGTCGAATACATTATATCCACTTACGTGCTAATAACCATAGCAAAGACATGAATCCAACGCTTCCACTAACTGTGTGTAAAGTAGCAGGACAGATTGGACTATATAGTCTTCATAGGCTTCCAGGGGAAGGAAAACACTGAATTCAAACCAGGGTCGGATTAATCAGGCGTGCTTGCTCATGTCTTACCACAGCTGCTTCGGTTGCTGTAGATTTGGTGTCCCTAACATACTTAGGAATTACGGGATTTATGATAGTAAGTCTCTATCATTAATACAAATTCAAAATTATTCATCAAAAGTTACTCCTGTTTTACATTTTTAAGGATATAATACATATTGTTATACAGAAGGTCGCTGAGAATTCCTGGAGCCGAAAATGAGTGTAATGAGTGCGTTTAAGTAAAATGGAAACACATCTTTGTTATACTTAAAATCAGAAAGTGACATATGTGTCAGCAGATATAATGAGAAAGATGAAGCTGCAGAAGCTGACACATGTCATATTAAAACGAGAGTGAGCAGGAGAAAGCGATGAGCAAACTACTTAACGAGCTTGAGTAAGTGAAATACAGAACAGGGGTTGAGAGATATAACTAAAAGACAAAATTTTAACAGAAAGGACAGGAAGTTGTGGAGAGGCATGATCACTCACGTTCTGAAGTGAAACGTTGCATGGAAGAAGAGACGAAGAAGGATTTATTCTAATTAAGATTGCAAACTCTTTCTACTGACATTAAATTGCACCCGTTTTCATTACTTGCTATTTTATAATGTCTAGACGATTTATATGAAATAGAAAGCCCGCCCCGATATGATAGTTTGGACAGTTATAGCTAGACATGCGGTGTCGGGCTATATTTCTCGATCTTCCATCAGTCACGTAGGTGATGTAAGGAAAGAAAGACAATTTACGTCAACCAATAGACAAATAAATCTGCATAATATTTTTATTTTTATTTTGGATATCTGTAGCATAGAATAATGACATTTTTATCATGTTGAGGAAGAAAGAGGCAGAAAATGCTTCACCTTGCCATAAGCTGAGAAGTGAATAGAGAAAATTTAGAAATTGATAAATGCTGCCTTGCCAGCCACAAAAAGTACGTTGCCTGAAAGATTAATGCTTGTTGGAAACTTCATTGACCGGATTAAGTTTTCTCTTTTTACGTGAAAGTATCGTTCAAACGCTGAAGGCTTAATCGATTATGAAAAGAGAATGCATTTGAGATACACTCTCCAGAAAAAGCGGTGCTTAATCCAGTGCAATCTATTTCATAAAATGACGCCTAGGCGTTCAATTGTTGTTTGTATTCGCGAAAAATTGATCGATGTGAAAATGTTCACATCGGTGGACCAAACTATTTGTTTTCTTTGTCAACTTGGGAAATTCGTAATTTTCTAAGGGAAGAACTAATTGTCCGCTTCAGCAATCTCACTTCGGGCTTCCAGTAGACACCAGAAATGACATCGCTCAATATCGAAATAAAATTATTATTGGAATATCTATCTCACGTCACTTACGGAGAAGCGTCTAGAGAGATAATATTAATAATGGATGTTTTCGGACAAAACAAAAGTCAGTGTAAAAAATAATGTTAATATATTTTTATACAAACAGAGAATAGCATTGCTGACATCCAACGCTTTTTTTTATCTCTATTTATTTTATGCTTCATTTGCACGTGTCCCACCTTTCTGTAGGTGACTATATGTACTTTACTTATTTATCTTTAAAAATGGCCACGTAACCTATTTTAATAATTTCAATCCATGCAAGGAGACAATTCCACAAAGATGGAAGAAGCTACAGGGACTGAAACAGAACGAAAATATTTAGAAGGAACTGGAAACACAATCCTAACCAGGAAACAAGGGATAAACCTTCACTCTTATTCCAATGACCAGTGAGGCGTGAGAATCGAACGATAGGCGAACATATATATATATTCTCATTGAGAAAAAAATAAATAGTAATAAACTTTCAGAGATCCGGCAGAGACGTTAGAAGTATAGAGTTGAAGCAGTCTTTAGAAGGAACCGATAACCTAATCGTAAACATGGTAAAAGAGATAAACCTCTACTACTGTTTAAATGACTGTGTAAAGGAGTTTGATTCTGACAATAGGCAAACCAACAAGAACGCATTTAAATAGCGAAAGATGTCATCCAAAAACTAGATATATTGTTATATACCCCTTCGTGCTTGTGGTAGTCTTGGGGCGACGGTCTTGATTCACTCATATGTTGCATTTTTCTCTCTGTCATCTTCCGGTCGGGTGATTGCTAGTCGGTTTTGTTAGTTTGGAATTAAAATTAGAACTTCAACAAAAGGGATTTGGGCTTACTACTTTATTAAAAACGTCGACGTTTACATTTATAACTAGCCAACGAAGTCGCTCTATCAACACAAATAAGGAGCAAGTTCCCCGAGAAACAAAATAACCACGTTTGATCCTTTCGACGTGTAAAACTTAACTCCTCAAAAACACTTTTTAAATCTAACATTCCCACGTTCGGCTAAACAAATCAAAATCGCTATCCTTATTTTGTCTACCATCTGGCCCCAAGGTTAGCCTCAGAAGGTCTGAGCCAAATACACTGCCACTAAAAAATAAGTCTGAATCTATTCTTTAAAAATATTAAGAAAGAAGAAAACTTTGTTAAAAGCATACGGTTCAGAGATGCTATGAAATATCAATATTCCTATAATTCCTGGCAATTTCCTCACAGAGGAATAGAGTAGTTGACGCAACAGAAATATGGTTCTACAGAAGGATGCCGAGAATACCATGAACAGAAAATATTTGCAACGACGACGCTTGATGAAAAACGGAAACAAAAAATGACACGTGCAATTAGAATCAGAAAAAAGATAATTGAAATTTTTGTGTAATCCAATAAAAAATATATATCGGAAGAGAATTTGACACACACAGGACATTGAAAGCAAGAGGGAAACATCAAGCAACCAGCCTAATGAGTTTTGTATGAGTGTATAGTAGAAGCAGGAATGAGTGGTACATTTCGTGAACAATTATTGCATAGAGCTATAAGACAAGGAAGTTGAAGAGAGAAGTGATCGACCATGTTCTAGACGGGTTCTGCACTTAAAAGAAAAATGTGCTCATATTCCTGATCTGAGCTATTCATTAATTAGTAGTATAATGATTAAAATAAGCTAGCACATAATGCCTGAGTGTTACACAAGTCACTTGTAGAAGGCAGGAGATTAGGCCGTCTGAAGAGTTTCGAAACAAGTAGAAAAGAAATAAGCAATGAATAGCTTGAAAGAAGTAAATAGCTTAATATTTCATTAGAGATTGAAATCTGATTAACGATATATTGTATTTGCGTATATCTTCGATAGATTGACGGTGGGAAGTAATATTAATTTTCTCTGTGGGATAATGATCCGGAAATTGGGCGTCTGGTATGTCAATTCTTGGCCCTTTGAATTCGCCTTGTATCTGCGCAAATATATTCTATATTGTACAGGAATCTCAATAGTTTGATTCAGTAAGCATAATTTGAGAACCTACGTAATAAGATAAATGTACATTAGTTGGATCTGATGTGGAATCATGCCTACGCAAAAATAGTATCTTATATTCAAATCTCGCCCTAATTAGCAGTAATATTTAGGTGGATAAGTCAATAAATTCTTTTTGCTTTTAACAAAAATCTAAAAATTCTCTGTTTTTTTCTATGTGAAATACCATAATAGGAAAGATTCAAATGAAATAATTATTCTTTACGAATAGTGTTTTTTAGTTCTTAAAAGGTATGCTAAATTAGACAGGATAAACGTTAACATTTTAAAGATTAAATTGCAACATTTATAATCGTCTCTTGCCTTTTATATTTGAACGTAATAAATATAATCCGGAGATATTTTGCTAATTACTGAAAATAATTCTTTGTTTAGTGGGAGATTTGGATTAAACTAATAAATCTGTACATGTTCCTAGACATCAATGATCTTCTCGTTATTTTTAGCAAAGTTTTCCGATATAAAGTTGTACTTGGAATGGTCTATACCGAGATCATGCTCAGGAATCCGATCTTTATGGGTGCCTATATGTTTTAACCTTGTACTAAACTAACATCTATTAATACATACTAACACAATAATTAGTCATAATAGTAAATATAAATGTTTAAATTATTCAAAAGAATGAAGAGGAAATTAAGAGAATATGTTAAAATTCTTAATTTTTGCTTCTGATATGATTACTATGTAAATTCTTGTCCTACCGTCAACCTTTTTTAAACTTCTTCCGAGAGAACGTTAACAAGTTGCAGAGCATTAACAGCAGAAAATGAAAACCTGTTTCAAATAGAATAACAAACCTGTTATTATCGCCACCGTACTCAAAGCAGATTTCCTAGTCTACTTTGTTAATAACTGGAATTATATAAACAGCATCGTAAATTTTCCATCTTATTGGAATTCTCTTCTGCATCTACTCTGAGCAATTAAGTGTGTGCTGAGAGAAATAATTACTTAATGCAATTAAGATCACTACTGTCAGTATATCTGTTATGAATCGACTGAATACATAAAATCTTCGACACAATATTTATAACAGAATGTTAATTTAACTCAGAACATAAATATTATAGAATGATGATGTTAATTTGGAATTTGGATAAGCTAATCTATATTCGACAACATTCCTTTTCTCTAAATATGCTGCTCATAGAAAAAAAGTAACTCATTTACTAATAAGCATTATGTGTCCTAATCCTAATTAAAATACAAAGATATTTGGCAGAGTGTCCTATTCAATTCAACGAAATCTCAAGTTTTAGCAAATAGAGACTGTCTTTAATGATACGAATCAACTTACCTTAAAAAATCAAAACTGTTATTAACAAGAAGTGTTGAAATGGATGCACAACTCTAGCACCATTCCTTGATAATCAGCCTATAAAATTTCAGCCTACCTTTGTACATTGAAAGAAATTAAGCAGTTATTAATAAGAGTTGAAATTAATCCATATAAGTTTTCACGGTTCAGGTATCACTCCTTCATAATCAGCCTATGAACTTTTCTGCCACCGCTATATCTGGAAAAATCCAATACTGTTATTAATAAGAAGAGTTGTAATTAATGAATGCAAGATTTCCATGCTCTAGCATTACTTCTTCATAGCCAGCCTATGAATTGTTCGGTCCATCGTTGTACCTGGAAAGAATCAATGCAGTTATTATTGAGAAAAGTTGAAAATAATGCATTTACGATATTACCGCTTTAGCATCACTCCTTCATAGTCAGCTTAGGATCTTTTCAGCTACCACCTCTCATTTTAAACTCTTTTAATCTGTCCTAATATTTAGATACCTAATCAGGGAATATTAATGCAAATATCATCACTAGTCAGGCCCCATCAATATGTACAATACATGTCACAAGAACGATTTGGTAACATACTTATGAATTATACTGCACTTTCGAAGTTTTAAATTATTAAAGATGTCACTGACTTTCGGAAAGCACTTTGTGGCAATTAGATATTATAATTCCAGGACGTTAAACCATTTTAAAAACAGGGGAAAATGTGAATAGAAAATTGAAAACATTAATGGCATAAAATGTATAAAAAAAAATTTAAATATCTTTTTAACGGTACAAAAAAGTATTATGGCATTAAAGGCAAGAATTCTTTTTACTATAGGCCATGACAAATTTTAAAACAAAAACACAAACACAAGTCAACAGGTTTCGTCTGCTCTCGTCAGAAGGGTAAACGGGGAAACAAATTATGAGACGAAAGTCTGTCGCGGATTACGTGAATGAATGGACAATGAAAAAATATTATAATAAAAGTTATAACACCAAAGATGCTAGAGACACAGCACCGCAAGCTGAAGCAAACAGTCTCTTTGTTTACAAAGAGCGGGTCGCCTGGACCTGATGAACAGCGTCTCCAACACCTTCAGATGGAATAACGAGTGTGCTCTGGTCAGAACAGAAAACCTCCTCACACTAAAATCCATAGCACAGGTCAGATTATTTATCAAGTTATCCGCTATAGAAGACCCGTATTTATTTCGAATGGTATCACCAAACGAAAAGTTTATGTTGAGTATTTTAGCAGGCACGTGCTGTTTAATCCTAACATCTAAACGCTGTCGTTCTACCTATGTAGTAGAGTCCACAACTACATTTAAATAACGGAATTAATAAAAACAAACTTAATGTGAACTATATACATTCATATCCTCACAACAGTTAAATGTGTAGTTTAATAGATTTTTTGGCAGATGGATATTTAAATATTTTTAATGGAGCAAATATTTAAATCCTCTGAAACCCCCAAAATAGTTTTCAGGTCAGGGATAATACCTATAACTGGAACAGGGATACAGTTCAATATTCCTCTCCGTACTTCAATATATGTGACATTATCCATTAAACTCTATTAAGTATTCAACCCTAAGGTTAAAATATTTACATTGGGATATGCGAAGTTATATTTCACAAATATATTCCTCTTTTCCGTCGTCATTTTAAATTTAGTCCATAGTAATTTTAACTCATATAAGATTCAGTAAAAAATCAATAGAGCATCGAAAAACAAAAATAGCTCAAACTTAGCTTATAAACAATTCTATAAATAAATAAAAGAAGCTTCGTGAATTATACAATCGTTATCTCAATCAAAGAAATGATGATATAAAAAACACAGTCTGTTATGTGTCATGCGTGATACACTTTCGATAGATGACTGACGAGGCAGAATTTCTCCTACAGTATGTTGTCATTTCTTTCTGCTGTAGGCCAGTTGTCATCAAAGGCTACAGACCCGGTCTGTCCAGTTATTTCTCCTGGGGACTGGAGAAGAAGGGGATTCATACTAAAGGTATTAACACGTAAGTGAATGTAATGGATCTGACTGGTATTCGAACTCGGTTCTCCAATTTCTCAATCCGAATTTCTCCACCATGCCTCCACAAGAAACACATGAATCCTGAAATACACAATATGTGGGGTAACTGAAAGAATATTTTCTAAAAATTCGTAATGTTTCAAGAAATATATAAACATTTGGAAAATCGAAAGAAAGACCATGCGATATGAAACAAAGAAAAAACAAACTGGGATATCCGAACATCAGATTACTGGAGATACAAATAATGGCTATTTGCGAGCAATAAGAAAAAGGTCGTTGTTATTCAAATAATGTTATGTTACACTGTCAATGAGAACAACTGGAAATGCTATCACTTTTACATTGCATACAATAACATGAAATTCAGCTGAATTTACAGGATCGTGAGAAAAACGTTTGAAAAAGCAACTATGGAAGAAAGTAAATTTACCAAGAACATTCAAAAGAAAATTGATTATCGGAAATATTATAGAGTAAATATATTCCAGTGTTAAATAAAACTATTTACGTAAGCCGCGTAACTTGACACGGTGATACGAAACCAGGAGTCATCAAACTTTTTCGACCAGAGGATCATTTTTATTTCTCTTCCTTACCGAGCAATTCCCTTTTAAAATATATTTGAACCATAAAACTCCCAATGATGTTGGAAATTAAAATATATAAAAACCTAAGAAATTTGAATCAGGTTCTGAAGCACCTCACCCCAAATATATTTAAGAAAATATATTAAATAACCCCAATAAATCAATAAAATAATACATTTAGTACTTTATTTCTTTTTATGTGCCATGTCCTTTCAGCTCCCTCTATTCCTTGCAGCTCTCAACAATTTCCTTCCCTCTGCCACTTCCCCCCAAACAACGTTCTGTCATCCACTTGCTTAAGCCAGCTAGGTATGGCATGCGTTGTTTTCCCTTGTTTCTCTTTCCCTCTATTCGACCCGAGAGTATCTGATTCTCCAGGCTCTCCGTCCTCGTTATGTATCCCAGAAACCTCAGCTGCCTGATGTTAAGTATAAGCCTTCTCCATGTCTGCATCCTCACTAAAGCCTCATCGTTGCTCACACGCTCGGTTCATGATATCCTCAGCATCCATCTGTAGAATCACATCTCCGTCACTTATAGTTCCCTCTTCATCTTTGAGGAAATCGTCCAACATTCGTTCCCGTACAGATATACGTACAGATTGCTATGATTGCATCAAGTATTATGCAATCATAGCAATCAGGCCAAATGACCATCATTATCATAAAATAAATTTGCATCGGGTTGAAAAAAGGGATTGAATTTTTAATAATTAAAACAGAACAAAAATGCTCAATTTAGCAGTAAGTCTCATCAAAATAACAGCTACTTGGATATACTGAGCTTAATTCGACTCCTTTAATATCAGCGACCGCGTGGATATCCTCAACTACACCTCCGGACTGTCTTGGACTCCGTTTTGTTCGGCCCCTTTATTAAGATAAAAATGATTTTATTGCATGTATACTGTCAGCAGAGATCAATTCGCGGTGGTGTAATGCTGAGCAATCTTGCCTCCCGAGGTAAATTACATTTGGATAATGAGTCCAATTCTCGCTATCCGCTATGTGCCAAAACAATGTTGGGTAAATCGTTATATCCTGGCTGTAACAATGATTGAAACCATGATTACACTAGTGTTTTTTTTTTCGCAAAGGTGGCATTACAATCCGAAATAGTTTAATATTGTTTAATATTAAATTTTTTATAATAATAATCAACTTGCCCAGACTTCCCTATTCACTGAGGAAAATTGTGTCATTTTATGAAATAAAGAAATATATTGGCGGTAAGAAAATTATGATTACATAACGATTTATTTTCAATATTTAGCCGAAAATGTTCCCAGTAAACAAGTAGATCTTGGGCCTTGTAAAAGTTGAAAATCATTTTAAAAAAAGTTTTAGCAGATTTTAGTATTGTTAAAATCGAGTGAGACTTCCCAGGAATAAATGCCGCTATTATAATATGATAGTGACGTTGTATGAATAATATAAATTCATGAGAATTTATTTTACTCTAGAACCGCACTGATTATTAACGGACAAAAGCAACGCCAGTGGACAGTAATTACTGAAAACACAACAAAAAATATTTATATTTTATAAGACTTAATTCTAGATATATTTTTAAAAATTCCAAACGAGTTTTACAAAAGTACGATAGAATAATGGATTGCGGCTCGGATTAAGAAGCAAAGTTTTAATTCCAGTCGAGTTCATTGCATTACGTGCTAATACTCCAAATCTTCTCCAAAATGGGTGGCTATAGGAGAAGGAAAACTCTGATTTCAAATTGGTATGCATCCCTGTCAGAGTACATACTATTCGGAGTACATAATATGCAGCTAAAGAAAAGATCATTGGCAACTGACAAGATGATCCCGGCTACTGTCGGCTACTTCAGTGGAAATAAGACAGGAAAAAAATAAAAAAATAAAAAAAGCAAGTGTCTCGGGGTCAAGAAATAATGCAATATTCACATTGTAAATTATGTTATTATTGAAAAAGAAAGCATTGGAAATAGAAAATTATATATCTGATGATGGTGAATATTATAATAATGCACTTATTACGGCCATAGTATGATTATTATATGTATCATTACCGTTTGACAGATCAGATGGTTTTTAGTGCATTTAAGGATGTTATGAGTAATGCAGCTTTTCAGTAAGAAACACTTCAATTATAGCAGAGAATTTTTATGCTAAAAAAAAAAACAGAGCATGAAAAGAAATTGACATACTGAAAATAGCCAAAAGGATTAGAATCATAAAACTTTGAAAGAGGAAAAAGAAGCTGTAAACATTTTAAAAGAAAGAAGAATCTACCACTTCATCGAAACATAAACACATTTTCCCGTAATTGGTAGTGAATTTTCTGTACGCGTCTCTTTCAATCTTTACATTTCAAGTTTTACCGATTAACTCATGACTGAGAATGAAGAAGTATTTGTGCGTACGTTAATATAATAAACCCAACTGGAATTGGAACTGAACTCTTCTATTAATAATCCCGACACATTATCCATTACACCACTCGAATATCCAAGCGTACATCACTTGGTATTGCCAAGCGGTCATCCATCTTGCTTCTGACTAGGCGTGTGGTTGCTTAACTTCGGTGATCGTATGGGAACCAGAGAACCAGAATGGGAATGTGACGTGGCCGTAAACCGATCCTAGAATTAATTCCCAGAACATACCAAAGGACGACAGTACACCTTTATGGACAAATAGTTTTAACTGGTCAAACATCTCCATAGATAATTTCACTAGTCTATAAGTAATGCTTAAATTCATCTCCGAAAAACTTATTCAAAACGAAAGAATCTTTATTCAAAATATACGTAATTTTATACAAATTTATAAGTATCTTTATTCGAGACATCAGTATCTCTGTTCAAGATAAGCACATTCAGCTGCATATATGATTCCAACCATCATATTTAACATTACATTATTATAAAGGCTTTAGATAGTATTGCTGATTTTGTTCAGCATGTAATAACATTAAAAAATTAAGCCGTGTTCCACTCAGTAATTATTTAATTATCAGTTAGCTTTAAGGATTATATTTTGTAAAATGCTATATGACTTCAGGGCTTGAACCATCATGGCTCTCCCCAGATTCCATTTCTTTATAATCTGCAGATAAAAATGGCTAGAGACCCCAGACCACCCTTATATTTAACCAATAATTTGGATTCTCGCTACAGATAGATAGATAGATAGATAGATAGATAGATAGATAGATAGATAGATAGATATCCAAGCTTAGAGCACCTGGTATTCTCGAACAATCACTATACTAGTTACTGACATAGCTCGATGTAGCCTAACTTCGATGATCGTACGGGCACCAGTGTTTCAACATGATACGGCCATGATCAAATTTGCTAAGGAATAATTAATTTGACCATAAATTTAGGACAAAGAAAACATTACAAAAAATACCGAGCTGCCATTTATGACTAAATCCCCAACAATGAATTTTAGACCATTTCTGCACAGATAAAGAGGAGAGTGTGACGTGACAGAGATGCGGTTTTACTGACGAAAGCGTAGAATAAATATGAATTACATGGTTATATTTACAATCAAAAACAGATTGTTGAAGTTTATGGAAGACATATTGAGCAAAGTCGGCCTAGAGAGTTTAACACTCTCAGGGAAAAATGAGCACAAGAAAAGAAACATCCTTAAAACACGTAAGGAACTTATATAAATGGTATTAAGATGAGAAAATCTAAGTAGAACAAGAAGGAAAAGGCACAAGAAAGCTGAAGATTTGATGATATTAAGAGAATCAATTTGTTCAATGTTGGTATCGATTCAAAAGTAAAATATTACAATTCATGAAACAATGAGATCATATGAGATATTTCCGATGTCAGTTGTTCGATAAATTTCAACGAAAAGTTGGGTAGACTGATATAAAATGATATAATAAAATAAGGATGATTTTCATGTTTGTATAGATTCTAACCTTACTACTTTTTTGGTAAATGCAAGCAGGTTATCTCTTATTAAACCTGTAAACATATTGCAAGATTTTCGGCGTGGATTAAGCTCCGGAAGTCGAAAAACAAATAAATCCAGTGAAATATTTCTTTTTTTTTAGATAGATTAATATGAAAGTAAGCTTATTTTTTTTGGTTTCAAAATAAATGAACCTAAAAAGAAGTAGTAGAGATGCAAAAGACTATCTGAAGAGAGAATACAGATTATGTTAGGAATATAGAAAGGAAGAAACAAAGATTTCTGAGAGTTATATTGTCGGAGGAATAGATGAGAATATTGAAATAGATTATTTGAATAATTTTAGGAAGAGAAAAGTTTCTGGGAATTTGTAATCAGAGAAAAGGATATGGAATGGAATAAAATTATAAAATATATTCGATGAGATGATCAATAGTAATTTTGCAATGACTAAAGATACGCACACACATATATATATATATATATATATATATATATATATATATATATATATATATATATATATATATATATATATATATACACGAGTGAGCGTGTGTGCTACGTAAACTTATTTCTATATGCATATATAAATTACAGTTCAAATTTTAAGCCAACCCTAGAATCAGCACGGGATAAACTTGACTGAATTTAAAAATTAAAAATGAAAATGTGCTCTTCTATTCATAGAAAAATAATGGAATCATTTATCAAACTTATACTTGTCAATCTTTTGTAAAGCATGGCATAACTGTGTGCTAAATAAATCAAGGCAATAATCAAGATGATATTTTGACAAGATTTTATCATAAAGTCTTATTTTTCTATTCTTTTTTGTCTTAATAAATTTTTCCAATAAAAAAATATCATGCCTCACTACATTATGGGACAATTTAAAAAATACTATGTGCCCTATCAAACTTTTGAACTTTTTAGTTTATATTTATATATATATATATATATATATATATATATATATATATATATATATATATATATATATATATATATGTTGTTGTGTAATAAGGCAGAAATCCTTCTTTCATGCACATTTCATTGAAAACGACAGACAAGTTGATTTATTTAGGTTTTTTTTATACCTTTTCTCATGGGGTCTAAGAATCTGTTGATCTTTTCGGATGACAAATTATATAAAAACTCTCCAAGTTTCCTTTTTATCCGAGCGCTTTCGGCTATATATTTACCAATTTTCAAGGATCATATGTTACCTGTTAAAATAAGGAATAGTTTTTGTGTGCATGTTTTAGAAAATCTTTTCATCTTTGCAAAACACGGTCAAGATATTATGTCCATGTTCAAAGTTAATATTACTATTGTTCTTTTCTTGTTTTTTATTAATAAGGCTTCCGTTAATTTATCATTATTGCCGTTTTCAATAAAATGTGCATATATATATATATACATACATACATATATATATATATATATATATATATATATATATATATATATATATATATATATATATATATATATATATATATATATTTCAAAATTATAAGACCACATTCAATCATTTTATATTGGCCCAAAGTAGATGTTTTGTACCTTAAAGAAGAAAATTATTATTCATTGTTTATTAAGAGAGACAATTTTTTATTAGAAATTTTATTACGTCAAAAAGAAAAAGAAAACTGATCAGATTCTGATCTCACAAAATATCCTCCTTTAATCTTGATTACTGCAGTCCAAACTTTTGACTTTCGTTGCAAAATTTTCTCAAAGTTGATTTTTATTCTTTTTTCAGTGACTCTAAATAATTCTAGGCACAAATCATAAATTGACAATAATTATAACTATTTACAAAAAAAGGATAAGAATGTAAAATTGAACGATTAAAAAAAAATCGATTTGAGAAAAACTGATAAGTTACGAAACAGCGATCGACAAGAAAATGTGTAAACGTTTCTTCACTTTCCTCTGATCATGATGTTTGATTGAATTGCTGCGATTATTGACGCAAATATTTCTCGAAAATTGCCATTTCCTTCTTCCATAATTGCACAAGAATAATAAAAAAGAAACGTTACAAACAACAAAGGCAAAATACCTCTTCCATTTGCAGGTCAATAAATCGCATCTTTGCCTTCTTGAGAAATAAAATAATGTAAAGACTGCAAGAAATAAGGAAGTGGAAAAATGTTCTGCAAATTGGCCAGATCTCTAAAGGGAAGACAAATAAGCCAAATAAAATCGATAAACATATAGATACGTGTACTTAATGATACACACATTGCATATAGATAGAAAGATAGATGCATGGTGATTACGTGGCTGTTCGCAATTTATTGTGCTTTTTTTTAAACATTTTGCACACAAGTTAAATATTTGTCCTCGATTCGTTCCGAAGGGCGTAGATTGAGCATTTTATAACGTCTTTTATCTTATTTTCTTGTTTATTGTCGTTATTGTACGTATTCACCAATCTGTGTTGACCTATTTCATTGTCCATCGTCTTCATCTCCATTTTTATTTCTTTATAGTTTATTTATTTATAGTTATCTATAGTTATATACAACTTCAATATAACTGTATTTATACCATTATCACTCCCCATATATATATATATATATATATATATATATATATATATATATATATATATATATATGTATGTATATATATTGAAATACTAAAGAGTAAACGTATTCAATGAAATCGCTATTGGCTTCAACCACGGCCTCCCAACGGCTAGGGAATGTCCTGCGTATCTTCTGAATGGTCTCCATATTTAAGTTGGTGAATGCTGCCGTAAGCCTTGCCTTCATTTTATCTTTGGGTTACAAGGAGTTTTGTTGGTCTCTTGCTCAATGCGCCCCGCATATAATATCAAGGGGGTTGCAATCTGGGGAGTTAGGTGGCCAGGTGTAAGGGGTTATGCGGTCTCAGAAATTGTCTGTCAGCCATGACTGGGATCTCCTGCGTTATAGAGTCCTGTTGCCAGACATGGAACTTCAAACAGCCATCTTCTTGTCCCAGGGTAACACAACCTCCTCAGGGCACTAGATGTAGGCTTCCATGTTGAGTCAACAAATTCGGGAGTTCTTTTCTTACGAGAGCGATCAGAATGAGTTTTTCGAGCTGCCGAAACATCGTAATAGCCATAATTAACAATGCTTGTGTGGAATGGCGCAGAGTTGTGTTACCAGACATAGCGCAGTATCACCTCCCTAGGGCGCTTGATGCTGGCCTCCATTTTGAGTCTGAGGCGCTCACCAACAAATTTGAGAGTTCTTTTCTATTATCATCAGATCGATCACAGTGAGTTTTTCGAGTTGCATATCATATCATATCTGCGTCCGAATCCTCTGCAATGGCATCAAATTGACACCCAAACAATCAGAAATGTTAATATTTGAGCTTTCGGTGCGAATGCCAAGCGGTAAATCTTGTCGTTTTCAATTTTTTCGCGAAGTAACTTGCGTCATGGCATCTTTTTCTAACAGACGATTCCCAAAAAACTGATCCTGCTATATTGTGCAGTTGATGAAAATAAAATATCGAGCATGCGCATAATTTATACACACACACACACACACACACACACACACACACACATATATATATATATATATATATATATATATATATATATATATATATATAAAAGACACATATGGGGAATAAAACTAACAAGAGCCATAGACCAAATAAGAAAATATACAAACGGCATTAAAAAGAAAAGATATGCTCATTATATTACGGAAGCCCGTATAAAAAACAACTTAAAATAATTTGAATTAATCGCAATGTGCAAATTAGGAGGAGGCACGGTGGACAGGGGCTCGGATTGAGGAATCGGTGAGTCGAGTTTGATATCCAGTCGAATCCATTACATTCACTTACGTACTACTCCCCTTGGGAAAGGTATGAATCGTCTTCTTCTCCATCCCCACCAGCTATGTATAAATAGCAAAACAGACCAGGTACTAAAGACCTGGATGGCAATTGGTCTACCACAGAATGAAATGACAACATACTGCAGGAAAATCAGCTTCCTGAGTCATATATCGAAAGATACATGATCGCCTAAGCGTGTATCACACCTGGTACATAACTGACTCAGTGAATGTCCAAATTATCACTTCAAAGATTTCATCAATCCAAAAAGAGAATTATTTCTGTATCAGATTTTATCAAATAGAATATAAAAGAAGACTAGGATGACACAAGGGTGAAAACTGAGAATTTAATGCTAGATACGGACCCCTAAATTATATCGAGGACGGAGTCCTGTAAGGTCGGGAAAAATATATAATTATATATTAATAAGAATAAGAATACAATAATCTCCCTGACATATTTACAAGATACACTGAGCATAAATGTAAATTGCTTTTTTCCCCTGTTTTTGTTATTTTTACGTGTATAAACGGAAATCATTTATATTTTATAGCTTTTTATTCGGGACTGAACCGAAGCAAACATAAGTGTCTGTTTTTCATCAATTAGATATGGTGCAAATAATACATGCAACCACAAAGATAATAGATGTTATTCTACTTTTATTTAACATTAGACATGGCTTATTGTCATAACAAAAAGGATCGTAACAGAAAAGAAGCAAGTCTCGCATATAACTGAATAGAGGCGATAGGTGATTATTTACATGTTGTTCATGATAAAATGTTTTGATTTTCCGTTAGTATTATGTCCTTGTATCAGCGATATATATCAAGTTAAAAGGATGGACGCAAACAGTAAATATGATTTATGTTACAACCATAATATCACCCTGAATCTGAAACAAAGGAAATTCAAAAATTGAAATGCTTTTGACGGATATTATTATCGGTATGACTAAAAAGTCAAACTTTGTTTCGTCTGTATCAAAGCATTGAATTTATTCATTAGTTTTATCCTGGTTTGGATACTATTCGACGTACTGTTCTGATGGCTATATTTACGTCAACCTATCAAAATATGCAGTTGCGTTAGACTTGAAATGCAATATAATAAAAGATAGACTATCGCACGCAAAGTTGTATACTAAAGCGTTTTGGATATCGAAATGATATACTAGAAAGAAAACATGTCTACCGTTTTATTTTTTTTTCATTTGCTTCTGTAAACTCATCGTCAATAAATATTTATAGGTTTATCATTGTGCATTATTGTTCGGTAATTTGGAAATGCTATCGATTGTCTCAACAAAATGATATTTGCTGGTCATTCTTACCGCATTATTAGCAGATTGTACATTTGGGATTTGGTTTTCTCTGATAAATATTCGTTATCTTTCGACGTAAAATATTTGATTCATTTAACTACATGTAAAGTCAGGTCAATTAGCATTTTGTCAGACGACATTAAAGCACACGTTTCATCAATGACCTTGATTCGCTTAATAATACTTTGTACTTTTTATTACTGAATAATAATACTAGGATAAATAAAAAAAAATTATCGGCACTTTCGCTATAAAATATCTTCAGGCATGTTACATGCATGCATATAGCTGGTACTATTGTGGTCTTGTAATCTATGTTTGAAATTGATCGCGCCACTTCACTTGATGCTGTTACAGTGCAAACATGGACGCTCCACAAGTAGTTTGCACCAATGGGAGGAACACACACACACACACACACACACACACACACACACACACACACACACACACACATATATATATATATATATATATATATATATATTATTTTAATACCTATACTCTGGCGATGTGAAAAAAACACGGATAATCCTATTTGTAAATAAAAATAGATTTGAACAAAGCGGTATCAGTGAAAAAAATCCGTAAAGAAAGAAAAAACCTAAAGAGATCTGTGTGGGCCGAAAATAATCTATCAGCACGGCAATGTCTAATCAAAAGAAAAAACAAGCCATGATCGAATAAATTAGGTAAAAACGTAAAAGTGCTCAAGACACTAAGTCGAGCTAAAAAAAAAATAATGAGCCAGAACCTACGTACCACAGGATACTTCTGCCAGTATTACCCTGAAGATCCGTTTGGTGCGTGCGTTATAAGTTTAAGACAGAATTATCGTTTCGCAAAAGCAAATAAACAAAAACATAACGTCTTTCGCAAAGCAATCGCGTATTTAGATGATTCGCCTGTGACTAGACAATTCGAATTTGCAGTGGCATTTCCTAGAACAAACCCTGAACTTGAAGTTAGATCGTTATGGGTTTGTTGTTCGCTGCTCCAGACTTTCTTCTTTCACTTCTATCGGACAATAATGGATTGATTTGTCCTCTGTGTTGAAGTCGGCACACTCAGGCTTACACTAGTATACGGTGACTAACAGCTGTCACTTCGCACGTTTTCATTCTGACATCAACGGATTGCAGATTAGGATTCCAGGCGTCATTGTCGCAGCAGCAGTTGTTCTATACGTAGAGACCCGCAGCGATTTCTCGTACAGGATGTATTTTGTGATGTGGTCGTCCCACAGGCGACGCTTGTGCCCGGACCAGAGCAGGTGTCACTACCCGAGTAGAGCGTAGAAACTTGGCATCATGGCCTCGTCTAATCCGCGCATCATGGCCTCGTCTCAGACGCACATCATTCAAACTCGGAAATGCCAAGTCATGTCCAGGATTTACTTTCCTACAGTTCAGCCGCATTTCCAGCGTCTAATCTATTCATCTCTTTAGATATGTATAGCAACAAATAAAGAATTCATTTTCTATCACTTTTGGTTTTTACACATAGCAGTTAATATATACTAGGCGGCTACAAAAGTTTTCTGAAATCACTCGACTTTTTGGATGGTTAAACAATCCCTGTCGAAGATACTTGCTCAGGCTCAAAACCACAAATCCCACCTGTGATTTATGCTGCAGTTAGTCTGAGCGTACGATAGTTACAGCTTTTGAAAGGAAGTATATAATCAATCATGTTCAAGAGTTTGAACAAAGCCAGAAATTTCAAAGCATCGATCACGATGACTTGTGACATCATGCTAGGTCAACCATGAACAGCTTTCGAATAGTTATGTCTTCCAAATTTAATTCCAAAGGCCAACTGTAGTATCGTTCTCATGCATTATCAAAAGTGCCGTACGCTGGTACCATCTTATCTGAAAATCGACAATGTTGATCATATATACATACATACATATATATATATATATATATATATATATATATATATATATATATATATATATATATATATTAAAAAGAAGATAAACCGCAATTTTTGGGGGGTTGAAATGTGATTTTTTTTTTAATATATATTACAATATCTATCTATATTTCTGACATGAGATATTATGTATACTATTTGCATTATTCGGACTATTGTCCTCTCTGTGTCGCCATATTTATTACAACTTTTCATCCGTTGTACGCTTCGGCCTTCTTCAGCTGGTTGGGATATCGAACTGAAACCTTTAATAATGTAAATATTACAATATATTTTCCATAATTCTGCTTTTTGCGTGATAGTGATTCGAATATTGCATAATATTCCGTACTTTCGCGTGGTAAGACGGCATAGAACTGCGCAGCGAATTTACAATTTGCGTCTGATATTTTATGACCGTTATCGTCGCAATCTTCTATATCAGCATAATGGAATCGACTATTGCATCTGCTCATTATGTGTGTATGCTGTTTTTTTTTTGTGGGCTTATGATCTATTGAGAGATGGGCAAATTCTACAAATGGCAGCTGTCAGCGCTGACGCATTGCTCTTCATTAATTAATAGAGCACTCCGGCTCTTTGGCGTTTGTTTACAGTGAAACAGGCTTGCATGCGAATGTCATTATATATATATATATATATATATATATATATATATATATATATATATATATATATATATATATATATATATATATGCATTAGTTTAGCCCATTATTATTATTATTGGGTAAAATAAATGCATTATTGATTTTGGGAACTTAATCAAACTGAGGACTGTTCAATAGTCCCTCATATGCTTAAATGACTTTATGCAATATCTAATAATTTTGCACTACCTGTAGGAAAATATATCAGCACTGTGTCTTTTTGAAGTAATTAACGACCAGAGGAACCCGAGTAATTCAAATCATGATTGGTGGTCAAAGGAATAATTTCTCCTAGTATAATAAATGTTTTTGTATAATACATCTGTTCGTATACATATATCTAACTATCTAGCTATCTAGCTAGTCAGCTACCTAGCATCTTTTCTAAGTGAGGGGCTAAAATTTTGTACTTCTGTTCCCCTTCTTAAAAATGAAACGAATGCTCAAATATAATTTTTACTTGGAGACTTGGACGAGACAAGAACCTTTCAAAGTAAATTAATAAATATCAATCCTCCCCTGTCTCTTCCACTCTCATATTGAGCATTTATATATAAGAAGCTTTTGGGCAGTTTCCCTATATATTTTTCTTTTGAGTATTAATCTATTCGACGACTTGTAAATGTATTTAAAACAGGAAATCTTTTTAATCTTCTTTTGAGATAAAACCTATGCTTAATTAAATATTGCTGTCGCCAAAAGATTTCCAATAATGAAACAGAAATTATAATCCTCTCGATATACACCCCTGTGCAAATTAATTGAAACAACCGATTTACTTTCCTTTCTTTCACAATACGTTTGTCTGTTTTAGACCCACTGGTGTGATGATTTCTATTTTTTCTTCAGATTAGGTCATTTGCAGTGGTGTGAAGTAATATGAATCTATTTTCGTGGTGTATGACGAAATGTGTATGTCCTTGAAAAATTTTGCGTCATACGTGTTGGCATAAGATGTTAATCACGCCCAGGCACTATTGTCTCTACTGTTGATTAGTTGTCTTACGGCCATTGTCTTCGATGGATGTTACTGCAAAGCCTTATCACTAAGCAGATCAAAGTACTAAAAACTGGCCCTGAAACTCCCTGGCAGGGTGAAATAGATTTCTATTTTTTTTAATTAAATACTGCTGTCGCCAAAAGATTTCCAATAATGTAACAGAAATTATAATGTTCTCGATATACACCCTTGTGAAAATTTGATACAACCGCTTTATTTTCCTTTCTTTCACATTACGTTTGTTAGTTTTAAACCCACTTCAGTGACAATTCCTATTTTTTCTCAGATTAGGTCATTTACAGTGGTGTGCAGTAATATGAATTTATTTGCGGGGTGTGTGATGAAATTTATTGGGCCTTCAAAAATATTGCGTCATCCAAGATACGGCCATTATCTGCGATGAACGTTACTCCAAAGAAGAGTACGAAAATTACAATTACAGCCTGATCAGTGAGCAAGTCAAAATACTATAGACTGGCCCGGAAATTCTCCTGATTTAAATCCAATCGAAAATCTTTGGTCAATCAGCAAATGTCCAATGGTTTATGTTTCATTGGAAAAATACGAAAAATAAATAAAAACGGATTTTTTTGTTTTGTTTCAATTTATTTGTACAAGGGTGTATAGGGAAATACGTAGCTTACCAACGAATAATATATTGTATTATAATATCGGTCGATGATAATTTCGAAATGATTTGCATTTGAACGTAACTTAAAAAAAATGATTTAATTTAGTTTTTTATTTTTACATCGATTATGTAATATGCCCTTCAAGAATGTTGTTGTTCGTAGATCTTCTTAAGTCTTTTTTTTATATTTCATGTAACTTGACCATAAATATAAATCCTAGTTCCACTATCTATTCTCATAAAGGCATTAAGTAGATCATCCTCTGCTTTTGCTTCCGGTACTATTAGTATGTTCTGTGACTTAGTTTCTTCAGATCCTCTTTTGTCATATATTCTTGATGTCCTGATGGCATAAATTCTCAACGTGCTATCGATTCTGATGACACAATAAATTACACCTATCTCGATAATAAGTCTGATCAGTTTGATGAGGTGAAATTGGCAGGTGATCTAAAAATAATGACCTACATTTTGTTGTGAACTGGGCACAAGGAGTGGTGTGTTAATTTTAACGCCGACAAAACGAAAGAACCCTCCATGACGCCCACCAACATACCTGGAGCTAACTTCCATGGCAGTGATACTTTGCGACTTCTCTGTCAAAAGTTCTAAATTTATTATGAAGTGGGAAGACTATATTGGATCCATTGCCAGCTCTACTGCTAAGAAAATCGGCTTATTGTTTTGTTCTAGACAATATTTCTCTCCAGAATCTTGTATATTTATAATCTTACCATTCGTCCATGATTTACATACTGCTGACACATCTGGTGTGGTGCCCTTATTGTATATTTATTCTTGATAAAATCGAAAGAATAACCAGCAATGTTATTAGTCCTGATATGACATTTCGACTTCAGTCACTTTAGCACCGCCATGATGTAGCTTTCCTTTCCCTTTTCTATAAATACTCTCATGGTAATTACTCGGACGAAATCTACGCTGAGGTGCCTAGATTTTATGAATTTAAACTTAGTATTAGCTTGGCGGACGGGCCTCATCAACTCACAGTTCAAGTGAATTGACTAGATGTAAGTTCTATGCCGGAAAATTATTTCCGTGTCCTCGTTTATGGCACTCTTTTCTGTCCTTATTCTTTCCGGACAATTTGAACATCACAATTGTAAAAATAATGCCAATCGCTATCTCCAGTCTTGATTATACTTCCGTTCTACTCGTTACATAATGCTGCTCATTTTTTTGTTCTTCCGCGCTCAGTGTCTCAGTCCTTCTACAGCCCTGGATGAGTTGATAATATTTTAAAATATGCCATGTTGCATAATGTTCCGTTCAATATATTGTTAGAATCGGTTTGGAGAAACTGTCATTTCAAACTCTTTTTCATGCAAATATTGCTTGGATTTCATTTAATATATGGGAGAGTAAAAACTACATTGCAATTCGTTTCAATTTTTTCACCCCAAGCAAGTCGATAACGTCACTAAGACGTAAGCGGTTGATGAGTGTGAAAGAAAATGACAAAAACTTTATGAGAGGAAAGGGCAATAAAAGAATAGATTCCAAAAACGCAGAAGATAGTGATTGATGTTGCATGTCATTTTTAGTATCATAATTGCTACGATAGCAAAAATGTGGAAGCGATATCCATAGGAGAAAAGTACCAGAGAAGAAATTACTAAATAGAACTTATGGTTACATTTAGCTATTACAACAGTAAACCATGAGACCTAACCGCCAATACTGCAATTAAATTCATGATACATGAGACCTAACTGCCAATACTCCACTGAAATTCATGATGTCAACATTCAAAAGAAAAAATTGAACATTTTCTATGTAACTATTTATAAAAAGGCTGAGCAAAGCTTCGTTAAAGATGTGTAAAAGAACTGAAACCGCGATAAAAGTCAGGACCAGTAATATTACAGGTACTTTGGATTTTGTGAAGACATATAGGGGGAAACACCAGAGTAAATGTGGCATAATTATTCAATGCATGGTCGAATTATAGATATATAAAATTGCAAAATGGGTTCCGACAAGAAAACTTAGCTGCCATCATACAGGGTAACACATCTCCTAGCATTAAACTAATTCAATATAATCAGTCTATTTCATGTCTGTGGAAAAAGTGAAATCAAGAATGGGCTAGAGGTTGTCAGCATACATGCTGAGGGAATTAAAAAAAATGGTTCTCTAAGATGAATAAAAAAAAAATAGTTTCTTCAATTTTACTTCTTTCTATCAAAATCTTCTTAATACTTCGCTTAACTTCTGGATTCACTATTCCTATGCGTCATTTGGTTTTCGTGCCACATGTCTTGTCACCTGTTTCTCTCCCTATGTCCAGAATAGAAGTCTAACACGGAAAACTCATTCAAAATTAATTTGGAAGAAACGAAAAAATTCGGCATAAACAGATGTTTTGGATGAAGTAGCAAATGAAAGAAATGTGTGATCTAGCATCACAGTTAGTCGATTGGAGGAAAAACAAAATTTCGATGGCCGGTCATTGGTGCGTTTTTCGGATGCAAGATTAAATTAGCCAGATAGATGAATTATACGACACGCTTGACTTTGATGTTTCAAGTGCGTAACTCACTCTCTGATGGATTTGTTTTGCTTAAAACGATGTACTTGTTTTTTTTAGTTATTAAGACTATATTTTATTGGTTGTTAAATGTACATTAACCATCATGTTGCGTTCGATTAGTTTGAAGGTAAATGAACTTAGTAATATGCTATATACAGTTAGATTTCAAATGTGTACTTCTTTGTCACTCGCTTAATATTTTCTAAAGAAATATATTAGCTGTTTTCTGTTGACACTTTCAGGTTTCTATTCTATTTCAAGCAGCTTTGTTTGAAAATATCCTCTGTTGACATTTGAACTCAATTACTATTGATAAACGTGTCCAATAACCAATTACTAAGAAAGTCTCAAACAATAGTAATAATGCAACATTTGGGAATTATTCTAATATATTATTATATTATTATACTATACTCAATAATATAGAGTAATGGATATCTGTCTACATTTCTTTCATTTGTCTTATTTAGTTTTGTAAATAACTATTCAATTTACTGGAGGAATATAAACAAATAATTGCCGTTAATAAGCACTATTCACATTTACTTATTTAGATGAGTTTTAAAAAGAAAGCAGCGGTAAATTAAACATGATGTATTTTTTTAGCAAATCTATCCATTGCCAGCCTTAATAACTTCACAAAACAATACTAAATACGCAAACATTAGAATTACTTTTGGAATTTTTTTCTTCGTTATCCCGGAAAATCGTTTTTCTTTTAAGACGTAATTTTCCATTTGGATTCAGGTTCATTGGCAGTGTATCCGCCCGCGCCATATTGCAAACTATCATGTCTTAACATGTCGTATTTATGACGCTCAATATAAAATATATTATGTCCAATAAATGCAACGCACATGACACTAAGATTAAAATCCTATGGTAATGACCAACGATATAATTCTTTTTAATTTCTAAGTTAGCCATGTCATTTTACAACATTTTACTATCTTTTAATCACATTACTCACTGTGCAATATATATATATATATATATATATATATATATATATATATATATATATATATATATATATTCATTTTGTTCCACACCTTTTGATACAACTCTTACTTTAATGAAACTCAGTTATACCAAAACAGTCAGGAATAAAATTTCTATTTATTAGTAGTAGTATAAATTGTAGCTCGATTATTTTACATCGGGCATTTTACTATTACTTTCCGCTATTCTATATATGCACATACATATTTGTGTGCATTTACAGTCCCCTTCAAAAATATTGCAATGTCAAGACCAATTACTTTGTTTTTGTTGTTCTTTATGCATCTGGGTTTAAGATCAAAAGATGGATACTAGACAAGAGTTCAGAATTTCAGCTTCGATTTCCTAGTATTTGCATTTAGATGCGTTAAACAGCTTAGGACAGGCATCCATTGTAATCAGATCACTCCATTATTAGCTGAGCAGTATAAAGGATTACATAATCCTAAGGTAAATAACATTAACTATTTGGTTGCATAACACTTGGTAGCAATAACCGTATCAACTATTGACCTTACCAAACAGTTACATTATTCATTTGTGATGCTTTTGCACTCTTTTAACGGAGCTTTTTTCAGTTCTTGTTTATTTCGCGAGGTTTCTTTCTTCTGTTTTCTTTTCAAGTCATGAAATTCATACTCTATTGGGTTATGGTCCGGGGGTTGAATTGGCCAGTCTGAAACTGTCCATTTTCTTCCCGTGATATAGTCCTTCTTTGTGGTAACAGAATGTTTTTGTTATTTTCCTGCAGCATGATAAACTTCCAACCGATTAGTTAGGGCGCATTTCTTTGTAAAAGCGCTCACATAACTTTTCTGTTGACTTCTGAATTCATTCTACTGCTAGTCTTATGAATTATATCCTCATTAAATATGAAGGAACCTATCCCGGAAGCACTCATGCAAGCTCAAACCAAGACACAGCAGACAGCATGCTACCCAGATTAGATTGTATCTATGAGATCGTAAGGAGATACTTTTGTTTCTACAAACTTTGACCTTTGTATCACTATGTAGAGAATAATCTTGTTCTTATCGGTCAGTAAATCATTCTTTCAGACCTTTTGTAGTTCATTGTACTTCTTTGAAAATTCTAAACTTCGCTTCCCATTGTTATTGCTGATGAGTTGCTTGGATTTTGTTGTATGGCCTCTATATCTCTCTCTTGAAGTCGTCTTCGAAAAGTGGATTATGAAACTTTACTCATTCAACCTGGACGTTGTTGGTGATTTTACTGGATGTTGTTTGGACATTTTCCACCTGTTTTAGCAATGATTCTGTCATCAACTACTGATGTTTAATTTTGCCGACCTGTACTATGTCGGCTACGCAGTACACTAATATTTTTTTCTTTTGCAATACAGTACAAATTGTTTTGTTGACTATGCCCAATGTTTATCTAATTGCTCTGATCAATTTTCCTTTTTCCCAGCTTCAAAGTGGCTTGCTTTTCTCCTATAGACAGCTGTCTCTTCTTAATGCTGGCTTATCCTTTTTTAACAAGAGATGGCGTCTTTAAAGGTGAAACCCAAGTCTAAAAACCAAGAGTCGTCATTCAGAGTTATTTAATGTTCAAACAATCAATTTAAAAGGAAACACCTCGCCAATGAGAAACACCTGTCAGTCACGTGTTCCACTAGTTCTGCTCACTTAAAAAATAGGTGTGCTCAAACAAAACTGGTATTTCCTAAGTGGTTTAACACATCTAAATGTCATTAACAGGAAATAAAAACAGAAATTTCGAACACTTGTCATGCGTGTGTGTGTGTGTGCGTGTATATATATATATATATATATATATATATATATATATTTATAAATCTAAAAGACAATAGGAAAACTGTAATAGTTACTGACGAATTTCGTCCCATGTGGACTTTTTCAATGCAAAAAAACGAAAAAAATGAATTTATGAAACAAAGTAACTGATAATAACAAAACAAAATATCCTTAGCAAATTTTCGCAAACGCTATTTTCCTACTGTTAACTGAAAATTACGTCAATTATTGTCACGTGTTTTTATTGCTGTGTTGATGGATACAAACATTTTCTTTTGATTTCTTGATACTGTAAAGAACTGTACTATACAGATCAGACTACTGGCCAGGTGCTATCTCTACAATCGTTAAGAATTTATGGGTTAAATTGCGGTTAAGAATGTATGTGTTTATTTTTGTAAACATGATATAACACTTTCCAATCAGGGAGACACACGTGCGTGTTGATAGATAGATAGATAGATAGATAGATAGATAGATAGATAGATAGATAGATAGATAGATCCCTGAACAGACTGATATAGATCGGTCGATCTCTGAACAGACTGAGATAGATAGATAGATAGATAGATAGATAGATAGATAGATAGATAGATAGATCGAACTTTGAAGAGACTGAGATAGATAGATAGATAGATAGATAGATAGATAGATAGATAGATAGATCGAACACTGAAGAGAGTGAGATAGATAGATAGATAGATAGATAGATAGATAGATCGAACTTTGAAGAGACTGAGATAGATAGATAGATAGATAGATAGATAGATAGATCGAACTTTGAAAGACTGAGATAGATAGATAGATAGATAGATAGATAGATAGATAGATCGAACATGAAGAACACTGAAGAGAGTGAGATAGATAGATAGATAGATAGATAGATAGATAGATAGAAAGAACACTGAAGAGAGATAGATAGATAGATAGATAGATAGATAGATAGATAGATAGATAGAAAGAACACTGAAGAGAGATAGATAGATAGATAGATAGATAGATAGATAGATAGATAGATAGATAGATAGATAGAAATATAGATAGATAGATAGATAGATAGATAGATAGATAGATAGATAGATAGATATGTGTAGGATGTTATATATGCTTTTTTTACAAAGGAAAACTTAATGGATAGTTTTCTTTAACTTCCTTTTTAATTACTTGAAAATTTTTGTTCCTTGAATTTTTTATGTAGAAACTTCCAAATGTAATTAAAATCCATTTATTTTTTTCGATTGCTCTCAGAAAAATTTAATTTATTCTTTACAGTATGTTTTATTCTCTTCGAACACGTGCAAATTGTTTTTTAATATTCTTTTATTCTGAGTTAACTGTTACTTTTAATTTTCCTTTGTAAGTAAGCCCCGCAGACATGATCAACAAACTGTTTAAACAAATAGAATCCTACAACACTGTACCTTACCATCCATTACGTATTTTCATACATTAACTTATTTCATTTTGTGTTGTTTTCTTCCTGTTTTTTAAAACATTCTTACAAGTCTATCAACTGAAAATTTAACTTTGCTTATTAAAATCCTTTTTTTGTTAAATTTTGCTTGCTACTATTTATTCCAGACATTTTACTACGAAATTTATAAAACCTATTTCTCTCGTTACATTCATTTATTTTTTTGGTCGGCCGAGCATTTTGGCACAAATATTTCACGGTTTTTACTGTTGAATTTTTTTAGTTTATTTCCTTACCTGATTTTGGTTGGAACGTAACCTTCGAAAAGTAATTCGATGTTCATCATTGAATAAATTCTTGTTAAGAAGAGATAGGTTTTTTCATCTAATTACACATTGTTTGATTAACATTACCGTTGATTAATATAGAGCGAAATATCCTTGAAAACGAAAAGTGAGATCGGCAAACAGAATTCAGATACAAGCTTACGCATTCTAGAAAAAGCATGAAGGCATTTTTCCCTTTCCAGCAACGATGTATTAAATAAGAGGCTATGCTTGTTTATGTAGCCTTTTGCGAAAGTCATTAAACGAGAAGGAATTTAAAACTTTAGAGAAAGCAAACACTCTCACTGTTTTTCTCAGCAATTACAGACAATTTGAAAGCGCTTAAATTGAGGACCGATAATGTGACACCGGAAGCCGAAGACTCATTGAAAGAACAAAAAATGTCTTCCAATTTTTTAGCTACGGAATGTAACTGGAACATTCGTTAGAAAATGGTACTAGAATCTTGTGAAATATAAGTGATCCTATATGGTTGTGAGAGTTGGGCCACCCTTTTCAGACGAAGGGATTTGAGTTGATAGAGAGCAAAAGAAGAATGATGAGAATTCTTTCGATGGAACTTGTGAATAACGACGACGCTTTAAGAAAAAAGGACAGCAAAAAAGGGCGCTCTTACTAAGAACCAAAAAGAAAGAGGTTACATTTCTAGGAAACATAACGAGGGATGGGAACATAGAGAGACTGGCACACACAGCCTGACGCTTCCCTATATGAAGACAAGCAGAAAATAAAGGAAATCAGCAAGTAATCTCCATAACGAGCTTGGGCAAAAAGAAAAGGAACATGAGGTAAGATATTATAGATGTTACGGCTATTAGTGCTGGATTGATTATTTCACCTAAAAACTCGTTGAATTTCCTCCGTTGCTGAAATAAATAGATAGAGAAAAGACGGAAGGATACGGAGACAATGGAGGGACTGTTTAGGACTGATTTTATTTCTTTCTTTTGAATTCCAACGACCTCTTGTTGGGGAATTTCCTCCCAAAACAGTTGGTACGTATTCACCAGTCAATGGTCCAACAGAAAAGCCCTAGCGTTTCTTCTTTTAAGCGTCTGCTCTTTTTAAGCGTCTGCTCTTTTAAAAAAAACGTCTGCTCTTTTTATTCTTTATTTTTGCACCTGCGTAATTTGTCTTTCCTGTCAGAGGACTCTTGGGAGATTTTAATGTTTATTTTATTATTTTTATACTTTTATTTAATTTTGTATTTTATTTTATTCCCACAATATATAAAAAAATACAAAACTTAATAAAATCTAGTAGGAAGTTGTGGAGTGCGATTATCAACCACTCCCTGAAGCGGCATTGCATAAATAAGAACAAAATATTGTTAGTAATGATCGCTAATGAGCTGAAGTGATATGGTATTGATATGTCCCGGAAAGGGATATATTTGTTCGAAGTAGCAAAGTCGTTGTTGACTTCTGTAACCGGGTAGGACAATCTAGCAGATAAACGTAGTGGACTGGTCCTCGTCGTAGTCGTAGGCAATAGGTGTAGGCAATAGGCAAAGACTATAGACGTAGCCAATAGACGTCACCCTGTACCTCCACATCAGTCGGTATTTATGCCTGATACCAGCCAATCATGTTACTGTGAGGAGAAACCAGGTGAATGCATATTCATTACATCAGGTAATAATAAAACGAAAAAGAAAATCATGTTAGTTATTTTTTTTTATTTTAGTCACTTGCAGTTATAAAATACATATAGAAAGATAAATTAATAAAATAATTTCATTTTAAATGAATTAAAATAAATAAAAGCATAATTGATAATATATACGATGTTTTAAAATAATGTTTCTTTAAATTTTTTTATGTCTATATTAGAGCAACAATACGTCTTTAGGCTAATGGTACGAAATTCACTCATTCGCCACAATACATATTTAGTTGCTCTATATCTAGATAACGTAGGCGTAAATGTAACTCCTTAAAACGTTTCTTTTATTATTACAATAGTGGGCGGAAAAATTCTCATACTTAATATGAAATGGTGCTGCTAGTGCTGGCACATCTTTCTTGCATTAATTTCAGCTTTCTTATGAATAACTGCATTGTTTACTTACAGGTAAACAGACATCTGACTGTTCAGAAGATACTCTTCATCCTGCTGGTGAAAAAACGTCAGCAATCGCAGATATGACGTCATCATCACTGCGATATTGTTTTCCAGCGAACTATGTTTTATGATAGAAATAGATAATAGTGAAATCAGGAGAATAAGGAGGGTTATACAGCAGTTCAGAGCCACAGTCATGCACAGTAGCTATTGAAACCATGAACTTGTGTGCTGGAAATTTGTTCTGAGGAAACAAGACCATTTTCTTCCATTTCCTGGAATATTTATTTTTGATAACCTTTCGTAATTAAATTATTAAGTTGGTATAGTACTCTCTATTGTAGGTGTGGTTATTTCTAAGTTAATCAATATAAAGTATGGCTTTGTAACCGCAAAAACCTGAGGTCATCACTCTCCCAGCAGATGATAAGATCTTGATCTTCTTTAGAGCAGTTGCTGGTGTCCCCATTGCTTGAATTCTCGTTTTTTCTCTGGCTCAATGGGATTAAGCGAAACTTCATCTTGGGTTAGTAATTGTTCAAGGTATTCTGCTGCATCTGCCTGAAACAATGGCAGATATTTCTCGCAATATGATCAGACAGGTACGGTTCTGAGCATGTGACAGATAATATGCCCCCGCCACCAAACAGAAACATTCAACATGCCAAATTCATTGAGTAGAATATCCTCAATCCTCTCTTGGAATATTCTTATAGCATTTGCTATTTATAGTCAATCGTATCACATAAGTCACCATACTTTCCGCGATCCTTCGGCTGTCTTCAAGGATATTTCTTCCCCTCCTAAACTGAGCTGCCCACTCTTGCACTGATGATAAATCTGGAGTGTCATCGCTTAATGTAGCAAGCATGTCAACATGAATGCACTTGGAGGTTAAACCCCTTTTTATGCAGGTAGATTATAAAACCACGATTAAAAATGCTGCCAATTTCAAGAGAAGACTTTACCAGTTAAAAATGATGTAATCTTTGAACAGTCAGATATCAGTTTACATCGAAAGGAACAATGCGGTTAATATGAATAATTCAAATTAAAGCGTGCAAGCTTTCACAGTTCTAGTATCATTAACATATAACCAGCCTATGAACTTTTCAGTCTACCGTAGTAATTGACACTTTTAATCTGTCCAAATATTTAGAACTTCAATTAGCAATATTTTTAACTGGAAATAACTTCACTAGTAATGTCCTCACACTATGTATACATTATTGTACAATATATCTCACAAAAACGTTTGTCAATAATTTTATTAAATATACTATATTTTTGAAGTTTTACATTATTAGACAAGTTACTGACATTCGAAAAATATTTTGTAGTTCTTAAAATTTATAATTACGGAAAGTTAAAAAAATTGAAATCTAGAAAATTAAAAACAAATAAAATTAGAAAATTGAGGCCTGTAATGATATTAAATTTATAAAAACTAATTTTCATGTTCTGAGAACAGTTATAGGAATAGCTGAATAGACATTGTGAGCTGGTGAATTTCTTAAAATAAACACCCAAAATATCATTCAAGAGTCCATATTTAGTGATAGATTGTCGTTTGCAGGTGTCACTGTTCGTGTAAATGCGAGCAAAGGCCATGTGATACAGCCAGCTACTCGATCAATAAGGGTATATCTGATGGATGTATCTACAAATGTATGTTCTGAAAACTCACTTATCATAGAGTCACCGTAGTCGTCGAAAATATTTGACTAACTTCATACTATACACTAACGCATTCCAAACATATAAATAAGAGATAATAATCTTGATTCATCAAATCCGAGAGAAGAACCATTTTACAGATTCAAACTCAGACTACAGATATTAATTTAAGTATTTGAATTTCAGGAAATACTGTACAGATGATTGACGATTATTTACATCTGCACAGAACGATTCGGTCTTCATTCTAATTGCAAAGTTAGATGTTCCAATATGTATTTTTATAACGAGAACACAGTTTAGGTGGAACATCGACTACTTCAGATTAGAATAGAAATGCGAACAACGTCTTTCTGTCACACACACACCAGCCGCACCCCGAAACCAGCATATGTGCGTGTGAGGGTTTTAAAATGTTTTGTTAAATACTATCGATATGGACTGTCTACCTGTTTTTTCACATTTCCGGAGAATTTCTTTTTTTTATCGATTTGGTTTCATTTTTTATTATCCCCACCCCAGGAGTACTTTCAAATGTTGCTAGACTGGTTGTTAATCATTGTTGGAACAAATTTCAAATTGTTCACGTCAAAAGATTGGACAAAAACGTCTTTAAATGAATTCTTCCAGCCTAAATACACTTGTGTGTATATATATATATATATATATATATATATATATATATATATATTAGATTACTGTACAAGCGTGACAGCTTTCCAAATACCAAAATGAAGTCAGTTCCACACTTCAATGTGACAGAACAATTTCAAAAGATAAAGATCATATTGAGAGGGTTAATAAATTTGCTGTCTGAAAAGCATTTTGAATCTGTTCTTCGGACTACTTTCCTTATCTTTGTCGCATTTATTACAACTTTTCGGCCTTCTTCAGGTGGTTGCAATGTCGAACTGAACCATTTATTTCGCTCACGGTAGTAGATTGTTCTAGTTTCACGTGTCATAACTAATGGATATCAGTTATCAGTTATCTCCTGTTAATTCTTCTCTCCAAGTTCTCCACCACCTTAATCAGGTATTGACCTCACTCTCTTTGGGTCTAATTAACGCCTTTATCCACTGTGCCATGTAGCATTGTGGATATTTGAGTATGAATTCCTGGGTGTTATGAACATAATGTCTTCAGTAATCATTTTTTACCAGTGCCCATATTGCAATTTTTGCTTTTATCATTTTTTATTGTTATTATCGTTTTCTCAGGCACTCCTTATTCCTGGTTTCTATATTGTATTCATTTCTATGTTTGGTCGGCTCAGAAGATTTTTGTGATGTGAAGATTCCTTAAAATTACGAATTTCCAATGTTCTTTGTCTATGATCTCAACCTGATCCCACAGAAGGCGGTAATCTCCATTTTTTTCTCCATATGTGGTCAGCCACGCCTGATTTTTCCACTTACCCTCGTGTTTAAGCTTTCTGGTTTTCTTGAAGCCTTACCTTAATGGGATGGACTTGTGGAACCGCGCAGGGATTCCACCTACTTTTACGTGCGTGCGCGTATTGCACCCCTTCCTTTCATTTCGGCTAGATATAGTAGTAAAAAGCTGTCTGCTGCCGACGTGAGGAAGCTGGTGGCTGCTGCTGATTCCAGCTAGAACAAAATTTGAAGTTTTCCCGCGCATTCTCTGACGTCACAGACGAACGGTGTTTTTCAAATCAGTCGCTGCCTGGTCTCCGAGCAAAAAGGTCGACTCATTTATTTCGCGCCCCTTACCCATACGCGGGCCGAATTATCTTAACTACAAAATCTTCCTAGTAAACTCCTTGGCTCATCATGCCGAATCTCTTCATGTGGTTACAACTTTCTGCGAACAACTTGTTCGAACTTTCCCGGTTCACTACCAGGGATCGTAGAGTTTCTCGACACGGACGATTGATAAACTTCACATACACCTTTGCAACTTTAACCTTACGAACCAGTTTAAAAAGAAAGAGAAAAAATAACATTACACCCACATGACAAAAATCTCGCAGTGAGTATTTTTCCTTGTTGTGTAGGCATGTACCTTTTGCATAGGAAGACTCTGTTCCAGAATTTTCATTCTGAGGGAACTTTTCCCGCCTTAGCCATTTTCATTTTCGTTTTGGCGCGGAACATTAACATTCTTTTACTGACTACTTGCCACTACCTTATAAAACTTGCCTACTTGCTAAGAACTAGCTTTACTTTTCTGATAGTCTCCACTGTTTGAGACAAAAATACTTTTTATTAAATAAAGTTTTATATTTGTTTTCCACCTGACTCGTTTTCGTCTTCCTCCTGGCTACCTATATTTTTACCTTTTTATGCATGTTTTGAATGACCCTTTTTCCTCACTAAGGAGACTAATAATTCTACGGTTAAAAGATCACACATTTATTATTTTTACTTATAATTATTTTTTTTTTACTTTGCTAGTGAATTCGGTAGTCGTGAGTAGTGTCTGGCACAAAGCCACCTTTTCGGATGCCAGCACTGCATGCTACCGGGGCTGCTACAGACTGTCTCCCCTTTATATTTCTTTCCGCAGCTGCACGGGATAGCGTACACAGATTTTAGTTATGTTCTCCTCTATGTGGGGGACTTAATCGGGAAAAATATCTGTCGTCCAGCATTTGAAAGTTGCCCTGATGTTATATGGACAGCAGATCCTTTATATTTTCTCTGATAACCCTTTACATATGTCAGGCAGACAATTTCCTGAGTGTTGTTGTCCTCCTCTTGTACCCGCTTATCCCAGTTTTGGGAGTTTGCTGTCATGTAACCAGGGTAGATTTTATGTTGTAGGGTACAACTTATACTGAACAATTCTTTATCTAATGTCTCTAGGTCGCCACTTATGACTTTTGCTCGGTGTTGTAAGTAGCGGGCGATTCCTTTCTTTATGCTGTATGGATGGTGGGAGTTAGTCAGTATAAGTAGTACCCTACAACTGACATCCATTAGACTGAGCACGTGGAACTAGAACAATCTACTCCAAATAAAGGGTTCAGTTCTATATACCAACTACCTGAAGAGAGCCGGCGATAAAAATGAGAACAATAGTCCGAATAACGTAAATAGTGTACCTAATACCTCATCTCAGAAATATAGACATATATATTTTGTTATACAGTGAAAAGAAATGTTTAGATGAATTTGATGCTGAAGCAGTTATTGACAAATTCCAACAATCATCCAGTGAATACAAATGATTGCTCTGAATATAATGAAATGCATACAATGTTCTACAGAATTATTAGCTAATGTGAAAATTGCGCAGTAAACTATTTAAAAATGCCAACCTGCAAATTAAAATGAAAAATATAAAACATTTCAATTATGACCTTCTATATATACATTTGGTTTTTATTGGCAGTAAAACGTAGACTATATTTACACTGTAATTATTAAGATATACAGATTTTGTCGATAACAAATATTAATTGCACACTCTTTCATAAATATTTTATAAAATTGTCTTGTTTTTACGCAATCATTACCTTAAGACCGTGTCCGAAACTATATAATATAAGTATATATATATATATATATATATATATATATATATATATATATATATATATATATATATATTGATTGGAATCACCTGAAGATATTGGAATCGTCTGATCTCTTTAATTTTTATACCTCAAAGCTGTACACTGGTCGAATTCAAATCTAAGTATTAACTTTATTTCCGGATGTGCGAGTATATTCGTTCTATATGCATGTATTTCTTTCTCACATCGCGCTCACATCTCTCTCTATATATATTTTTCAATCTCCTCTCTCTCTACACACAATCACAAACAGGCACACCCACCCACGCGCGGGCACACACACACAAACATAGATGTTTTTATATATATATATATATATATATATATATATATATATATATATATATACACACACACACACATATATATATATATATATATATATATATATATATACATACACACACACAAACATATATATATATATATATATTTCTGTAATAGCAAATATATAAAATACAAGATTTGAAAAATAAACACACAGACACTCACACACACACACACAAATATATATATATGTTTATTTTTCAAATCTTTGTATTTTAGATAAATATATATATATATATATATATATATATATATATATGTTTATTTTTCACATCTTTCATTTAAAAATTTGCTATTACAGAGAATATATATATATATATATATATATATATATATATAAATATATATATATATATATATATATATATATATATATATATGTATTTCAAATCTTGTATTTTAAAAATTTACTATAACAGAGAACGTACAGAGTTGTTTTTCTTCTTATTGTCAGGCTCTTCTGTTCAAAAATATTCATTACACTCAGACAAAACGCTGTAAAAGAAAATGTGTGTTATATACTGAGTCCATTCGACCATCATAGGATTTTTTTCACTGATAACATTAATATATTTTAATGGTCTAAATTTTTCTGAAAATATAATAAATGATAGAGGCTTATTAAATATATTTGGAAATTACTTAATGGGTCAAAACCTGAAATTAATAAACTGTGTGGTTTTTAGAAGATCAGCGCGGTCGTGAAAATTTCTAAAAGAATTACGCACTGTTGTCTTTTAGGAAATTAAATATACGATTGCAAAGATGGCGATTGCCAACCTGCGATTAAATGTTTTATGCATGTTCTACCACTTGACGCAATAGAGTAACAGTTGTAAGTAAGCTAAATAAACCGGTAACTTACCATCATTCAGCATGTGCATTCAATGCATAACTGATGTGTGGATCTTGATATTTTAACATCTCGAAGGTAGAAGGGATAACACGATCATCCTGTGGGCATGCGTCTTCTTGCTGAAACAGCAAATAGCTTTCATTTTAAATTAATAATATCAGCAGAATGAATTGTACAATGTTATATAATACATGTCTCTATTCAAAATTTGTTTATTTTTACATAAAAACGAACGAAGATTCTAAATTATGTTAGCCAAGGTGAAGTTTACGTTTTGTGGATGAATATACTATGGAAGACATAGTTACAGATGTCACTATGAGAAGGGCAAACAAGCATATCTAATTGCATAACCTAGTATTTTTTCCATTCAGCACAAGAGGGCAACATTAAATCTCTCCGATGATATTTTCGCTACACCACTTGAGATGTGTGGCAGTATTATAACGCAAGTGGATATCTAATTAGAACCACACGTGTCTGTAATACACCTGTAAATAAATGATTTATCCACTAGTCCACGGTGACAAACCTAGGAGCAATAATTCATCTGATCGCAGCTGTGAAAACTATGGATTGTCACTGTAGGCTATGGGATGCATCGATTTTTGCTAGCCTTTATGTTACATGACTTTTCAGAAATTTGGACTATGGATTCGTTAGTATTCATTTGGCTATAGATGGCAATATTCTCCAACTACTTGAAGGATTACAATCCCGCCCCACAAGTCTCATGTCTGGCACGGTAAACGGATCTCCCTGGAGTCTTACCAAACTGAATCCAGTCACATCATGCTTCATTGTCTAAAGGTCAGACACAGTAGAATGTAAGGATAAAGCTCTAAGACGTATATCGAATATTGGAAAATCTATCAGAATGATTTGTATTCATAGAATACATACATTGTCCTCAAGTTATATCGTAATTATAATTCAGGTTAGTACACATCTATGTACCTGGGCACGCGCGTGTACACAGCTATGTATAAGGTATACATATAATATATCGATAAATATCATATAATACTCATAAAGCACAAACAAAACACACACACACATATGTATATATATATATATATATATATATATATATATATATATATATATATATATATATATATGTATGTATGTATCAGTGTTAAGCTTATCAGTCTTATCTCGCAAGATCAGTTACGAATGAATAGGGGCTTCAATCCTCTATGGATACTCCTTAATTTCGGCCATGTGCCACACCGGAGCTACGCTTAGAAGATCCCATATGGCACGTCGATGTTTTGTAATTGTTTGTAATTAGATCAATTATAACTAAATAGTGAGTCCGATTTTCAATACACGCATACATGCATGTATATGTATATATATATATATATATATATATATATATATATATATATGTGTATATAGATATATATATATGTATGTATATATATATATATATATTGATAGATTGATAGAGACGTAGATATACACATACATGAACACACACAAAAATATAAATGTGTATATATGTTTGTGTGTGTAAATGTATGTGTGTCATATGTGTCTGTATATATATATATATATATATATATATATATATATATATATATATATATATATATATGTACAGACGCACACATCAATAAATATAATGTAATACGCATATAACACACACACACAGACATTTGAACTTGCATGCTGGACGATTATTTTCGATTAACGTACATGTTCTTGGTTTTTCCTTTTTTATACCTTTTTTTCCTTTTGGTATTGGTTTGATTACCTGCAAATCAAGAAACTGAAAGTTTTCCGAACGTGTGTAGTTTCTTATACCAATAGGATTACTACAACTACTAATATATATATATATATATATACACACACAGACAAACATATAAGCAGAGAGAAAATGTTCTGAAATGCAAGTCGGCAAAATGTTGCTTCTTTCTTTTTATATTCTCGGGCTTATAAATATTTTCATCTTTCAGTGTGTCTCCGGCATTGACGGATGATTTCACTGTCGGTCAAATACTCAAATATTGGGATTGATTGCTTCTTATTATGCCAAGACCACATGATGTCGCTCTTCCGATAAGAAATTCTGAGTGTTTTCAGAAATACTGATTGACACACGGAATATATACATCATTCCAGACAAAATACAAATATAACCTCTATATAGACTATATAGAACAATTCTGAGAAGCCGTAATTTAGTACTAAATTCTCTCATCCACAAAAAGAAAATGCCAAATATACCTATATTTACCTACATCCTAAGTATATGTATATATTTAGAGATTCTTAATAAAATGCAACGAAAAATCTTCAATGTTATTGCATCTGACCTGGCAGCCTGGGGTCAGTCTCTTTGCCACCGTATTAATGTCACTTCCCTGTGCCTTTTCTACAAATACGTTCCTGATAATTGTTTTGTTATGTTTCCCTGTATGGGATTTGGCTTCGAAGAGACTAGTGCTATGAAGGGCAGGACAATTCAGAACCTTCATTTGGTAGGACTGATTGTCGAATACGTGCAACAGTGAAGTCGCGCTGATCAATTTAGATCAGTCCAAGGCATTCGATAATGATTTCTGGAATCTGACTTTTTCTGCGCCAGGTTTCGGGCCTTACTTTCGCATCAAGATCCGACTTGTGCATGCATACCCTAGTTCGCTGATGGAAGTGAATGGGGTTCGATCGGGCACTTTCCTATTGCCTCGTTCCATTCGTCAATGTCCACTTTTGCATTTACCGTATATTCATGTGTTGGAACAGTCCCCATGCAAGTTAAAGACAAATTTGGTCCTAGGTGGAATTAATTTACCTGATGTTCCCACTTCCGCCAGGTCCGCCGCATATAACGACGGCGTTTCGTTCTTGTATCGGGCAGAGCTAAGATTTTCGATGCCGTCAAAGAGATCAGAGTGTACGACAGTGTGACAGGGGCTATGTTTAGCACGTAAAGTCTGTTGGCTTGCTGTTGGGCTCGTGGAAGGGAGTTTCTCTTCCGGAACTTTCCCCTTGACGGACGTGCCGGTTAAAATACTCAGCGTCTCGTTCGGTTCCAATCGTGGAAAAAAATTGTTCGGTGGTTCGGAAGAAGGCCGTGGACGTAGTTCATCTGTGGTCTAAGAGGCATCAATAATGACGATGGTAATACGATAGACCATAATCGGCAAAAGACATCACCATAATTGCTTCCCCGATAACTATAATCTTCTCAATTCTCTGTAACCTCTTGTGTGCTAGTGGCACGCCCGCCTTGCTTGGGGTGATTTACGTAAAAATATATTAAAGATATTTTTAATTAGAAAATATATGTGCCCTATTTGTTTACACTTTCTATGTCTTTACTAAAATTTGCAGTCTATGAACTCCAAACATCATTCTGTAGAACCACATTTCTGCTGCCACAAATTTTGTCTTCATCTGTGGGAAGATTGTTCAGCGTTCACTGTCGTAGATGAGGAATGATATTTGGGCGCGCTTTTCATTAGTTTCAGTGACATTTTCCTGCTTGGATTAAAATTTGGAAGGCACCTTTCGAGCCTGTAGTTTTACTTTATGTGTCTGTATTGTGATATATATATATATATATATATATATACATATATATATATATATATATATATATATATATTTTGACGAGAATGTGTCCACCTACAAGAACATCTGGTGTGACATCTAATTTTCTAGAATGTATATTCTTGTCTTACACCATTTCTATTTTTTTGTCTTTACTGAGATCATTTACTATTCATATGCAGAGAGATTACTCCAGGCATAATTTCTGAATTATTCTATTTTAATCTCAAACTGGTACTGTTTAAAAATAACTTTTCATTTGCTTCTTCAACATAAGTACATTGTCTCTTAGTGAGAGTTACGTAAATGTGGCAATGTGTTTACTTTCATTATTTTAATAAGTATTCTTAATATTATACAGCCTTACTATCAATCTTTGCAGCAGCAGCTTCTTCAAATATTGAATTGTTGGTCAATCTATTTTCTGTTTCAAATTTTGTGAAAACCAGAGTTTTTTTTCTGGTTTTCTTTAATCTATTGCCACTAAGGTTTTCATTCATTTCTGCTATTACTCGCTGATCTTTCAATATTTTCACAGAATTTGCCTTGCCATTAATAATTGACAAAACACTGTCTTATTTTCTAATTCATGTTACGTCAATTTCATCAAAAATCATATTAGAAATAAATTAATTATTAATACATATATTATCATATATATTTATAGTCAGCAACCGAATGGATGCATAATAAAATATCCAACAACCAAATAGTTTATCTTATCTCAATCTCTCTCTCTCTCTCTCTCTCTCTATATATATATATATATATATATATATATGATATTGCTATCATAAATGCATATCCTAAAATGCCATATATATATATATATATATATATATATATATATATATATATATATGTATGTGTGTGTGTGTGTGTGTGTGTGTATATATATGTGTGTATATAAATTTATATATATGTTGTGGTAGGATCCACCTAATTTCCATAGTGGAGTACCGACCATATAAATATGGTTGGTACCGGGAAGAGAGGGAGGAATCAAGAGATTCAACCAGAGACTCTGCCCGACTGCGACTCAGTCAATACATTCTCCAGGAACGGTCTTACCAGGAATATACAAACGACTATATGTAAATTTTGTGTACACTTTCTTGTTTCAATATATTTTGTTCTAAGTACATTTTGTGTTGCATTATTATTCCATGCATTAGTCAATGTTCAACAATATATATATATATATATATATATATATATATATATATATATATATATATGGAATATTGAGAAAGAGTTGTCTTTGCTCATCATAAAAAGAGATTACGTCTGTTTCTGGGGAGTCCATGGTTGGGGCATAAACCGACACGATTTTGACAAAACTTTTTTTGTCGCAGAGGTAGACGTACAGGCGTTCTGATTTACCAATAGGAAGTTCCTCCATGTTTTTTTTAATAGGGGGGATTTGATGGCAAAGCCTACACCGTGTTTTCTCGCTTCATCAGCTGGTTTCCTCTTCCAAAAGAAAGTATAACCAGAGCTTGTCTCTGTAAGTTGACCATCATCAGCAAGACGTGTCTCAGAGAGACCAGCAATATCTATGTCATAAAGAGAAGACTCCCTGGCCAACAGAGCAGTTCTGCGATGCGGCCTTTCAGACAGCACATTGTCAAGTAATGTTCGTACATTCCAGCATGCAACTTTCATGCCAACGGAGGTGGAAAACCGATTTGTATGTTTGTGATTTTTTGATAATGCCGAGTTTTTGTCTTTAATTTTGTTACCACTAAATGAACAATCCGCCAGCCGTGGCTACTGGCCAGATTATGAGGCAAAGCATTTGTTTAGGATACCTTTTCTAATCCCCGAACGAAGCAAGCAGTGCTCTCCTAGAAAGGCTGCTTTGACACCCTTAACTCCACCGAATCATGCCTTTTGCCTCTATTAGACAATTGAAGCGATGTTAAGATAAGTTAAGAGTCGCCACTGTGCACCGTTCGAGCTACATACTCCCAGTTTGTTAAACCTGTATGCGTCGCCAAAACGTATATCACCAGTGGACTTGGGACATAGGTTAGGTTAAGTGATGCTTCATAAGAAAGCATCACACACAAAAAAAACGAAAAGTGGGAAAGAAAAGAGAAATGCATCAAAGCCGAAGAAGTGATTTAAGGACACAATAAAATCTTATCTGAAACAATCTGGATTATCTGTAGACCAATGGGGAAAAAATGGCTTTGAATAGAAGTAAGTGGCGGAAGCTAATTCACGAAGGCATTGAGTCCTTTGAGAATAGCCGTATGCAGTACAGTGCCTACAAACGTCTGATTCGTAAAGGCGAACAGGGTCCAGCCCCGGGTCCACAAATTCACGACGTTAATTGTGACATATGCGGAAAATTGTGCCTATTTTGTGCCGGCTTCAAAAGCCATTTGCGTAAATGTGCAAAACCTACTGTGCAACCGAATAATGTCACTGTAAACAAAACTGATCGGGTATGCCAAATCTGTGGCAAAATTTGTCGCAGTTTGGCTGGCCTGAAGAGTCACGTGCGAATACATAGAATTTGAGGGGAGTTGGAGGGGGTGAGGACACGAAATAAAGGAGGTGGTCACGCTCGAAACCGAGAGGACAACCACGATATATATATATATATATATATATATATATATATATATATATATATATATATATATATATATATGTACAGTTAGATAGATAGATAGATAGATAGATAGATAGATAGATAGATATGACAGATAATAGATAGATAGATAGATAGATAGATAGATAGATAGATAGATAGATAGATGTCAAAATGATCTAAATGTAGTGATATAACCAACCAGGTATGTGAGCTGTTATTAAAGAAAAATAGCCATTGAATCAATATACATTAACGGATCAAAACTTATCATTAATACCTTAGTTTATCTTCCATATCTATCTACCGACACTATATTTTGAATTTATAAGCCGATGTTTTATTATAATTATAATATTCCTAACCTTTGAATCCACATACAGTGTAGCGTTGCTCCCATGATACCCAGAAATTGAAAAAATAAAACAAAACAAAACAAAACAAAACAAAACAAAAAACGTATTGCACAGTTCAGAACTTTTTGTACCAGAGGAATGCGGAAGCCATGAAACGCTGAGTCGCACTGTAAATGTATATATATATATATATATGTAACTATTAATATATATATATATATATATATATATATATATATATATATATATATATATATATATATAAAGAGAGAGAGAAGGGGGTAATAAACCCGTTGCTATATAAATACTAAAACTGATCCACAAAAAAGAGTCCAATGTATTTATTAAAATAGAGCATATGAATTACATTACACAATCTCAAATTAACTCATATGGGTTGTGTATAGATCTATTTCAACCAATCAGGGAGACACACGTTCGTACAGATAGATAGATAGATAGATAGATAGATAGATAGATAGATAGATAGATAGATAGATAGATAGATAGATGGCTGTATGCGCTCAAGTGTTAAAGAAAAAATGTAGTAAACTTGTCGCGAATAGAGAGTAAAATAAAAAAAGAACATTTTGGGATATGTGAGCCATAGGAAATTGTGACATTCAGTGAGATTCTTCCACACAAGAATATTATCTATAAAATAGTTACTTTGATGTGGTGTAATGGTAACAAAATTTCGTTCGAAGTAAAAATGCGATGAAAGATTTACCCTAATTGGTGCTCCATACATGCGGCCCTGTGCCACATATAAGATATGCTTTGTAATCCAGGCCTGAAAGCGATCAAAATAGAAAGGCGTTTTCGAAGATAATAAAAATGTACTGAGCCAAATACTACTAATTAACCAATATATCGTTCGTTCTTCGCATGCGGAGATGACCTTGACTTTGAATCACTGAAGTGCAGGGTGGGAGACGACGATGAGTAATAATTCCGACCTACGCCCTGAAAAATCTGTTACCGTTGTCACATGGGCTGGTGGAAGCTGGACCAGACCGGGAATCGGAGCCCTCTAGATCTTTCATTTTCTGGTGTCTCTGTTCTTTGTCCCTGACTATTTTTGCTTTAAAATCAGACGCTCCGGACTTCACAAGGAGGCCCTAGTCTGCGCAGTCCTCAGCAGACTCTTCCCAGGTGTAATGGTGGATTCATACCTTTCCATGGTTATTTACGCCTAAATGAATATAAAAACCCAACTAGAATTGAAACTTAACTCTCCGGATACCACTTCCGCGCTGTTATCCATTACAGCACTAGAAGATCCAATCTTTCGTAATCCCTGACCTAGAAATGACTAGTTTCGACTTTGCTTAACTTTAGTGATGGTACAAGAGCCTCTATTTCAACGTGATATCGCAGGATGACGGTATCACTGTACGGCATAGAATTTCATATACAGAGTATATTTTTCTAAATGACGCGTTATTTCAGGACATTGGCGACCATGGTTCTCCACAACATCTTTTCCCCTGTGATCATTGATAACGTTTGTTCCTTTGCCAAACCTCCCGTCACCCGATACGGATTCGCTTCAGCGATTCTTGTCAGGTATTTGACCCGCTGCATTTCCCAGTTCTTCCTGTCATTAATATTCGTTATGAGTGTCAAATACTCTAAGCCTTCTTTCCGTATATTTCACCTGTCTCCATTTGATTCGGACTATTCTTTTCGTTTCCATTTTATTGTTTTTATTGCTTATTCTCACCATACATTTCTAAAAAAAGACATTTTAGATGCCTTTGTCACCTTTCTCTTCATCAGGGAGGAAATCTTTCAGAATTAACTGCTGTACAATAAGATTGATATCACATAGCAATCCAGCACTTTTATCTGTATTTTCGAAATAACGTTTATTATATCGCAAGTTCAAATGATGTTAACTTATTCATGTGGTTTTGCATATCCGAGCATTAAACATTCAATATCGTTGCATTTTACCAAATACAATCTATTGATTCTTTCACATTATATGTTAAACTGAAGAAAATCTACGCGGCTAGATAAATATTGTATTTTCATGGCTTTTTTTCTACAGAGATGAGGTTTTACACGCAATATTTAATACTTATTCTTAAACAAAGATTAAATGCTTCTATGTTCTTGAGAATGTTAACACAGAATATGTTCTAATTCACTTATGTAGCATTAAATAATCCTGTCGAAAAACATTTATTTTTATTGATCGGACATTACAAATTAGCTTTCTATGTCAATAAATAAAGAACGCAAAATAATAAAAGAAATCACTGTCTTTTCAGATGGGAGTGTTTATTTTGAGAGGAGTGTAATTTCACAGACGATTTCATTACATTAATTACAAATGAAGTAAAACATTATGAACAATGCCCTTTCGGGCTTATTTTTCTCATTCTCGTATTTAAAAAAATTTAGAAGATTTAACAACTTGCAATCGATGCCAAATTAATAGATGCTTGGATTTATAATAAGCGGTAATTTTTGCATTATAATTTCAAAGTTCCATTAAAAGCACAAATTGGCTGTTGAATTATTCTCTCTAATTCATTTCAGGAGACGTTGCCCAATAATACGAAACGTAAGGAAAGATAATTTCGAGAAACCTAAGAAGTGGTCTGATTTATTTCAAGAAATTATTTGAATGCATTCCACTAACAAAACGCGCGCTACTCGAACATTGCAAGAAACATTCAAGTCGTTCATAGAACAGTACAGTTTGTCTACTTATGGATTATGAAAGCGTATCTTCGTCTAGACAATACGTACACTACAGGCCTGATTAGTGAGTACCAAACTCAGAAATGTATACTTCTAATCAGATTTAACGACCATAATTTAGATTTAAGGTTGGTTTACTTTAATTTATTAAGGAAAAAAGTATAGAAATTGTACTAATTACTGAGACTTCTACAGTAAATGTTCATATAGTATATTATATTTCTCAACAAAATTATTGTGAAATAGTAAAAAAAAACAGCGATAAATACAGTGACTTAGTAAGTTATAATGTACAGGCTATTAAGCATGTAAAATGTTTCATGCAAAGTAAAGTTTGCAGTATGAAACATGCAAAGTAAAGTTTTAATTCTTGACAATATACAATGCTACTATCAATAGCTGATTTACCGAGACTTTCAAAGACAAGTCCACAATCTTCCGGTAAAGGATGTGCGTTGTACTGTCATTACTATTTTGAGCGTGTTTTACTGTAACGGATATCAATAGGTTGTACATGTAGAAATAGTGAACAATAGAAATGTGTGTATTTCCAATACAATTTAAAGATACTCGTATATTATAATCACATTGTTTGGGTGTATAATTTTTCACTGCTACTTCTATTTCATTCTCGCATGAAATCTTGATATATATATATATATATATATATATATATATATATATATATATATATATATATATATATATATAAAAGGAAATATAATTAATGCTTTATTTCTATAGATATAAATTATTTACGTAAATGCTATGTTTTAATTAATTCAGGTCGGTAAATGTGATTAATACTGTTTAATTAAAACAAAGCATTTACTTGAAATTGTCAAATTCAAATTCGAAGATGACAATTTAAAATTGTCAAATTTATTTGTCATGTGACTTCCATCTTACAACAACTCGAATATAATGGTCTTATTAGTCAGGGAAATTGTTAGTAAGTCTCATTAAGTCTTTTTAGCGAAGTCATTTCGCCATTAATCGCATTAGCATTGCTAATTAATTCTTTGCATAAATTGTTCCTTTATTATGTATGCGTGTGCGCATGCGCGTTCCTCTGCGTGTTTTTGTATAAAATTTCATTCATAGATTTAATATTTTGTAGGAACGAAAGTTTTGTCTTACAATTTAAGCATAATTTGACGGCTATCAGTTAGGTAAGTATCGTAAGTAATAAACCCTTAGTCGATTCTGTCTCTTTCGATTCATGACTGACTTGGCTGAAGAATTTCCTGCAGAAGGTTTCCGTTTCTCTGTGCAGACTGGTGCCAACCAATATTATGAAATTCTATTCAACCCATAGCTCAAGTGAGCAGGGAAGGATTCATACTGTTTCCAAAGCCATTTTAGCAAAAGTGAATATAATGTACCCTACTTTAATTGGAACTCGCTTCCCCGATTTCAAATTTCGTGCCGAAGAGGAGGATTGCGTACTTGTCTTTGAGAGTCTCGGTAAATCAAACTATTGAAAGTAGATTTGCATGTTAACAAAGATAGATTTGACTCTAACAAAGTGTTGAATTGGCTTGCGCGATAATTGAGGGATAATTGACCCTAATGTCTTCGGGAATACGCGAAAATATTTAATGGATTGTTGGATGCATTCAATGCGAAACTACAAGAGTTAAAATGGAAACAAGAACAATAGAAGAATAGTTTTGAAGTGACAAAGAGATGAAAGCAAACAAATAGAAATTAAATATTAATAATAAAACAAAACCGAACGCTTAATCATTGGAATGAAAATGAAAACATTGAAATTTAAAAAAACAAAATTTATAAAGGCGGTTTTGCATGTTGATGAATATGGCGTCAAGAACTCTGGAATGATAAAGTAGCATTTTGAATGGAAGAAGCAAAAAGGGGAACGGCTAAAATGGTTTATAAATAGTATGAGAAAAATATTAGAACACAGTTACAGAAGTTTAAAGGATCCAAGAAAACAAATAATAGTCTGCGACACTTTATAAACTAGAAGTGATGTGAGCGAAATTAGGAGGGAAAGAAAAAAAAGAATATATGGTGAGTCAACGCTAATTCTCAGAAAGGTTTGAATTAAAACTTTGCCAGTGAACGTCCTTTATGAGCGCATAATTCCGGGTATCATGGGGAAAGAATGGGCCATTGTCTTATAAGAAATGTGATAGGAATTTGAACCTTTCTTTCCGGTTTCCGTGTCTGAGCCATCATCCATTACACCATCATTACACCCTAGCTTATAGCACCTACTATGACAAAGTGGTCACCCATCTAGGTACAGGCCAGGATCATTGTTGCTTAGATTCGATGATTGGACGACAACTGGTATTACAACATGATATATCCTTAAACCGTAGATTAACATTGTAAAGAGATTTGTTTTATTATAGTAATATTCAGTATTTGATATAATTTTATTCCTTTTCCATTCAGATAAATAATTTGAGAATAACAATTAAACATACAATTTTGATACAGTAAGCATTTTGAATCAACTTTCAGTCATTTATGATGTGTCAGTAGGATTATGTTCATATTACGTTGAGACATCGGTTTCCCTACTATCAATGAATTTAAGCACCATCAAACCTTGTTTAGTTCCTGGATGGGTGACCGCTTGGGAATACCGGGTGATATAAGCTTGGGTGTGCGGTAGTGTAATGGGTAATGTACGCAATTGTCAATCTGATGGTCGAGTTCCAATTCCAGTTGGAGTCTTCCTATTAACTTATGCGCAAATACCCTTGGGAAAGTTATGAATCAACCTCTTCTACTCGTTAAAAAGAATAATTGTGTTACTAATATTTTCTCATCTTTCTGAGTTTAAATAACCTGCAAAGATTTGATAAACCGTAGAAATGAAATCAATCAATCAGTAAAAATAAAAATAAAAATTGAAAGACTTGTTTCAGTCTACGGAATTACGGATCCACTCTTGTAAATTTATACGAACTTAAAGTCGGAGATTTAATTAAAAATATGAGCTTCTTACTCTGATTGTTATGTAGTATATTTTGAAATTGGTGCAGCATAATCTTTATACGACCTCTTCTCACTGTTGCGCTATTTACAAGTTGAAGAAAATGTGATTGAATGCGACGTAAATGAAATAAAGGAAGAAACGGAAGGAACTCAGTAACAAATAAAGCCTGGGAAGGTTTTACCGTTAAACATGCAAATGTAAGATAACATTTCTAAAGCGGGAAAATGATGGACATGAAAAGAGAAGAAAAAAGACGACACATTAAAAAATTAACGCAGATTGGCATAGAGATCAATGAGTACGTCAGTGGCATGAAAAAGGCCAACAGACAAAATGGAAACAAGACGCATTTAAAGCAAAGAAAGGAAAGCCATTTCAAACAAGTAAATTCAAATTATTTGGTGCCTTCGCCGATGGAAAAATGTTGAAATGGCGCCAATTAGCGAACAACGAGAACGAAGTGTAATCCACACGCGAGATGCTTAAGCGATTAACCGGTCACCAAGGGCGCACTGAGCTAGAAATCAGATTGCATTGGAATCTCTGATCGGTCATTATGCCCTGATGTCAGAAAACATAAATTCGATTTCAGGCCGCATACGCTTATGGTCATTTGCAGAGGGCTTGCTGAGGGCCTATGAATAGTTTCCTATTCTCTATCGGCGCCAGAGGCTGCGTTTCAAATGCTGATTTTACGACCAAGCTAAGCTTCACCCAGCATCGGTAGTGGACGTTTCATTTTGTGGTATAATGGCTAGTGGCAATGAATAAGTCTATTAGCCAAGTTCTAATTCCAGTTTCGTTTATTACATTCACTTTCGGAAAAAAACACCAACTGGGAAAGATAAGAATACATTTTTATTCCCCCAGCTATGGGCAAAATAGTAGTGCCGAATGAAATGTCTAGCCGTGGATAATAAACCGTCTATTGGAAGAATAAAGCTGTATTAAACGGTGTGCAGCCCTAGAGAAGCATACATTGGAGATAGGTTCATGTCGATCACATTAAATAGGATGTTGATTGAGGTCATTTTAGCTGTATTGTCAACGAAGTGTGTGACAAGCTGTGTTTCAGTTGACTCTGCATTGCTCTCAATGCAAGAAATTAATATTTTCCATGACTAGTTAAAATGCAACTTTATGGCAAACAAACATTTTGTAGCTAAAAATTTAGTCCGTACCTCTTTCATATGTATTTTCTCTGGAAATAATGAGTCATTTTATATTTGGAAAATATTATGTTAGCCTATAATTCATTTTAGACCTAATAAATAGTTATATGCAAAATGTCCAATCGCAGTCGATGATATTCGTATCGGCATTGATTTCGATGTAATTTTGTTAATTTACTTCAGTAACAAAAAGGATACCTTTTTAAAAAATTTAAACAAGGCAACAAAGCCACTAAGACGCAGGGTTTTCTGAGAGTTCAAGGGTATAAGAATAAAACATCATAAAGAAGCGAGAACAATACAAGAAGAGAAATGAAGCAGACAGAAGATAACAATTGACATTGCATTAAAATGTTTGAAAATCAAACTTGACTGGAAATCAAGAAGACGGGAGTGAGTTCCACATGCAATAAATGCGAGAGAAGAAATTATTAACATGAAAAAGATAGTCATTTCCACTGTAAAATATTGATATCTTGCTGCCAAACTAGTACTGCGCTTATTTTCATAGAGCCTAAGTAATATAGAGGAGAGTTTGCTAGAACAAATACCATGAAGATATTCATAGAAAAGGTACAGGGAGCAGTGGAAACGGGACTTGCAACGAGATACCAGGTCAGAACCAGTGACCTTTACTTAGCACCATGAAGAGACTGTTGAAACTTTTCGGATATATGAAGAGGTCACAGAAACGATCTAAGTCCAGAAAGTCGCAATGCTTAAATTACCTAGTGAACTAGAGTAAATGAATGGCGGAATAAGGTTTACAAAAGATAATAAAACTAGAAAAATTATTGAGGGCTAGAGAGGATATTGTGGACAGCAGTAATCACCAACTTTTTAAAGTCTCATGATATCATAGAAGATATGTAAACAAATATATCGTTCGATATCTGCAGTTGATTATTTTCTTAACTGTTAATAATTACTTAAATCCACAACATTATTAAACTCGTCCGCAGTTAAAGTAATCATATGGAAATACGTAATCATCGATGCTGAAGTTGGTTTTGCAGTATATGCAATATGTATAATACCTCATTTATGTTCTGTGTCCTATGAAGATGTGGATAGGCATGGCTTTCCACAACTACTGGTCTTTTCACCCTAAGTAATCTTTACCCTATTATCATCTCTGTCTTTGTCCTGGTATGTTTTCACACAAAACAATTAAATATTTTTCACATTATTTTCCTCCCTTTTTTATTGCCTTCTATATGCTCTGTCGATGTTATATGTTTTATGATATCTTCCCGAATTATATGTTCAAGAATTTTCAACTGTCTTTTTGTTTTAATCATTTCACCAGAAGCAAGACAGTAATTCCATTAGAACACATATGGAATAAAATAAAAGTGAAAGTGAAAGTAAAAGTAAAAGTAAAAGTGAAAGTGAAAATAAGGTAGGTATCATTGTGGGGAAGGCAAAAATGAACATGGTTCATGAAGACAGAATATGGTGATTGAGCATACATTCAATTTTTTGAAGATTTTATTTATCAGTGTGGCAAGTAATCGGAAGATAATTCCACATCTGGAATGCAAGAAACGACAAAAACTGTTGAAGTAGAAGTGGCGTTTGCGTTTAGCTCTTTCAGTGGTGAAATACTTGGACCTAATTGCCAATAGAATAGCACGGTTAAATTGATGAATTAGGGGCACTTGGGAAAAGGTTCGTCAGAACAGTTGCCATGAAAATCATTGTAGAAACGACAGAAGGAAGCCATCGCCACATCAGTGAGAAAATAAGTGAAGTCGAGACGTTTATTGAGTCTATTTCTGATTTTTAACATTAATACCCTTACAGTTCCTAACTACCATATTACATATTCGTTCGTCACATGTTATGTCCATGTATTGCCATAATTCCATGGATAATCATAGATCTTTGGCTTCAAGTCATTACTTCTTCTGAGAGATTACCATGCATTGACTGTTACATTGCAGATTAGATTAATTTCTTTGTTTATAAAGATATTTTCCTGTCTCGTAATAAGTTGCTTGTTTTATAGAAGGCAACTTTCGCTATATCTAATCGCCTTCTGATTGCTGTATCACATTTTCCTTCTTCTCTTACTACGTTACACGTATTGTTAAATGTGTGTATTTTATTGATTAGGCAAAATAATTGTCGTAACGAATGTGGAAAACGGAAGGCTTACGTAACGTTACGCCTTATTCAATTCCTAAAACATTTAGTTACAGTAAGCGAGAGAACTTGACGTCTATCTAGTACAACCCTTAAATTCATAGAGTATAGGTAAAATAGACGAGAGTTTGTCAAATTAATTAACTATAAATTATTTATGGAAAACGTACAGGGAAGCTGCATTACGGCGATGGGAAAGTAACTGAAGACAATATGTCACGTCAGAAGCAATGACATTCACTTAACACCAGGTTGAGTCAATTGTAATTTCTAGGATATATAATGAGGTAACTGCATATAACGAAGCTTGGGAATTTGATACTCACAGGACAGATTGAAGGCAAAGATGATAGAAGTAAACTAAATAGCGATCTAGATTAAATGGATGGTGGTACACGGTTTGTAAATATAACAAAAATGCAAAAGGGCTAAAAATTAGACGAAATTTTGAAGAGCCATGATCAAAAAATTCCTAAAGGGAACATAGAAGAATCGATGTAAACAACTAATTTTCTACTCGTCCAAAATCTAGAGTTGATTATTTCTTTAAATATTAATAAGCAGTTAAAATCGACAACACTGTTAAATCGACAGCAGTTAAATAATTATTTCGAAATAATCAAGCCTGCACCTGCGTTTTCTGACGTAATTCTGAGTGAAATGTCTATTCTTCATGATCTGATGTGAGGCACTCTATATTACCGACGTCCATAATATGTATCTCGCGTATTGAGCTGTATCTTCGAATGAATATCATGAATTCTGTCTTCAAAATAGGCTGTTGTCATTGAAAAATAGTAGTGCATTTCAAGGAAGGACTGTTCTATTTAAGTAAGAGCTGTATAGCTTCTCGTGATTTTTATGTATATGAAATTAGTACTTTTATAATATATGATGTCATTTGTTTACGTTAAGATACACTTCAAAAAGATTTGAGCAATCAAGAGAAATCATGGAAAATTTGTAGTTTAAAAACAGAAATTCGATCTTGCTAACGAGAACGCTTCCTCTGTAGGTAAATATTATAGCATGTCAGACTTTATAATGGTTCTGTAAAGGATAGAGGTTCGATTAATCACGGAGGACAAATATTTTGTGAAACTTCTCGGACACTCAGATCGGTAAATATTGTTTATTATAAAGAGAGGATTAATTAAATATTTGCATCTACAAAATTAACATAAAAGAATTTATATATATATATATATATATATATATATATATATATATATATATATATATATATGTATGTATAAATATATATATATTATATATATATATATATATATATATATATATATATATATATAATAGGCTGGTTAATCCAAGTTAGAGAATGAAAAGAGAGCAAAATGGTTACAATATTGTCAATAAGATGAGTTACTTTATATAACACTAGGCATTTGACTAAACCGAAGTGCGAAGAGAAATATTCGAATATGCATGCATATATATATATATATATATATATATATATATATATTAAGATATTTTTATGTTTATGCATTCATTTTTATAGAATACAAATATTTAAGTAAATGCTCTGATTACAATAAATAGAGCATTTACTTAGATATATAGATATATATAATGGAAAAGAAAACATATTTAAAATTAACATTTCAATCACACTGGGTTGCATTTTAAAATTTTTGATTTATTTTTTAATTAGAGGAAAAATCATGCGTGTTAATAGCTGTGAACTACTGGGATGAACATATATTTATGCACGCTTGAAGAGGTATAGATTGTTGTGATTGGAGTAGAACACGCCCGGATGACTTGTTCCTAAATTAAAAAGTAGTGGGCCTATAGCTATCTGAGTTGACCTCTTTCTTAACAATGGAATATGAAGGAAATGAGGTTCCTAAGATCCCCTGGTGGTGGCATGAGGCGTCATAGATGAGAAGGTCTCACAGCGAGAAGACTCCATCGTTTGCTCTGTAACCTATTTTCAACTGTTTCAAGACAGGACAATGAGGTTTTGGCAGTTGAAGTCCAGATAATTACGCTATTTTTTATTTGAATTGGCTTTTGTAAAGAAATGGCATTGCGGGAGAATTAAAATACATTCTGGAACGTTACAGGGAATCGGAAATTTTCAAACCCTCTCTCTCTCTCTCTCTCTCTATATATATATATATATATATATATATATATATATATATATAATGCTTCCTTCCGGTTGCACGATATTTACCTGTCTATTTTAAGCAATGTGTATATAAAAATTATTTCATTACTGACATGCAAAGGTGATCTAATTTTTATGATTATCCCAATTTTACAATTTATCACCTCACTTTCCTGTTGCGTTATTGCATGGTGTGGGCCAAATACCCCGTCAGCCATTTCAATTTTTCTTTTCTATAGGTACTTCGTTTGTATATCATTTAAAAATAACAATTCCTTTTATATGCAGCTCGTATACATAAATAATGTTGTAGAATAGATCCGGAAAAATTTTGTGTTGGAGGAAGCGTATTATCTGAAATACTCTTAAATGCGTAATGGTTTTCATTATATACTTAGTCTTTGTGTTTTTCGATAACAGTTTCTCAATGTAGGCTGTTGTGATGTGTGTATAATACATTTCTCATTGACACAAAATGCAACAGAATACCAGGGAAATAAAAGTGAATGATACCATAAAAGCCGACTCATAATACATCTAATGGGATCATCTAATGGAATCTTCAATTTTCATTTTGCGTCTCGATTATAAATATGAATGATGGTGGGTGTTAAGAGGTAAGATTTCGTATTTCTTGATTTGTCTAATAGCAATTACTTCGATCGTAGTAACAGTTGTATGTGTGTAACGATATCTAAGCATAATGCTATATATATATATATATATATATATATATATATATATATATATATATATGTATGTATGTATGTGTGTGTGTGTTTGCGTGCGTGTATGCGTGTAAGGGTTGTAGGAATCTAGAAAGAAAGGGAGAAATTGAGATTGAGTGAGCGAATAAATATGAATGATGGTGGGTGTTAAGAGGCAAGATTTCGTATTTCTTGATTTGTAGCAATTTCTTCGATCGTAGTAACAGTTGTATGTGTATAAATATATCTAAGCATAATAATATATATATATATATATATATATATATATATATATATATATATATATATATATATATATATATCATCATCATCATCTCGTGGCCTCAGACGAGATTGAACTCACCAATACTTAGATTGGTGTAGTTCATAATTTTGTCAAATAGCTGAATTCTTGATGCTTCGCTAGGGCTATCAAGGTGTTTTATCATGTCACCAACACTAAATGGATTGCCAACCAAAGGCTCAGAGAGACTCCATTCACCCTCCTCTAAGAGCAGGTTTGAATTCAGAGTTTTCCTTCTCCCTAGACCAGTTGCCATCCAAGGCTATAGAACCCAGTCTGTCCTGCTATTTACCCATAGCTGGAGGGAGAAGAAGAGGATTCACACCTTTCCCAAGGGTGTTAGCACGTAAGTGAATGTAATGGATTCGACTGGAATTCGAACTTGGCTCTCCGATTCTCAATCAAGCCGCTATCCATTACTCCACCGTGCCTCCTATAATCTCTCTCTCTCTCTCTCTCTCTCTCTCTATATATATATATATATATATATATATATATATATATATATATATATATATATATATATATATATATATATATATATGTGTGTGTGTGTGTGTGTGTGTGTGTGTGTGTGTGTGTGTGTGTGTGTTTTTCGTGTAGGGGTGTATGAATCTAGAAAGGGAGAAATTTAGATTGAGTTAGCGAAAAGAGAAAAGTGGTTGAAAATAATGAGAACTTGTAAAAGGCAAACAAATACTGAAAAAGACAAATAGTGTGCAAAAGAAACAAAAATGAGAGAAAGCAAGAGAAAGAGAAAAATAAACAGAAAAGAAAAACATATTGAAATAGAGAAAAAGAGAAAAGAAAGTGAATAAGTGTAAAAGAGGAAAAGAGAAAATGGAGAGAAACTAAAAGGGAAAAAAGCGTGGAAAAAAAAAACTAACATTGAAAAAAAAGAGAAAGTGAGAAAAAAAAGACGGGATAGGAAAAACGAAAAAAAAAACATTGACATATAAATAAGTGCCTGAAAAAAAGGATGAAAAGTGAAAAGGTAAAAATGAAGAGAAATTAAAAGGGAAAAAGAGTGAAAAAGAGAAAAATGGGATATTAAGTGAGAAAAGAGAGGAAGACAGAAAAGGTAAAAACAGAAAAAACTGAAAATAAGAAAAGAAAATGAAAGAATGAACAGGATAAAAATTGAGACATAGCGTGACAACAGAAATTCCATTATATGTGTGTGTCTATGTGTGTGAGAGAGTGTGTTGTGTGCGCTTGTGTGTGTGTTTGTCTTAATGCCTAAGTATTATTATTATTCGTAAATTTGATTACAAAATACACACTTTCGCTTTTACTTGCTGAAAAGCGTTGTCATGGTAATGTGAATAGTTTATAGATTGATATTAATAAGGACTGATTGTTTAAAAGTAAATTCTGTCTTTCTATCGTATTGGAAAGAAAAATTATAACGTGTTCGCCAGAGAAACTAAAACCATTAAATTACTTCTTAAATGTTTTAATAATTCCATTGATTTTTTTTTTAATATGTAATTTTAAAATCTTATCCCAATGACCAACGACTGTGAAAGAAAACAAGTAAACATGATATGCATTTGATAAAGGAATTATGTTAATGAAAAAATGTTCATGCATCAACTGCTGAGAAAAGTTTTAGGGATATCTTAGAAGAATATTAGAATTTTGCTCAGAATTTTATTGCTTGTCCAATCAGCCAATCACCGTAATTCGTTTACAAGTTTTCGGAAAATTTGAGAACCTGAATGAGTTCTAAAAGAAATAACTAGAACAAGTATTTCATTATTATAAGAATTCTTCGACGCTACAAAAATTGTTATATTTGGACAAAATAATCACTTTTTTCTACTTTGAGAACAAATATTGTATTATTATAGATCTACTGGATATAATAATGGATTGCAGCACGTCTTCGAGGGTACCCGTTTACTGAAGTGTTTGTTGGCATTTACACAAGTATATTTATATTTCTTGAGCAACCAAAGGGCAAACCTATTGTTTATACTGAAACCACGCTGAGCGGACCTTTTTCAGAACAGGCAAAAACTGGTACGATCAACTCATTGAAAAAGATGTAAAGCACAAACAGTGAAATGTTAATTTTACCAGTTCCTCCGAGAGAGAATATGTTAATGGAATGGCACGGCAATAGTGTTTGAATGTTTTTATTTGTGATTAATAGAGCGTATATTTTATATGTTCTTTTTTTTATAGTTCCTCTCTTTTGGAATTAAGGAATGAGCAGCAGTTTTAAAAATAATCAGGATTTATCCATTGTTATCGGTGTCTCTTCTGACACTATTGGATTTTTCAATGTACTCTCTCAAGGAAAAACACATATAGGTGTTGTTTATCAGAAGATAAGAGGATCAAATCGAAATGATGCAGAGAAGACATGAAGAATAGCTTCACAAAATTACAAAGGGGGGGAGGGTACTGAACATGATACCTGGATTTATTATCGGAAGGCCTAATCTTATATATGATACGCAGATGTGTAGATTGCTGAGTCGGAAAGAGAATTGAAGGTCATCTTAGATAGGGTGGTAGAAGAAGTCAAAAAGAATAAAATAAATCCTGGTAGGATCTCCAGTAAATGCAGATGTTGAATAAATTTGGGTAGAAGACACATAATTTTCTCAATCTTTTCCATTTTTTAAAAGATTTACAAGAGGCGCAAAACGATGCGTCTTCTCCATAGATTTATTCAACATTTAAGATCTAATGGGTTTATTATCGGTGGGCGTCTTCTTAAATACATAAGGTAAGCATGATATGTTGTTAACCGACTTGGAAAGAGAACTACTTCCAAGACACTATGGTATAAGACATCGCGAAAAAAAAAAGATTAAATGCCAACAGTAAGAAGACTGTAAGTATGATAATGAGCAAGAGAAAGAAACACAACTTGTGATTTCTAAATAAACACTAAGCACGTTCAGTAGTTTAAATATCTGGGAAGTGTTTTCCCAGAAGATGGTAAATGCGACCACGAGATCCGAACACGTAATGAAGGAAAGAAAGAAGCAATCTAAAAGTTAAGCAAGGTGCTGAGATACAGAAAGAAAAAAGTTCTCATTAAAAGCAAAGTAAAGAGTAATGGACTACTATTTTTTCTCTTACCGACCCTCGTATATGGCAGTGAATACAGGAAAATCTCCTCACGGATGAGGTAAAAAAAAATATAAACATCAGAAATGTGGTTCTCCAGAAGGATACTGAAACTTCCATTGACAGATCGAGAAAGCAATAAGGAAGTATTTATAAAATAGCAAAAAAAGAACACTTCTACTCAAAATCAAGAAAAGAAAACGGAAATTCCTTGGCTACATAATGAGGAAAGAGGGCTCATGAAATTTACCCACACGTGGCATATGTTAAATATGAAGGAGAGCAGAATCTAGGCCAATAATTCCCTAAGAAATTATTCTGAAAAGGTAAGAGAACGAGGGGGCAGGAGCCTTAGCAAAGAGAGAAAAACTGATAAGAGCTGTAAGAGATAGGAAGTTGTGGAGCACCTTGAATGATTATGTCCTGAATTGTCGCAGCAGATAGAAGAATATCATATTTGATTTACTTTGAAAAAACTTGATGATTTTAAATGATTGAGAAAACATAATTTAACAATCAAAGAAAACTTATGATTACAGTGTCGACATATGCAATCACATTCGCACGAAGACATTGTAACCGATGTACGCTTGCATTTATACACTATTAAACAATTTATAAATAATCAAAACAAAAAATATCTTAATAAAACTGGTATATACAATATGAAATGGTTGTGTTGCATGAACAAGAAAACACTTCCGTATCTACTCAATTATGTTTCATGCCTTAAAGTAAATGATGAAAATTCCTGGCATATGTAAAAGTGTACTTAACATAATGGCGGTTGAACAGTTACACACACATATGCACACAGACTTCAGAGAAATTAAAGAAAATTTTCCTCGAAAAAATATTGTATAAATATTTCGCGATATGTCTTTCTTGCGTAATTTAACATTTTTAATGAGGTAAACGATTATGAACAGTACAAACATTTAATGAGGTAAACGATTACGAACAGTACATACATTTAACATATTAAAACAACTGTAGAATCATGAATACTTTTTGTCTTTTGTCGACATTTTTTGTCATTTTGTAAAGTGAAGCTAAAAGATAAAAAAATTCCTTTGTATCGTATAATTTCTCCGCGGTCCTGATAAGTTTATATAATGTGATACTTTTTGTTGTTACCGCAGTAAAACACAGGTAATTTTTCTTATGGATTTATATTAGCGATATATTGATTAACTTTGGAACAAGAAGGGTTAATACCCAAAATCTGTGGAAAAAAAGTTGATCTTTTAATTCATATATAGACGACACCTGGAATTAGTGTGTCGATGGTTTGAACAATGAAAAATAAAACAAATTTCGAGAGCAATGGTCATTGACATGTTTACTATGCAGCTGAAAATTCAAGCTGTGAAGCAAAAACTTAATTTTCGTAAACAAGGAATTTGGAGCTGTTTAACCCCGTCGAAATTTGAGTTGAAATACCAGGAGGGGGCGGATACGACACAGAAGAGATTTAGTGAGAGGTAATAATATGAGATAGTCGAAAAAAGTAAGTACCCAGAATTATGAAGTAAGCTGACAACAAAGGGGATTTACCGAAATCTCTCTATGCAACTTGACTCGCGCCAGTTTGAGCGAATTATCAATAAATACGTATGCGCGAAGCGAATTCCTCAGACAAGACGGAAGCAGAGACAGAAAACAGACGGCAGAAAGTTCGACCCAGACACCGGTCGTGATACACCCCACATGATTTCCTGCCGAAAAGACACCCCAGACATTAGCCTTTTGCCGAACTATGCCAAAAACAGCAACCAAAATTTTATCCAGTCAACAACAATATCACTTACGATCTAGATGCGGGTTGGGATGACAATTATTTGCATGCGAACTCTGATAATAAACCAATCATTGTATGAAGGACTATTATAAAAACAATATTTACTTTTTTTTAAAAGTTTATTTGAGTATTAATCTTTTTCCCTGTACGTCTTCAGCCGGCTTGGAACATCCAAACACGAAGATACCCGCGACGATTCGATCTTGGCTGCATTATGGTACCTGGGATAAGGTTAGCTCTGGATTGAAGCGTCACTTCAGCGAGCAGCCGCGGTGTTAGGAATCTTGCACCACCAGGCAGGGTGCTGTACGATTAGATTCTGATCGGAGTGCAACTAGAATATAACAAGATTGGTACTTATAATGCCAGTAACGTTATAGCAATCAGTCAGTTATGTGCTTAGGCGATCATGTATCTTCGATACATGACTGACGAGGCAGATTTTTCACACATTATTGAAACTTGTATGAAATTTTTACCTAAATCATATATATATATATATATATATATATATATATATATATATATATACACACATATATATATATATATATATATATATATATATATATGGGGGGTTATTACTCGGACATAATTTATGAAGGGATCTATAATGAAGAACATATACACTGCTTCAAATAAATTCTGCGAGCTGGGCTCATCTTAATCGAGGTAACCAGCTCGTTATTGACAAATACGGGGACAAAACAACTCTTGTGGAACAAGCTTTGAAGTCATAACTTAGAAGACCAGCGACTGTCCCAGAAAATTTTATACGATATTGTTCTACAAAAGAAGCTTAAAATTACTTCAAATAACACCCAAACATACATAGCGTTTCTTCAGTATGAATTTGAGGAAATTCGACGACATTTAATTAAAAAATCTAATTAATGTTTTCCAAATATTTAGTCAGTTGTTGCACATCTTGAAAAACATTGTGTATAAACTGTCCTGAGTTGAATTTATTTTCTATTTGTGCTCGAATAATTTTAAGTATTTGGGTCATTATAATGAATTAAATCTTGTGACATTCTCAGACAAAATTTCGTAATTTCAACCTGCCATTCTTGGGAAGCTACATTTCAAATATAAATATATGTGCGTCGTATAATTGACGTCGTCTGTAGAAAGGGTTCATTGAACTTTGCCGTAAATAAGAACGAATACACTAAATATGTATTCGTCTTCGTATGCTTTATCTCATATCCAAGAATTTAATTGCTGATCGGTTCCTTTTGTTGATAACTAAATTCGCCCTCAACGTGCAGGTTCAGGAATGGTATCTTCTAATTTACCAACAACTACTCTTGGCATCCATTCCCTATCGCTGTTTGCTTTTGAAAAGTTGTTTTAAAGTGAAAGAAAATCACATTAAACAATGTGCCGATGGCGTGGATTTATTTAATGTGAGCCAAACTTACGATGAAGTGACCCTCACATATGATTACATAACCTTCTTCAGCGGCACTTATGGAATGAGAATTGCAGTATCCAGTTATGAATCTGCTACCGACTGTCGTCGACCCTGTTATCATTTCGAGTGTCACGATCTATAATATGTCCATGAGCAGTGTTAAAATAATTTTAGTCATTAGGATCAAAGAGATAGATTTTATGCCTCTTCCAACTTGAATTAATACAGAATAACATTTCTTTCCCTGATATGCATCGTGCCAAACGTTTATCAATGTGATAGCGTATTACTTCATAACAGAATGATGCCAACAGTATAAACAGCATGAAACAAAATCTCAATTCATTTATAATGATATTCGCATCCTGGAAAAGAGACTTATAATGATTTTCCAAGCGTAGCTTTGATGTGGCATAAGGACGAAAGTACCCAGAGAGGATGGAACCCACTACTCAGTCGTAATTGTTCTATTGAGTCAAGCTTGTTAACCATTACCCCACTTCGGGGTGCCCAAATAATTTTCTAGGCATAGCTTAGATGTGGCCGTGTGCCACATGTAAGCTATGCCTAGAAAATGGGTGACAATCGATTCAGTCGTAACTGTTTTGGTGAGACAAGCTTTGAACCCTTACACTACACCGAGGTGCCCAATATTCTAAGCGTAACTTAGATGGAGCACTAGGTCGAAATTATGCGGAACCTGGTTAGGATCGAACTCACTTTTCAGTAGTAACTGATCTCTCAAAACACCATGCCGAGGTGCCTCGTAGAGTGAATTTTCCAAGCGTAGCTTCGATGTGGCACAAATCCGAAAATAATGGGCACCCATTGTTCATTACTCATTTGTAATTGTTCTATCGAGACAAGCTTACCAACCATTACACCACCTCGAGGTGCCGAAAGAGAATTATATATATATATATATATATATATATATATATATAGGAATCAGCACATTTGGTAGACCACAAAAATCTCCTGAGCCGACCAAGCATAGAAATAAATACAATATGGGGAACCAGTAATAAGGAGTGCCAGAGAAAAAGCAATGATAACAAAGTTGCAATATGAACTCTGGTAAAGACATGCAATGATAACAGCAAAAAATTGCAATATGAGCACTGGTAAAAATGATGCTGAAAACATTAGGTTTATAATACTCAGAAGTTCATACCCAGATGTTTTCAAGGACACATGGCACAGTGGATAAAGGCGTTGGTTAAATCCAATGACAGGCCCAAAGAAGGTGAGTTCAATTCCTGGTTAAGGCAGTGGAGAAAATTAGCAGGAGATAATTGATAACTGACCATCAAACATGGCACGTGGAACTAGAACAGTCTACCCCAGTGATCGAAATAAAGGGTTCAGTTCGAAATTCCACACACCTGAAGAAGGCAGGAGCGTACAACGGCCGAAACGTTGTGACAAAGATGAGGACAATATTCCGACTAATGTAAATACTATATATATATAAAAGTAAGAACATTTTTATTATGATAGACATGTTGGTTCGAATTTCTTTAAAACTGGTTATGAAAAGAGATCGTCTCTAATTTCAAATATATACACCATTATCATCGTGGTGATTTAAGTATCCGCTGAACAAAGTGAAAGAAAGACGTTAGCTCCTTTTGTAATGTCATACGATACATGTTTCTATCTAGCATAGCTTTTCATATATGAGTTTATGTATGCTAGAAAGTATTATATAACGCATACTCTCTTTCTCTCATACATATATATATATATATATATATATATATATATATATATATATGGGTCTGTGCATGTGTGTGTATGTAATGTATATATAATAATCAGAAGTATATGTGACTTTTCTCATCCTTACAAAAATTAAATTTAGAGAAATTGTAGATGATTAAGGTAAATGTAAGCTAAAAAAAAGAAGAAAAAAAATCTTCAAAATTCAGCATTATTAATTGTAGCAGATGGAAGTGTTACCGTTAAAAGCATCAGGCACTGGGCACAAAAATCAACTGCACCTAGCTGATTGTTATGACAGTTTCCAAATCAGGAGAGATTTTTCATTTTTAATGTTGCTGTTCAAACATTCCCTTTTTTTCTATTCAGAATAGGTAGTTTATTTAAATATGTAAATAAAGCCAAAAACTTTTAATGAAAGGCTTTTAGTTATTTTAAAATTTTAACTTCGGATAATTCTTACCTGTTTTAAATCCATCACCTCCATCTTGCTGTGATTTAAATAGTACAGTAAAATCCCTAACAAGTGAACTAAGAAGGCCTTCCGGATATGAGGAATTGGTTATAAAGTCCGGATATGAGGAATTATATTTAGATTAAAATAAAAGAACTAAAACCAGGTTTAACATTTATTTCCAATGTTTCAAAGGAAACAAAATAGGCTAATGGTGAGTGAAATATAACGGACTTGATTTTAAGGAAAAAGAAATAATTCTTGTAATGTTAATGAAAATTCATAAAATAAAGTAGGCCACGTATGCAAAACAAATAATGTAACGAGGAGTTTTAATCGTTGTTGCATGATGATACTTTCTCTTCTAATGTCATTTTCAACGTTTCCGCATTTCATTTTAATTTTGTTCTTGATTTTTTTAAAAAAAGAAAACGACTTTTTAACTCTGCGTGCGTTATCGAAATCTTCATAACAGAATGTTGTGTTTCCATAAAACTGTCAACATTTTCAACAGTTTTTTTTTTCAATTTCAGTCCAGGTTTCATCGCAATCATTGATCGCATCACTATCTTGTTTTCACATGTGTCTCGTTGTCATCCTTTCCTCTGATTCCCATCATCTTTCGAGACAATACAAGCAATTAGGGTGAAATAAGCATAAGCAAAGTAAATTACCTGAAATAAAGTAAATTACCTGAAAAACAGAATTTTCAAACCTGTTGCATATCACCCAAATAGTTCAACTATACACATCAACACCATGTCCGGACAGGCGGGATTCCGGATATGAAGCATTCTGGATATGAGGCACTCCGAATATGAGGGACTACAGATATGAGGGATTTCTGATATGAGAGATTATACTGTATATGGAAAAACACACTGATATTCTTCAGAAATAGTTAATAAAATATTCAGTCGAAAAAAAGTCTTTTAGTCCCAAATGTGTCTACTTTAGATAACCCACACAGGTATGGTGAAACATAAAAAAAAAAACAATCAAATCGCGCTCTGGGGTAATCAAGCCGATGGAAAATTGTTAACTTTTAAATGTAAACGTTTCATTTCAACTGAAATTGAGAGTGTGTTATCTGTCAGGACATGGTTTCTTTTTTTTTTCTTTTTCGTTTTCTATTTTTATTCGATTGTATTAACTTGGACATCCATGAGTCTCCTTCGCCAGTCATCAAGGTCCTGCATCAAGATCGTAAGGTTATTTTTGTGTCATTCTGTGTCATAATATAGATGGTCACTTAAGTTAGTTGCTGGGTGATTAAACCGTCATACTGCATGACTAGGTGACCTGACCAATAAATCCCCTGCGATTTCTTGCTTTGCTTTCATACATTGTTTATTCTGCAGTCGTATAAGTTTGGAGAAATATCAGGGATGGATCGTTATAGTTGCGATTTAATTGGATGTTTTCACCAGCATGTTAAATCAGTTGAAAAACATCGCTAACACAGGTCAACATCTAATATGAGACCCGCAAAATCATTGCTACAAGTCGGCTTTTCTAGCGTAGGACAACCCGAGGAGGGTACGGGACTTTAGATTCCAATCGTCAACATGAAGAATTTTGCGGCGAGTTGTCAGGAGGTCCCGACTCGCTCAGGTGCTTCTACCACCCACACTGTTATGTGACTCCTGCTCAACATTCGTTCTAAGTAGGCCGGGCCTTCACAGCTATACGCTTCACCGACATTACAGGAGATGAAGGGAATAAAGAAAGGAGGTGACAATCCCAATGCTCGGATTCTCGTAAGTACCGACGATTAATGTTTTTTTTTCCCAGGGAAATAGGTTTATCAAGTTCAATAAATGCTATCGTTCTTTCCAGGATTAATAGGGGCATCATTCCTGTTTGCAGCAATCTGAAACGACAAGCTCTTGATTATGTTATTATTTTCTCTTCGTGTTACATGTCTTACCCGTTTTAGTTGTTGCTAATGTTGAAACTGCTTAAGCTATACGGTTTCCGATATTGCCACCGTTCTTTGTTTGTGAGTCTGTAGCGCTGGACCACAAATTTATTCCGCATAAATCCATTTAATCAATTTACCTGAGAGAGCAATTGTATACTGTTGATAGTTTACGTATTTCTGAACGAGCCTGGTGTCATACATGACATCCGTATGAGAGTCTCGTTCAGACGAAGTTAATTAAGAACATGATTCAAATACTTAGATCAATGTTTTTCTTTTTTAATTACTTGCGGTGTTGGGCAAAATTAACACATCGAAACTTATTGTATTTTCAATAACGGATATATAATCTGACTCGTCGAAATCTGCTTGTTTATTAGTCATTTCATCCGAGGCAAGCTTAAAAATGCCACAAGGAGGTTACACGGACTGAAAGAGTACGAGAAAGCTTTGGCGAAGATAAGTGAGGAAAAAGACAATAATGGAAGACAGAGAACATGTCTTTTGACATCGCATTTAAATTCTCGAAGGCTGTAGGTAACAGGGAGCAAAAAATCGGAATGAAGTTCCGCAGGCGAGAAGGACGAGAAAAGAAAATATTAGAATAGATTTGGAGGTTGTATCTAGCAACTTCAAAGCTAACACACTCAGACCCAGATTCCAATCTAGTAAAATGCTAAAATTCGTGTTGACAAGGCAGCAAAGAAAACAGCTCATTAGAACAATGAAAATAGTTGCAGATAAGAGAAATCAAATCTACGCCTCATCTGTGGGAATGTGACTGAAGACGAGATGTCAGTTCAAGAATCTCGATTTGTAGATGTAGCATCAGAATAGATATTCAATGCACGGACAAAGTAGATGTACAAGATACTCAATATATTTCTGTTGATGACGACGTCTATCCGAAAAAAACAAAATAAAAAACAAACCCAAAACAGAGCAACGAATCGATTTTTTAACCTGAAAGCATAGAAGTTGGAAGAAATATATTTTTTATTATACACTAAAGTATTCAACACATTCAGAATACACAAATTAAAATATAAGTCTCGTCAGTTTTCGTTATTTCATGAAATTCTGGATAAACATGAACCATAATAAAACCAAGAGTTTAATGCACATTATGATCGTGAAACGTATAACGTGCAGTTAATTTTAAACACTGACCTACTGAAACATTTTATTTACTTCTTCACAATAAGATCAAAATGAGATTTTAAAAAATACAACATATTTATTGATTTTAGTCTGTTCTAGTGCTGTCGCACATATCATATTTGTAATTCTCTGTATGCAGAGAGAATAAAAAAAAATGGCATGCACATTCGTTGCTAGGCGTATCAATTTGCATAAGTATTGTGTGAGGAGCGTGAAAAGGGGTTGAGTGTGAAAGCATCAGAGTAGTCCAGAATATTTGACATATGGCGTACAACCTGTTGATTTTCTATTTGAAAATGCCAAGGTAAATGTCATTGAATGGCAAGGTCTTTCTGTTTTGATCAATTAGAACAAAAAGAAGAGAAAAAATTGTTTCTCCATACATATTACGTTTGCTTACTTTCTGTGAGTCAGAAATCCTTTTGTAATGATTTCGATTACTAAAATTATAAATATCACCGCAACATTGATGTTCAAATCACCGTGCTGATAACAAATATGGCGCCAGTTTGTTTACATTGCGCAGATCAGTATGAAAATTTCAGTGATTGTGCAGGTCAGGGTTGCCAACAGTGAATGAAAATTTTGTGGGAATTGATTGGACGGTTTTTGAAATATTAAAAGAAAATAAATAATAATTTGGCACGCAGTGTATATTATATATGTGTACATAAGCAGACATATATATTATATGTGTGTACACACGTAGACATAGATATATATGTACATACATAGAGGTAGATGTATACGAATGGTCACACAAAGGCATATACATGTGTGTATACACAGAGACATATATATATATATATATATATATATATATATATATATATATATATATATATATATATATATATATATACACACACACACACACACACACACACATATATATATATATATATATATATATATATATATATATAAAACATACATACACAACCACACGGGCGCGCGCGCACTCACACACATGTGTATATAATCAGGAATATATGTATGTCTTTGTATACACAGACAGGAAAATAAACATATATGTGTACAGACACAAATATAAAGGCATATATAGGCATGTAAATAGAGACACACACACACACACACACATATATATATATATATATATATATATATGTATGTATATATGAGACAATTATATATATATATATATATATGTATGTATATACACAAGTTAAATCATACATTTGCCTTGATAAAATCCTTTGAATGAAACATGCCGACTAAGAACAGTTTTTCTTTTGCTTCTTATTTATTATATATATATATATATATATATATATATATATATATATATATATATATATATATATATTATATCTATGTATATATATATATATATATATATATATATATATGTCTGTCTATGTGCATGTGTGTATGTGTCCGTGTGAAGGCACGGTTTATTGGAGAGTACTCGTTAAGCGCGATGTAAATTGAAGATAAACTAATGTAATAACATCTAGCCAGGAGTACATTTACACATATTCTTTTCTCTTTCCGACCTATCCATTGTACTGCCTAGACAGCTTCGAAACATTCACATGTAGGGATTCATTTATGCTAAACAGAAAGACTGGGAATTAGAAACTTTCTTGTAACATATATCCGCTCTGATCTACCGACATCACGACCTCCGAGCAAGATTGGTCTTATTAAATAATCCTTTTTTCAGAAAAAAGGAAACGTGCAAAAACCATAGACAAAATACTAAATTTTCTCTCGAATATCTGTTTATCGTTACTTGCCTCCATTCTAACCTGTAAATCTTTTACATTTTCTTTTACCAGACATGGGCAACCTTCAATGAACAGTAGTATGCATGAGGTAGAGTACCTCATAAGACTGGCTGCTCTACAAAAAGAAAATCAAGGTAATTTTTTCATTAAAGATACAGCAACCATTTTCAGAAGCATCTGCCTTAGAATTAGGAAAAAGTCGATTTTTTCTTCTGTAATTAAAAAATAAATATTTAGTATAATATTATCTTTGATGAGTGTGCAATTAAAAACATTGCTGAGTGTGATCTGCTTTTATTATATTCGTTTGTGCATTAAAGTTATCTTTAGAGCTATGATCTGAAACAAAACAACTTTAAATGTATGATCTTCCTTCAACAAAATGTTACAAAATTCAAAAAAACACTGTACTTAATCATTGTTTATGTATGCACTTTGTGATGCATGAAAGTGTGTAAATTAACAACTCAGAACGAAAGGAACCAAATATTTTCATACACGTTATTTTCCATATAAAATTCGGCGTGACCATCAGAAAAATAATCGGCTGCATGTGGCTCGCGGGCCGTATGAAGTTTTTGAAACTATCTGTAGAAACTCAACTCTACGCTATTTCTAAGATAGTCCATCGTCAAATTTCAACAAACAGTAAGCAATTACAGTTTTACAAGATTAAATAATCATTTACCTCACGTTTTCATCTGCAGATCATATTACGATAATGAAATAAACACAGAAAACAAAACGAGCACATTCCATATGTATTTTACAAATCGAAAATATAATCTATAAATTAAATATTATGCGAATAGAGTCAAAAAAATTGCTCAAGGTATAATTATGGAATAAGTAAAAAATAATCTTATAAATAATTCTAGAAATTTAACCGATATGGCATTACATGCAGCTGAGGGATTTTTCATATGAAGAATAATCTGAGAGAATAGAAATTCATTTTAATTATTCTCTTTGCAACTAAAAATCGCTTAATGATAATGTGTCCTTTGCGAATAAAGACTGAGGCAAATTAATTACAGAAAGCGAAGATAACCCATTTCATTACGGGGTTCTGATATGTGCTAGATTTTCATATCATCATCGAATTTTGCTGTCTTGATGCGTGGACGTCTGTTAATGCCAGTAATCATATACCTTATGCTCCTAGACCAGTTCTATCTGACAGGCATACATATGCATGTATATATATATATATATATATATATATATAACATTATATATATATATATATATATATATATATACGTACATATATATATATATATATATAACATTAGTATATATATATATATATACGTATGCATATATATATATATATATATATATAACATTAGTATATATATATATATATATATACGTATGCATATATATATATATAACATTAGTATATATATATATATATATATATATATATATATATATATATATACGTATGCATATATATATATATATATATATATATATATATATATATGGTCATCCCATAAGTTCTGCCTGATTTTTAACTTTTTTTGTTAAAACGAATAAACTTTAAAGAGTATTTTATAATGTCTAATGGAGCTGAACATTATTTTTTATGTTTAAATCAATTAAAACTAATCAAATTTTTTTTCAGGAACCAATAAAATTAAATTTTGTTTGATTAAACCCTGCTAACATGGAAGTACCCAAGAATCATTTGAGGCACATAATGCTTTATGAGTTCAAGAAAGGAAACTCAGCAGCCGAAGCGGCTAGAAAATTTCACTCAGTTCATAGAGAGAAATGTGTGAATGAAAGAACTTGCAGAAGATGGTTTGCCAAATTCAGAGGTGGAGATTTCACCCTTGACGATGAAGATCGAACCGGACGTACAGTTGAGTTTGATGAAAAGCTTCTTGAAGAAGCTCTTGGAGAAAATCCTGCTTCATCAGTTGAGGAATTGGTAGTGGTTCTCAGTTCAAACCATACAACTGTTCATCGTCAGCTTCAACAACATGGAAAAGTTCTTACACTTGGAAAATGGGTGCCTCATGAATTCTCTGAAAACAACCTCAAATCCTGAGTTGACATCTGCTCTTCTCTCCATTCTCACCAATTTGTTTCACTTTTTTAGATAGACTTTTGACTGTCGACGAAAAATGGATCTTTTCTCGAAATGTTAAGCATCGTAGACAGTGGCTTGGGAAAGGAGAAGGACCCCAGCCACAGCCGAGAAGGGAACTTCATGTGCAAAAGATTCTTCTTTCAATCTGGTGGTATCACCAAGGAATAATCCACTTTGAATTCTTATCACCTAATGCAACAATTAATGCTCAAATATACTGTCAGCAATTAGAGCGTTTGAACCAAACTTTGAGGAAAAAAGACTTGCTCTAGCGAATCGAAAAGGGGTGATGTTTCATCAGGAAATTGCGCGAGAATCACGTCACAAAAGATCGAAGAACTTGGTTGGGAGAAAATTCCTTATCCACCTTATACTCCCGATATTGCTCCTTCAGACTACCATTTGTTTTGTAGCTTACAGTATCATTTGGAAGAAAAGTTTTTGTAACAGAGGAAGAGGTTAAAATTGACATTTGTGATTTCTTCGAATCAAAGCCAAAATAAATTTATAGTAATGGAATTAGTAATCTTGTTAATAGATGGAAGGAAGTCATAGATAATCAGGGAAAATACATTGTTGATTGAATCTGTAATTAAATGTAACATTTGGTCACTTGTTTTCTTTATTCAAAATTCGGACAGAACTTGTGGGATGACCTGATACATATACACACACATACACACACAGGTACATATATATTTCCACAGACTCTATATATATATATATATATATATATATATATATATATATATATATATATATAGAGAGAGAGAGATAGAGAGAGAGAGACGTACACATTTATATACCCATTTACACGCACATAACTTCTAGTGTACAAGCATTTATATATCCAGACAGTGTGTTTGTGTGCCCATACATACCTATGTGTCCATGTGCGTTTGCATATATATATATATATATATATATATATATATATATATATATATATATATATATATATATATATGATATTACCAAGAAAAATAGAACCAAGAAGAAAATCATGACACTGAATGCTTTGGTATTTTTTAACGTGCACAATACACAATTTTTAAAAATTAAATTTGTAGAGCTGGTAATAAAATATAAATTTACGATCAATTCACGCGCAACGCTCTAACTGGCGTTCGACTATACAGTCTTGCCAAAGCAGTTAATGGCTAATCTGTATCACTATTCTTTCCCGCTTAAATCTACTATCAACCCTCCACAAAACAGATATATCAGAAGCGGATGTTCAAGGGGAGCTTTTGCGAAACTGGCAAGTGTTGAAACTTGACTAATGCATGGAATATAATACAGCACAAAATGTACTTAGAACAAAATGTATTGAAACAAGAAAGTGTACACAATATTTACATATATCTTTTGTATATTCCTGGTAAGACCGTTCCTGGGGAATGTGTTGACTTAGTCGCAGTCGGGCAGAGTCTCTGGATTGAATCACTTGATTCCTTCCCCTCGTCTTCCCGGTACCAACCATATTTATATGGTCGGTACTCCACTATGCAAATTAGGTGGATCCTACCACAACAGAAAGAAAAAATGTTCTGGTTTAGTGTATATTTATTGGCATGTGTAGATTTTGACATTACTTCAAAAGGTTGGTTTAAAACGTTGATTTTGTCGGGGTACGTCACTATGGCCATCTTTTCTTCCTGACAGAATGTACTAATGTTATCATTACATCTGTAAAGCTGAATTCTCTTTAATAAACTCCATTACATGCTGGGGATTTTATAGTAATTCTTTTAAAATTCCAACACATTGTTTGCCAGTGTCGGTCAACTGCTCTGGATCTCCGCTTTGTAGGATTTATGATTGTAACACATTTTATTAAAAGCAGTTTACACTTGCAAGAAAACACAGGTTATCTTTACAAATGGTTACTGCATAGTGACCTCGTTCTCAATATTCAACTCACCAGAAGATGTGTTCTCTCCAACATATCGTAAGTTATTTCTACTCAGTATATTAGTATAAACCACTTTTTGAGTGTAGAACAAATACAAATTACTGTGACCATGGCTTTGCATTAGGGACTGAGTAGACAAGGGGTATACTCGGAATTATATATGTATGTATCAAACTTGGTTCACCATTACTACTGATTATTGAGATTGATCATCTTTGGACGATCATTGTATTCTGAAGCCAAAACTTTTCGCTTAGTAAATATTCATATAACACCATTCTAATCAAGAATTGGTTGTTATTAAATTGATGAATTCTTCCAGAAATCTTTCGATAATTCATACTTTACGATCAATTGCAAGAGCAAAATGGTCGCTAGCAACGAATCAAGGGAGGGTATGATTATGAAAGGCTTCAATAATACGCTTCGTCTAGAATCATTTGTTGTAATGCCTTTGCAAAAGAAGAACCCAATTACTGATGCAGCTCAAAAGACGGTCAATTTTTCTGGCCTTATAGAAATAATTATTTTCATGTCAGTTCACTTGCCACTTTCAATCAAAATAATTTTTACAGTGAAGCTATTCGGTCAGTTAATGGAACAAACTAAAATCCTGAGACAGTTTTTTCAAACAATGTTTTCTCTCCAAGGTTCCTTTTAATTTGAGATATTAAAGCATTCATATATTTCTTACGGTTCATATCGTATCTTTTCAAAGGAAAAAAATGTTGATATCTATTATGTCACGCATTAAATGTTAGTAGTGGGATTAACTGTTTCCATTCATTAACCGGAAATATGGCGTTTGCTTTCGGTTAAAATTTGTAAAGCCTTTCACCTAAAAGTATTTCCTAGAAATGAGATTCTCACTTAATGGGTTTTTCCGACCTATCCTTTTTTTATCGGTAGTGTTGAAAGTCAAAATCATTATTCTCCCTTCTATGTAAACATGCTACTCATTTTGGGAGTCTTCAAGTAAGGTGCTTTTTTATTTCATGAAGTTTATTTTTGCGACTGTGTAGCGCCATTATATATAATCTGATGAAAAATCTTTCAGACCCAAGAAAATATACATGCGAATATATGTTAAACGAATTTCAAATTCAGTTTTCAATACGCGCTCTGTATGTTTATCATATTGAAAATACATATATGTTTTGTAGGTGTTTAATTTTTTTTTTGTATTTTAACATATTCATTGTAAAATGTATCGTAAAATATATAATCTCAAAAGGGAAATGAGATTGTACATGTCTTTTAAGGAGACATAACACAAAGAAATGTAATTGGTAAACATATACCTGAGATTCCTCAAGAAATAAATTGAAAACTTCAAGAGGAAACCAATAAAAGAAAAACATTTTTTTTATAATATCAGAAATGAGATTTATTCAAATTTAAAATATTGATAAAAATCTTTTCCTCTTATCGTATGGGCTTTCATATTTCATGCCCCACCTTTGCAACATATCTGTGACAAGACTATTCTTAACTTTACATAATAAGGTGATTTTGACGTATCCGTTATCAAACTACAAAAATGGACTCTTGTTATATAAGAAACGAATCCCTCGTCGCCAAATGTGTTGTAAAGTAGTTTTAACAGTGGAGGCTTGTATTTTACTGAGTTGCTCCTAAATCAGGTTCTACGTACAAAATGTTAGGAACTTGCAATAATAGTTAATGACGCAGCAATCTAGTTGTGGGGCTCATACTTTAATGTCCGACATCGACTGTATCACACAACTCCACCGAGCTTTACTGGCGACTGCTACTACTACTTATTATCTGTGGGAGAGTCTATTTACAATAGAAATAGGTACGTTCCGGTATAACAACTCTTTAGCTGACAACTATGCATTCTGTCTTATTATCTTTTATGGTTAGTCCTTGTAGAATGTCACTCTTCTGTTGTAAAATAATTAGTAAGTTTACATAATCGACACTTACTAATTTCATTAGAACAAAGAGAAGAGTATTGATCGGTCCTCTTTATGATAATGAAATCTCGACATTCCTATTACAGATATCGTTCTTCAAAAGGATGCCGAGAACACACTGAAATGAATACGCGAGAAATTACAGTGTTTTACAGAAAATGGAAACAAATAATGTGCTTATAATTAGAATCAGAAATTGTTAGTTGTAATTTCTATGGCACATGATGAGGAAAGAGTGCTTGAAAATCCGACACTCACAGAACATACTGAAGGCAAAAGGGACAGAATAAAGCCAATCATAACTTATCTAACGAGATTGTATACAAGGATTGATAAAACAGGGATTAAGAGATAGAGTCAAAACAAATTTTACTAAGGGCTACAAATGACAGGGAATTATGAGGAGGCATAGTTGTCCAAATCCAGACCTCAGACGGCATGTAGCGTAATAAAAAAAAACACTATTAGTATATTTAATCCTACGAGGGGGGACATTTTTATTTTCGTACCGAATATACTTACAGGAGGTGCATTCCAGAAGTTTCGAGATATTTTTCATCTAGCGACATTTCTTACGATGAAATAGGTACAAAATTTCAATCCCTTTCAAAGTAAGGTTCTTCGACTTCAATGTGTTGTTGCTGTTCTCCAGACCCTTCGTCTGGAGAACAGCAACAAGGTCCCTTTGAAATCATTTCAATTGAAGGTATCGAGGATCTTTGTCACAGCCAATTTCATCATCTCAATATCTTCAAATCGACTTGTTTGAATGTTCCCCAGATGTTTGAGGAACAACCAACCACCACAGAGTGCAGGGACCTCCTCACCTTCCCTTTAAGTGTTTTCAATCACCGAAACCCGTTACGATTGATCATAGTAAATTCTGCACTAAATGCTTCTTTATATGTAAGTCATTTGAACAGAAGTACAGGTTTAACACCTTTTCACTGTTTAGAATTTGGTTTCCAATCCCTTCTAAAGTTTCGTAGACCCTTGCTTTTTTGTGAATTATCGCCATGCTTGGGTGTGAATTGATGTAGAAAAATGTTATGTCTTTAATTCAAAGTAAAACGTTAATCGTATATATTCTTCATGTTAAGTAAATATTTGTCATGTTTATGCTCGGATCAATTAACAAATATTATTGATGGCTATTCTTGAGACTATAACCAAATATGATTCTTGTTTATTCTTCAGTCTATAGGCAAACATCAGTGGCCCATACCCAAATCTGCAAACATCTGCACTGCAGATGATTACGTTGTCTGTATGTATGTGTGTATGTTGTTGTTGTTGTACCTTTACAAAGAGGATGAAATCATCGTATTTTAGACTCACATTCAGAGCCGATATAAGGAATTTTATTTCGTCAGTACATATGTAAACATTAGATCAAGGTAATACATGAAAGTATTTGATTTGTAAAACCACATTAAAATAGCGCATATTGAAATCAGTTCTTAGTTGCTTCCTCTTCGTAAATAGAAATCATCGTGATTGAATTTTTAATGATTTAAATTAGAATTTACCAAGACGTTTACTTACACGCTGAAGCAATGGTGCCAGCCTCTTCGATATAATTATTATTTTTCATAAAATTCTTGTTGAATGTTGCGCGCATCAATCGCATCATGGTTATTTGAAAAATAATTTTAAATACTTTATCGCGTATTTATTATTCCGCTTCGAATGATGTCTTCTTAAATATTATATTAATTTTTAATTTGTTAAGCTCTCGGTGATGGTGTAATGAGTTGAAATTAAATAAATATCGGAAGACAACACATTGAAATAATTGTGGTTTAATTATTATTAATATTTGCTACTTCACTATTTCTCTTCGAAGTTTAACATTGGCAGCTATTGAAAATATAGGCGAAAGATATATCAAGACAAATTCAAGGCAAATGGAAATTCCATCTGGTAGTTTTTTTCATCTTAAATATTATCTTTTGTAATTATCTCTAACCGTTTGACACATCATTGAAAACTTAAAATAACTTATTTAAATAATAATAATAATAATAATAATAATAAACAAGTTCAAAATAGAGCTTCAAATTGGCGCAGAGATACAAGTGAAGCACAATACACCGGCTGAAGCTGCGACATCTTTACAAAAAAGAGCAAACACAAATGTAACAGACCAGATACAGAAGCGATGGCAAGATAAACCGCTTCATGGCCAATACTCTCCCCGTACCAAACAAGCTGACGTAGACAAAACCCGTACCCATCTGTGTCTACGTAGTGCAGGGTTGAAAGCTGGAACTGAAGGTTTTATCCTTGCTGCACAGGACCAATGCTTGTTAACTACAAATTATCAAGCAGATATACTAAAATATTTTGTTCGCCCAAAATGCAGATTACGTGATAAATATTCAGAAAGAATTGATCATCTTGTATCAGGTTGCACGATATTGGCATCCACTGAGTATAAAACCAGCCATGACAGATTGGGCCAATGTCTGCACTGGAAAATTTGCAATTTCTACGGGAAGGAAACTGAAAGAAACTGGTATGAACACCACCCAAACCCGGTTACGGAGATTGGACCTGTTACAATTCTATGGGACTACACAATAGACATTGACAGAAAAATCAAAGCCAACCGCCCAGCCATTGTTATTAAAGATGTTGTGGTAGGATCCACCTAATTTGTATAGTGGAGTACCGACCATATAAATATGGTTGGTACCGGGAAGAGTGGGAGGAATCAAGAGATTCAACCAGAGACTCTGCCCGACTGCGACTCAGTCAATACATTCCCCAGGAACGGTCTTACCAGGAATATACAAAATACTATATGTAAATATTGTGTACACTTTCTTGTTTCCATACATTTTGTTCTAAATACATTTTGTGAAGCATTATTATTCCATGCATTAGTCAACAAAAGACAACAAACCAAAAAGTGCCTCCTTATTGATATAGAAGTGACTGCAAACTGCAATGTATCATTGAGGATATTCAAAAAGCTGTCAAAATACAAGGACCGTGAAAGTGAAATCTCAAAAATGTGGCACATGGGAACATCAACCATCCTTGTAGTTGGAGCCCTATGATTGCTTGGAAATGATTCTAATAATCGAAGTGAAGGGATTCCAGGAAGCTCATGCCTCAAAGAAACAAATACTCTTCTCATAAGTACAGCCTACATTTTACGAAGGGATTTATCTATGAAAATAGTGTCATGATGCCCTTTCTAACCTTAGGTCTCTAGGCGGGATCCGGAAAGAAATGTGTACACGCCAGAAATCAACGGGGAATAATAATAATAATAATAATAATAATAAGAAGAAGAAGAAGAAGAAGAAGAAGAAGAAGAAGAAATGAGACCTAGAAAATGCTATTGTTAGAGTCGACTGGCGAAATGTGAAATGTACAGGTGTGCTCATTTCATCAAAAATCCATATCAGGTTATCAAGTGTGTATCTAAAAATACCAGTAACATGTTATTTAGTACTGATTCATTGTGTCTGTTAGTGTAAGCGAAAATGCCGCTGCTGTAAACGTAACTGTTGTTTAATTATAGATGTGCTATATGGAAATGATTATTAATCGGCTCTTTGGGTTTAATTTGGTACATTGCTATTAGTTGTAATTACAGTATTTAATGCCTTTATTTCTAATAATGCTATAATGATTGTACATTTTGAAGGAATATACACTCAGCGAAGGCCAATAAATCAGTATAATGGGTACTGTTCTAAAATTGGCACAGTGCAATTTCCACCTAGCTTAAATAACCAAAGAATGTGAATAAGAAAACATATTATTAATTATGAACAATCATGCGACAGATAAATCACGCACAACAACCACAAATGCCCGCGTGCGAGACTGTGTTATAAACGCCTGAAGATCGCGGTAGCGAGGAACTCGATTAGTGATCAGAATTTGTCACTTTTTGAAGGGTGACACTAGATATTGTTTCTGCTATTTAGACATTGAGCACCAATGGTTATTTTATAGTAAGTAGTCTATCTTTTGGTCTTTGTTTAGTTTCTCTTTCATTTGATACCTTTTTTCTGTTAGTTTGTTATATATTGTAGTTCTTTTTTAATTCTATTGTTTTGTCAGATTTTGTGTTGCTGTGGTCGCAGTTACAGGTTTTATGGTTATTTGCTTTGCTCATATATATATATATATATATATATATATATATATATATATATATATATAAAGACATTTTTATGTTTATACATTCTTTTTATAGATACACATATTTAAGTAAATGCTCTGTTTTTTTATAAACAGTATTAAACAACATTTACCGGCCCGAATGTCCGAGAAATTTTCATAGAAATTATTCTTCCTCCAAGAGGATTCGAAACTGTATCCTATACAGAACTGTCATTTAGCTTGACGTGCCTTTACATAAAAATGTCTTAAAATAATTGTCGGACTTTGTCCATTTCATAATTTCAGACGTCAAAAAAATATATATATATATATATATATATATATATATATATATATATATATATATATATATATATATATAAAAAAAGGCAAAATGAAAACTGATCTTAGCCGATGCCTTTCGTCATTTCAGGGTAATTATTAAAGGAAATGCAAGGTTTTTTTTCTGCAAACTTATATCAAAAATTTTTCAAAAGCAATGACATTGTTGCTCTTGCATATATGTTCTTGTCATAAAATAAAATCCATCCTCTTTCCTTGTTAAAATCCCTTAGAGGATGAAACGCGTCGACAAAGATAAGCTTTCCTTTCGCCATTTTTACAGATATACTTTATCTGATTTTTAAACACATACGCACACACACGCACACACACACGCATTAACACAAAATGACAGACACACGTGTATGTGCACGTGGCCGCGCTTATGTAAATAATACAGGGTGCGATGGTGAAATTTTGACCATGTATATTTTAATCTTGCGCATGCGCGTTGTTTGTTTTTTGATCTTGTCGACTGCTGCCTGTCACAAGCGGTCACAGCAATATTAACAGTCTATTGTATATGACGATTTCATAATGGCATGTTTTGTATGCCCGACCTGTACTAGGGTGTGCAAGTCTAGGTCCGTCCTCACAAGACGTATGAAAGGGGACATTGAAAGTGATGAGGATCGAAGTCTCCTTCCAGCATCCGGAGATGATTTGGTATGCCACATATGTGACAGGAAATACAGATCGAGCGCTGGATTTATGAGACACTGTCTTTCACACAAGTGATGAATGCAGTTTTGTGGGGAGGAGTTTAAATGAAGGACTGGACGTGTCAATGATAGACATACTCTATTTGTGAATCGATATCCACCGTGTTTGTATATGAGTGTGTGAGTGTGTGTGCGCCCGCGCGTGTGTGCATGTGTGTGCGTGCGGCAAGCTAGAGAGACTTATTAAAAGTAACTTGGTCTAGTACATGAATGGGTAAAAAATGTGTTACGAATATAATAACGTCGATGTGAATTTCAGTACTTGAAATGTTGTCATTCTACATCGCCTTAAATTCATGATTTCAAACGCACGATTATGATATTATCCCTTGTCTTTACTTGGTGTACATCTACCTGTTAATGTATACAAAGTATCCCCCAACACACGCGTACATGAAAAAAGAGTTTCATCATGTGTACATGCATACATAAACTTTAGTTTATTTTACATCGATCCTGTTTACAATACGACTTGCGGATTAAATGAAGATCGAAAAAAGCCTTCACACGTGTATCGGTAAAAATATTTTGATTCAGTTTCTAATATATATATATCTTTTGCTCATCTAATATAAGTCCCTTACGATTTCGCCAATCTAGATATATAAGTATATACTTACGTACAATGCAGTTATTATCTATTAAACTCTGAGTTCAAGGTTACAATGTTCTCCTTTAATATGCAATAATAATAATAATAATAATAATAATAATATCTAGCATCTTGTATTTGAGGATACACGCCTACTAGGCCGGCTATCCAAACCCTATTGCAGACACTCGCTCAGACAAATATTAGTTTGTTCAACACCCAAGGAGTCAACCAGTGGTCTGTACTGCAAGTATGCTGAGCAGACATTAGTTAGAGTCTCTGGGAGAGAGCATGTTAACTACCATGATCAAAAACAATTTGAACAAGGCTAACACACTCAAACCATCGGCCATGGTAAATTGTAAATTTGTGCTAGAGCAGCTCTTGAATGACCGCAAGAGTTCCGTCTACCTAATTTCAATAACAAGGCTTGGGCCAATTTCGTTTTCTGGCACTTTCCAAAGGTGTCGCACGTTGGAATTGTCCCCTCCAGACCGATAACTATATATATATATATATATATATATATATATATATATATAAAAAGAGAGAGAGAGAGAGAGAGAGAGAGATAGTGAGAGAAAGAGAAAGAGTGAGATAAATTGATAGTAATGCTTTGTACAACTCTACACATTAATGCTTGAAATTGGTTCTTGCTAAATCTCGTTCGAATTCCAGACGTCTCCGCTGTATGCTTGGTTTTTTAACAAAGGCTCTCATTCATGACGAATTTCTCATCGGATGTAACCGAATTTTCTTTTATCATTATATTTTTTGCTGATTTCCTGAGAAAACCAATTGATACTTGATGACAATGATGGTTGATATATTGTGAACAGTATTCTGGGGGGATTTGTCTACAGCTTTATTTGTTTTTGTGAAAGTATGAGTCGATATTAAACGGTTGGAAATTAAGTCCAGGTTAACTACTTCTATCGAAATCTGCATTGGCCTACAGAGAGTTTAGAAGATACAGTTGCATTGCAGTATGAATTTTTGAATAAGTGCAGACATAATACAAAATAAATGAATGCGAAGAGAGAAAACTTAATTTGAACGTTAGAAGCAATAGTTATTGCCGCACAAAAACTCTCTCTCTATCTCTATCTCTCTCTCTCTCTATCTCTCTCTCTCTATATCTCTCTCTCTCTCTCTCTATATATATATATATATATAAGGTTAAGAGTAAGAGTTGAATCAGACGAGGAAACAGTGGTATTAAAAAGTTCTCAATACAAGCGTAGAAAAAATGAAGTAAAAGTTAGAGTAACATATAGAGCTTTTAACTTTAAAAATCAGTAGATCAATTAAATCCCCTACATTGGTTTCAACATTACGTTATCCTCAGGCCATTTTTTTCAAGAAGAAGAAGGAGGAGGTGGAAGAGAAAAAAGCAAGGGTATTAAAAATGTATCGGTGTGGGGTTAATTGAAATGTAATTTCTTAATCTGTCTGCAAGGTCTCAAGTATTTCTATTCCTCGTTGAAAATGTTCTTTGGGTCCGTCAATGTCATTATCGCGAATTCAACTGATTTAGACACTTTTGCTGTTGCCCCGGTATATATGGTATATATATATATATATATATATATATATATATATATATATATATATATATATATATATATATGCGTGCACATTCTTCGAGTTTAGGTCTAATGTGAGTAAAATCATTTCACTGTGTTTTTTCGGATAATTTTCCTTGTGAAAATCCATCTTACACATATATAAATACAAATTCGCCTCTGCAGTTCATATTGCCATATTTAGTCTAATACACTGTCTATATATCGAGAGATTGTTAATGTAATCCAGAGATGGGTCTCTAATATTATGGGTCTTGACCTGACATCTTGATTTCAGTTACTTTCTCACCACCCTGATTTTGTTATCATGTTTTTTCTTCTGTAAAGATTTTTCATGGCAAGTGTTCTAATGAGCTTCAGAAAGCTAAGCCCATTCCTATATTGACAAAAAGGCTTCATCATTTTAGTGCTGAATTTACTAGATATAATCGTAATTTCAATCCTAATAGTTACTTTACTCGCAAAACTCGTCTGCAAAACGCTTTTCCGGTTTTTATTTCCATGCCATGATAACACTTTCAAAAGTTTAAATGGAAAGTTTAAACGCCATCTTCTCCCCCCCGATCTCCATTATTTTAGTGACTATACTCCTTGTTAACGTCACCTCATTTTTTTTTCCAAACTTCATAACTCTTGTTGGAGGAAAATAATTAAAATAAATGGTCATTTATTTTTTCTTTAAAAAATGGTCACTGTTTCTTTTTCTTTATCAAATGTATTAGTTATTTATTTTTTTATTTGTTAAAATAATTGTTCAATTGGTTTTTATTGCAAGTATTGGTAATTTATTAATTATTAAAGAAATTGTAATTTATTTTGAAAGTGTTTCTCGTTTTACCTTGACAGAATTGCTGCGTAATCATCCGCGCCACACATTAGGAGAAGATCTTTTCAGGTTTCCTGTGTATTAGATAGAGTACATGCAAACTCTTGTTAATTATTTCCATAAATATCTTCACATTAAAAGTCCAGATATTCTCATATGAAATGTTATAACCAAGCAAAATTATACTTTATATATATATATATATATAATATATATATATATATATATATATATATATATATATATATATATATATATAGAGTGTTATTTCACATATTTAAACACGCGGATTCTTGTTTTTCTTCTTTTCAGTTGTACTAATAGTGTAACGGGAACCATAGAGTAAATTGGAATCTTTGAGACCAGTATAAATTCAGGGCTAGCCTTTCGTGTTAAATTTCGCCCTGATGATATATTATCTCCCGGAACTATGGATTAAATTGTAATGTAGACTCGAGACAGTAAACTTGAGTAGCGACCAGCCTAAGAAGTAAAACTTAATTCAAAATCATGGAATCAGGCAATGGAAACTAACTCTCCTCTCTCATTTGCAAGAACATATGGCAATGGAATCGAATATATTGATCCATCATCGGCTACGTCCTAAAGGGACATAGCATTAAAAGAAAAAATGATTTTTAATTTCCCTGTGATCGACATCTTATTCTATTTGCCTGGTTGGATTTACACGTATATGTAAGAATTTTATTTAATTTGTTTTTGGGAGAAAAAATAACTGTATAGACCATTGAATATTACAAAACCGAGAAATGTCTATCTTACAGTAATTTGTAGAGGGAATTTTAAATGAATTTGATTAAAAGACAAATGGGACAAAATAGATGTATTTGGTATTTTTATCTTTAATTTACATAATTCATCTCCTTACTTAACAACCGTATTCTGTTCCAATGATCTGTTCGCAAAACGAGATGGTCAGTAAGTGAGAAATCCTACTTGACATGTACTTCATAAATGCGAAATATGTAAGACGTTTGTGTCGATCTGCTTTATATCCATTTAGTGTCTCTTTTCGTCTTTTGTAATATTTCTAATTTATTGCTTAATATACAAAAGAGTACTGAAGAGAAAATCTAATAAGGGATTTAGAATATCATTCCTGTAATCTGTACATTACTTGTAATTGCCTGCCGTAAATACATAATAAATGTTTATTTTTCACTTTATTTGTTTGATTTAATTTGGAGCAATTGAAATCATTCACGATCAAAATTTAAGCACAGCATGCCAAACTAACTGACTGGTTTCAACACAGTGTTACTTGACATATTTAAACACGCAAATTTTAGCACAACGTACCAAACTGACTGGATTTATCTTTTATGGGATATTACAGCGACTTTTAATTGCGGGTGGGTGGGTAATTAACCTGTTAATGTCGCTAGAGGAATAGTAAATGTATTATTAAAATGCTAAGTTTCTTTTCCATATATATATATATTGTACATATCTAGTATTTAAAGTATATGTTTTCTGTAGTATTTATATTTAAATATATGCAAGTAAATCTACGAAGTCTGATTAAAAACATATTGGGACTGTTGCTATGATAACGGGACTAATGTATGCAGAAAGAAGTCGTTTGTTCACTGAAGGTTAAGCCTTGTCTGTATCTAGAGGAGTTGCCTTGTGGGAAAATCAGGTGGTCTACGCTTGGATGTGCGGGTGTTGTAATAGATAATGACTAAGAATTGTTAATCGGAGAGCCGGGCTCCAATTCAAGTCGGGTTTGTTTCATTCACTTGCGCGCAGCTACACTTGTGAAATGTATGAATCCACCTCTTCTCTCGCAGATATTGTTTAATTAGTAAGACTTGTTTCAATAAACGGTTATCTATGAAAAATTCTTACAATCTAAAAATAGTTACTGGCTCTAAATAACTTACAAGAGGGTTATTAGCCACAGATAACGAATCAATTCTATACGCAGCATTCAAAATATCTTATGTAAATTAATCCAATATATAAATATATGTCTCGTAAATTGGTACGCCTTTATAGAAGGTTCATTTCTTTCTATGAAATAGCCAACAGTATGATATCATTTCTAGTTGAAATTTCCACCATAAAAACGTATATTACCAGAGATTCTAGATAACAAAAGATGTCAGCATTTTAACAATTGATTATTGATTTTTCAAAACTAACATTTAGTTTGTGACTGTTTTTAATTGTGTCGTCATGCTTGTAGTTATGAGGGAATATACTTCACTAAGTTTGTCTCAAGAATGTTATTTCTTATGAGAAAACAGAGAGCCAAGTTCGAATTCAAGTCAGGTCCGTTACATTCACTTACGCGAAAATACACTTGGGAAAGGTATGCACCCATCTATCTTCTCAGCTATGGGTTGAATAGCAGGAGAGATCAGGTTCTGTAGGCTTGGTTGGCAAACTGTCTGCAGCAGATAAAAACGTCAACTTATTGAGGCAAAGACTTCGTCATATCCTGTAATGAATCTAACGCCCAGTCGTGTATCACGTATAGAACTGACTTCCTGGTTCTTTCTCTGATAGAAACATTCTTTAGAATTATTTTGGCTCATCATCGCTCTTATACATTAGACTGGATTTCACTCCACTATTCTAATCCGACAAACTTATTTGCAAACCGAGAAATTTATTTCTTCTTTTTATTGATAAAATATATTTTATGAGTGAAGGTGACATGGTATCTTTTAATATATTGCATTAACTTCGAACATTCATCATTCTTTGAATGAAATACAGCTAACATATACAAGTGAATTTCAAAAATCCCTAAGAGTATGAGGATATATCTCTGCGCTTAACTTTTGATATCAAACGTGTTGTTTGATTTGAGGATTTCAAAATAAATTGATGCTATATGAGCCAAATGGCAATTGTAACATTAGCCGTTCCATCATAAGGAAACATTGCAAATAGGTTGACTTATTTCATCTGATCAGAGTACACTGTCCAAAAACGATGAACATTTATTCGTATTCACCTGCGTAAACTAACCTCATTTGTTTCAATTTCTGTTGCGGTTTCCGCAGCAGGATTCGGCCTTGTAAGCCAGTATTATCCAGGATACGATTGATCTTTCTCGTAGGTCAACTTATCAACATAAACTTATTTTGACCTCATGTACAGCAACCGGAGCGAATTGGCTCTGCTTTCCATTAAGCAATCTCATGATAGAAAAAGAAAAAAAATTCTCAGTATCAATTCCATTGCTCGATCTGATAGCTAGCTTCTGTAAATATTTACTTTGTTTTTGATTTTGTACTTTTTTCAAAACCGCATTTTTTTTCTCTTTTTTTTTTTGTTGCTTGCCTTGAAGATATTTTTGTAGCTATTGTGAGTGTCGTTGAAATTGAAATAGAATATTTTCCAACATGGAGCCATTAATGAACTAAATCTCTGCACACTTTGTAAAAAAAAATATTTTAATATTATGGTTTCTCTACTGAAATCTGCTTTTAGCAAAGAAAATCGATTTGACTACCGTTTCCCTGGTACGTTAAGAAAAAAACGGGTGCGATTTATTGCCCGCATATTTTTTAAACGAAATAACTAAATTACTTTTCCTATGTCAAAGTTAGGTTTAGAGTTTAATTTTGTATTTTTTGGTTTTTTTTTTTATATTCGAGCATGATATTAGTTTTGACATTGTTATATAGGAAAGCTGCTTCAATTTAGTTGAATCGTTACCGCTCTCCTATGCATGCCTGGTAAACGGTAGATGCACAAAATATCGGTTTATATCATACTGTATAGAATAAAATGAACTTTTTCCTCTAAATACATATGTTTTCGTACGGCATGAGTTACGCTTCTTTAGGTTCTGGCCTGAAATAATACCTTCCTTCGGACAGTGTCTTGTACAATGAAAAATACAAACCAGAAATTTGTTTTTAGAACAGAAGTGATACTTATTGATTTTACTTCAATTATTGACAGTTCAATGCCGACGCATGTAACCAGCGTACAAAATGGAACCCTGTGCCACATTAGTTAGCGTCGGGAAATAGGCTAAACACTTTTAAATTTGGACAGCTATTTATTTTGTTCTTTTCTTCTGAATCTATATCCTTTACGAAAGTATATCTCCGTTTAGCAAATCACACCAGCATTTACTTTGTATATCCGATTCCAAGGAACACATTAAAAAAAAAAAGAAATAAAATGTCGCATGATACTTGGCGATAGACACCATTAAGTCATTTCCTTCCCATTTTGTGGAATGCCAGTAGTGAATCCGCCATTTTCGCCGAACTCTGACTAGGTCAGTGTTATATTGATATTTTTACAAATATGTAGAGGATAAAGAGATAAAGAAAATACCACTGCTGCTACGGCTGCTGTAATTACGGCACCCCTTCGAACCTAATAGTTTACAGGATCATGATGATGCTTATAAGGAAAGAATAAATCATTCATTTTAGCAGATGATATTCCTTCAGAAACTGTTTACAAAAATTTAGAGCAATTATAGTTACACGTACACAGACGTAAGTTCAAAATTGGAAAAATTGTGGTCATTAATTATTTCCTTTATTGACATTCGAACTATTGTCGACATCGTTGTAGACTTTATCACAAGCGTTTGGTCGTTGTGATTTCCCCCGGCCTCCGGATTGGATAAACCTGAAATAGTCCGGATGGCACAAAGGTCAAAGCGTTGAGATAAAAAAAAAAAAAAACATAATTCGGAAACAATATTTGATATAAGACTTCTACAATTAACTTATTCAAGTCAAGTCTTAACCGATAACTTTCCCAAATATCCGCATAAATACTACCTCTTACGCATTACTCTGTAAAACTCTATCTCGGGGTGATCTTAGGCCTGTACATTGTTATCAAAAATAAGTTTACAGACATGTAAGACTATCTCTTACCTCTGATCTTTTACTCTTTGCATTTGTCTTTTCGTTATCTTTCTTAAACCGTTAAACTCTCGTTGTCTGTTCAGGCTTCCGCTGCATAATATTCAAACATTAGTTATACGAGCAAAAGAAATGCGAAAATGAAAATTAATTCCCGCCATATTCTCTATTTGTGCAAGTGGTTCAATGCTTAAAGACTTGGATAGTGAAATCGGCGATCAGAGTTCAAATTCCCGACGAGATCGTTATATTAATTTTCACATAATCCACTTATTCTTCCTTCAGTTATGAATTAAACAGTAGCAGGTCGGCAACTAGCACAGGAGAAGGAAAAATCTGAAAAGAAAACCGTCTGTGTCCTTAGGGGAGTATATATTTGAACTGATGTTGCGCACACCATAGTCGCAGTTTAAACCAATCTTGAAGAAGAAAAAATAGCCTGAACAGATGGACATGTTTATAAACGAGCAGTCGTGCTGAAGATGAGAATTTGCAGTGTGCCTTCCAGTCGAAACAGCCCTGACGATATTTCTATAGCGCTAATTTCCTTTATATATATATATATATATATATGTATATATATATAGATAGATAGATAGATAGATAGATAGATAGATAGATAGATATATGACGGTGTTCAAATGGCGCTATTATACAATACAGTCGATAAATCGATAAAATCAAAAACAAATAACGGGCTTGCGCAAAATTAAAATCATGAAACGGCGATAATTTATCCATCGCACAGACTGTATGATAAATTATAGTTTTAAGGTTTCTAATGTATATGGATTACAGATCTCAATATCAGGGATACAACGTATGTAAATATAAAAGTGAACATTGAAATAAACGCACTGTGGCAACAGTCTGTTTCATGCTAAACTCAATATCATAGCCTGAAGATTGTTGTTAGGTGTACGAGCGGATCAAGGTCTTCCTCGATCCATAGTCCCTGGTGCCACGGATCCTGTCTCACAAGGCAACGATAAACAGCAGCAAAGTTTGGATAACTCGGCTGTCTTCGATTGGGAAACACAATCTGATACAGCCGTGCAGACTTGCGTCCATTAGCATCTGAGCAGCCATATATTAAAATCTGCCTGCTCACTAAAACAAGATCCTGCCATTGTTAAACGTTGAAGCCTGACTAACCACTAATGACAAATGTAACCTGATCAACATGACAACACGGCACCATCTACAATAAACTAAATAAAAAAGGATTTGCGAACATATATTTATATTGACTTGTCTTGAAGTTAGAAACCAACCTCAAATTTTGTAAAAGTATTTCATTAATACACTATATATATATATATATATATATGTATACATATATATATATATATATATATATATATACATATATATATATATATATACATACATATTTATATATGTATATATATATATATATATATATATATATATATATATATATATATATATATATATATATGTATATATATATGTATATATATATATGTATATATGTATATATGTATATATATATATATGTATATATGTGTATATAAAAGAAATATGTTGTAGTGGTTCCAATGAGAGAAAAGTATGTATATTAAAAAGAAGAGGGTGCTGCAAACGTTTTTTGGTTGTAATGTGGATTTATTGAAAAAATATTATACTTTGTTTTATATAATTTCACGACACGTGTTTCTGGTCTGGTCTCGCAAACCGTCTTCAGGTGAAAGTGGAGATTTTTACATATTATTAAAATAATTAATTTTTCTTCATGTTCAATGTGGAATATTCTCGATATGAGACATTCTGTTTGTGTGTTGGCAATCCGAATTTTCTTTCTAGAATTGTCAATGAAGAGTTCTGCGTGAAGGGTCATAAAACAATTAAGGTTTTTACGGTTGCGAGACCAGACTAGAAACACGTGTCGTGAAATTATGTAAAACAAAGTATAATATTTTTTCTCAATAAATCCACATTACAACCAAAAACGTTTGCGGCACCCCTCTTCTTTTTAATATGTGTATATATATATGTATATATATATGTATGTATATATATGTATATATATATGTATATATACATATATGTGTATATATATATGAATATATATATATATGTATATATATATATATATATATATATATATATATATATATATATATATATATATATATATATATATATATATATATATATATATATATATATATATATATATATATATATATATATGCAATACTGAAATGCTTTCTAGTCTTTTCCGCAAATATATTCGACAAGCAAATCTCTTGTTTTTCTCATTCTTCCAACGCCATCTATGCATATCGTTCTCCACCATGTTTCGATTGTTTGTATTTTTAATTTTCTTAATTCATACATTACCTCCTTCACAAATTATGATCGTTTTCCCTAATTCCTTCCTACTTAACATTATGAAAGAATATGAAGCATATATATTCAGAGACTTTGAGGATCGTATAAATATCACATAGTTTCTCTATAATAAACTCTTAAAGTCGGATATCGGAAGAGGTAGTATAAAATAAGAGTGGGGTGTCAAATCAGTTGCTATGAATGCAAGATTACTGTATTCGTAATGTGGATTTCTATCTATCTACACACACATATACATATATAAGCACACACACACATATATACATATAATAGATACATACATATAATACATATATGCATATATATATGTGGGTGTGTATATATATAAATATCGATTTATATATATATATGTATATCGATTTTATATATCCATATCGATTTCTCTATATCTATATCTCTCTGCCTATCTAACTGTATTACTCTCTCTCTCTCAATATATATATATATATATATATATATATATATATATATATATATATATATATATATATATATATATATATATATATATAAAGTAAACATTGAAGTCAACACTCTGAAGCGACACAATGTTTAGTACTAAAAGCAATAATCAATAGTATGTTGATTGCAATGTTCACTTTTATATTTGCATACGCTCTATCTCTGATAATGTTATGGTCCGGTTCCTTGTACCACGGTGATAGTCCAAGGTAGAGCCAATAAATAAGAACGCGAACACTTGTATGGAATAACACAGATATATTGCAAACAAGAATAAATACAGAGAAGTAGAAGTGTTAGTACGAACAATCAGGTTTAGTAGAGAGGACAATGTAGTCTCGACCAGTATCACTATTCCAATGTAATTGTCTGAACGCGACTCTGTTTCGGACTGCCTCTGACTCGACTCTTGACTCGACTTGAACTACTGACACAACTTGAAATACTGACTGACTCCTTGCCTACTCCTGAGGCGCAGTATTTATTAAGTATCGAGTAGTCCATTATTATTATTATTATTATTATGGGTAAGTTCCCATAACACCCCCCTTCCGAATCTTTTGCGTAGCAGGTTTTTTTTTTTTTAATATCTTTTTTTGTTTGGATCTATTTCCAAAGGTTCAGTGAATTTTTTTTTTCTTGGCGATTTTCTTGGTTCTGGCATTGTTTGCGGTCTTTTTATATCGAATGTGTCGAACATCGTGTCCAATACCTCTTCCTGAGGTGGACCGTTAGCATCCCGTAACGGTCTCTTCCTTATTTGGTTTACGTGTCTTCTGCGTGAGAATTTTTTTCCTTGTACTATGTACATCATATTACCAATGTTTCGGACTGCCTCTGACTCGACTATTGACTCGACTTGAACTACTGACTGACGATATTCAGTCACCCCCACCACGAGGGCGTCATGTGGCACAAGGCCTTTTTAACGTGAGATATCCGAGCCCGTGGGCTCGGCCAAAAAATGCCCATTGAACACGTATAAACGTGTTCAGGGTCGGTTTACCTCCCCGAAAGAGAATCCGCCCTTCGGCGTAGTCTCCTTCGGGTTCCTCCCTGCCCGAAGACAGAGAGTTCATCCGATCTGTCGTTCAAAGATAGTCACCCCCCCCCCGCAACGAGGGCGTCATGTGACACAAGGCCTTTTTAACGTGGGCTCTCCGAGTCCGTTGGCTGGGCCAAAAATATGGCCATTGAACCCTTATAAACGGGTTCAGGGTCGGTTTAGCCCCCACCCCACCCGAACGAGACTGTCCTTCGGCGTGGCCTCGTTCGGGTTCCTCTCCGGCTTCGGGCGGAGAGTTCAGCCGAACAGTCGGTTCAAAAGTGAACTACTGACTGACAATGACCAGTCTCCCCCCCCACTGGAGCAACGTGTGACACAATGTCGGTTATTTATTGTTGGTTTCCCGAGCCTGTAGGCTCGGCCAAAAAATAGCCCATTTTAACCCGTATAAACGGGTTCAGGGCCGGTTTTCCCTCCCCGAAGGAGACTCCGCCCTTCGGCGTAGCCTCCTTCAGGTTCCTCTCTGTCCGTAGACAGAGAGGTGAACCGAACAGTCTGTAGTGAACTACTGACTGATTATTCAGTTCAGTCCCCCCCACTGGGGGGGACTGAATATGCACGTTTGAACCCGCATCAACGGGTTCAGGGACGGTTTTACCTCCCCGAAGGAGAGTCCGCCCTTCGGCGGAGCCTCATTCGGGTTCCTCTCCGTCAGTAGACAGAGAGTTGGACCGATCAGTCAGTCGAGAAAACGACGGTCTCACGATATTGAGTCTCCCCGCCCACTGGGGCAACATGTGACACAAGGTCGATTGTTTATTGGGGTTTCCCCGAGCCCGTGGGCTCGGCACAAAATATGCCCATTTGAACCCGCATCAACCGGGTCAGAGCCGTTTACCTCCCCGAAGGAGACTCCGCCCTTCGGCTTAGCCTCCTTCGGGTTCCTCTCCGTCTGTAGACAGAGAGTTGAACCGATCAGTCAGTCGAGAAAACGACGGTCTCACGATATTGAGTCTCCCCGCCCACTGGGGCAACATGTGACACAAGGTCGATTGTTTATTGTGGGTTTCCCTAGCCCGTGTGATCGGCACAAAAATATGCCCGTTTGAACCCGCATCAACGGGTTCATGGCCGGTTTTACCTCTCCGTCAGTAGACAGATAGTTGAACCGATCAGTCAGTCGAGAAAACGACGGACTCACGATATTGAGTCTCCCCCCCCACTGGGGCAACATGTGACACAAGGTCGGTTTTTATTAGGGATTCCCGAGCCCGTGGGCTCGGGCCCAAAAAATATGCTTCCGTTTGAACCCGTATAAACGGGTTCGGGGCCGGTTTTACCTCCCCGAAGGAGACTTCGCCCTTCGGCGTAGCCTCCTTCGGGTTCCTTCCGTCCGGAGACAGAGAGTTGAACCGATCAGTCTGTTCGTGCGAACGACTGACTCACGATATTGAGTCTCCCCCACTGGGGCAACATGTGACACAAGGTCGGTCGGTTTTTTACATGGTTCGTTTAATCCCGTATAAACGGGTTCGGGGGGATTCCCTGAAGGAGAGCCCTTCGGCGTGGGTCTCGGACAGAAAAATATCTGTTCAAAAGTGAACGTTTGAACCCATGTGTATAAACGGGATTTCGAGCCCGTGGGCTCGGCCCTAAAAATATATTCCGTTTGAACCCGCATCAACGGGTTCAGGGCTGAGTTTACCTCCCCGAAGGAGACTCCGCCCCTTCGGCGTAGCCTCCTTCGGGTTCTTCCGTCCGGAGACAGAGAGTTGAACCGATCAGTCTGTTCAAATGTGAACGACTGACTCACGATATTGAGTCTCCCCCACTGGGGGAACCATGTGACACAAGGTCGGTTTTTTATTGGGATTCCGGAGCCCGTGGGCTCGGCCCAAAATATGCCCGTTTGAACCCGCATCAACGGGTTCAGGGCTGTTTTACCTCCCCGAAGGAGACTCCGCCTTCGGCGTAGCCTCCTCCTTTCGGGTTCCTTCCGTCCGGAGACAGAGAGTTGAACTGATCAGTCTGTTCAAATGTGAACGACTGACTCACGATATTGAGTCTCCCCCACTGGGGAACCATGTGACACAAGGTCGGTTTTTTATTGGGATTCCTGAGCCCGTGGGCTCGGCCCAAAAATTATGCCCGTTTGAACCCGCATCAACGGATTCAGGGCCGGTTTTACGCCTCCCCGAAGGAGACTCCGCCCATCGGCGTAGCCTCCTTCGGGTTCCCTCCGTCCGGAGACAGAGAGTTAAACCGAGCAGTCTGTTCAAAAATGAACGGCTGACTCACGATATTGAGTCTCCCCCCACTGGGGCAACATGTGACACAAGGTCGGTTTTTATTTGGGATTCCTGAGCCCGTGGGCTCGGCCCAAAAATATGTTTCATTTGAACCCGTATAAACGGGTTCGGGGCCGATTTACCTCCCCGAAGGAGACTCCGCCCTTCGGCGTAGCCTCCTTCGGGTTCCTCTCCGTCCGGAGACAGAGAGATGAACCGAGCAGTCTGTTCAAAAGTGAACGGCTGACTCACGATATTGAGTCTCCCCCACTGGGGGAACCATGTGACACAAGGTCGGTTTTTATTGTGGGATTCCCGAGCCCGTGGGCTCGGGCCAAAAATCATGCCCTTTGAACCCGCATCAACGGGTTCAGGGCCGATTTTACCTCCCGAAGGAGACTCTGCCCTTCGGCGTAGCCTCCTTCGGGTTCCTCTCCGTCCGGAGACAGAGAGTTGAACCGAGCAGTCTGTTCAAAAGCGAACGGCTGACTCACGATATTGAGTCTCCCCCACTGGGGAACCATGTGACACAAGGTCGGTTTTTATTAGGATTCCCGAGCCCGTGGGCTCGGCCCAAAAAATATGCTCCTTTTGAACCCGCATCAACGGGGTTCAGGGCCGATTTACCTTCCCTGAAGGAGACTCCGCCCTTCGGCGTAGCCTCCTTCGGGTTCCTCTCCGTCCGGAGACAGAGAGTTGAACCGATCAGTCTGTTCAAAATGAACGGCTGACTCACGATATTGAGTCTCCCCCACTGGGGAACCATGTGACACAAGGTCGGTTTTTATGGGATTCCTGAGCCCGTGGGCTCGGCCTAAAAATATGCCCGTTTGAACCCGCATCAACGGGTTCGGGGCCGAGTTTACCTTCCCCTGAAGGAGACTCCGCCCATCGGCGTAGCCTCCTTCGGGTTCCTTCCGTCCGGAGACAGAGAGTTAAACCGAGCAGTCTGTTCAAAATGAACGGCTGACTCACGATATTGAGTCTCCCCCACTGGGGGAACCATGTGACACAAGGTCGGTTTTTTTATTAGGGATTCCTCGAGCCCGTGGGCTCGGCCCAAAAATATGCTCCATTTGAACCCGTATAAACGGGGTTCGGGGCCGAGTTTATTTCCCTGAAGGAGACTCCGCCTTCGGCGTAGCCTCCTTCGGGTTCCTCTCCGTCCGGAGACAGAGAGTTGAACCGGAGCAGTCTGTTCAAAAGCGAACGGCTGACTCACGATATTGAGTCTCCCCCACTGGGGAACCATGTGACACAAGGTCGGTTTTTATTGTGGGATTCCGAGCCCGTGGGCTCGGCCCAAAAATATGCCCTTTGAACCCGCATCAACGGGTTCAGGGCCGAGTTTTCTCCCTGAAGGAGACTCCGCCCTTCGGCGTAGCCTCCTTCGGGTTCCCTCCGTCCGGAGACAGAGAGTTGAACCGAGCAGTCTGTTCAAATGTGAACGGCTGACTCACGATATTGAGTCTCCCCCCACTGGGGGAACCATGTGACACAAGGTCGGTTTTTATTGTGGGGATTCCCGAGCCCGTGGGCTCGGCCCAAAATATGCCCTTTTGAACCCGCATCAACGGGTTCAGGGTTGGTTTATTTCCTCCCCGAAGGAGACTCCGCCCTTCGGCGTAGCTCCTTCGGGTTCCTCCTCCGTCCGAGACAGAGAGTTGAACCGATCAGTCTGTTCAAAAATGAACGGCTGACTCACGATATTGAGTCTCCCCCACTGGGGAACCATGTGACACAAGGTCGGTTTTTTATTGTGGGATTCCTGAGCCCGTGGCTCGGCCCAAAATATGCCCGTTTGAACCCGCATCAACGGGTTCGGGGCCGAGTTTTACCTCCCCGAAGGAGACTCCGCCCATCGGCGTAGCCTCCTTCGGGTTCCTCTCCGTCCGGAGACAGAGAGTTAAACCGAGCAGTCTGTTAAAAAATGAACGGCTGACTCACGATATTGAGTCTCCCCCACTGGGGGAACCATGTGACACAAGGTCGGTTTTTATTTAGGATTCCCGAGCCCGTTCCATTTGAACCCGTATAAACGGGTTCGGGGCCGGCCCAAAACTCCGCCCTTCGGCGTAGCTCTCCTTCGGGTTCCTCTCCGTCCCATTTGAAACCCGTATTAAACCGTGACACAAGGTCGGGGCCGAGCCCGTGGGCTCGGCCCAAAAATATGCCCTTTGAACCCGCATCAACGAAGGAGACTCTCCGCCCTTCGGCGTAGCCTCCCTTTGGGTTCCCTTCCGTCCGGAGACAGAGAGTTGAACCGAGCAGTCTGTTCAAAAGTGAACAGCTGACTCACGATATTGAGTCTCCCCACTGGGGGAACCATGTGACACAAGGTCGGTTTTTATTAGGGGATTCCTGGAGCCCGTGGGCTCGGCCCAAAAATATGCCCTTTGAACCCGCATCAACGGGTTCAGGGGCGAGCTTACCTCCCCGAAGGAGACTCCGCCCTTCGGCGTAGCCTCCTTCGGGTTCCCTCCGTCCGGAGACAGAGAGTTGAACTGATCAGTCTGTTCAAAATGAACGGCTGACTCACGATATTGAGTCCCCCCCACTGGGGGAACCATGTGACACAAGGTCGGTTTTTTATTGGGATTCCTGAGCCCGTGGGCTCGGCCCAAAAATATGCCCTTTGAACCCGCATCAACGGGTTCAGGGCTGAGTTTACCTCCCGAAGGAGACTCCGCCCTTCGGCGTAGCCTCCTTCGGGTTCCTCTCCGTCCGGAGACAGAGAGTTGAACCGATCAGTCTGTTCAAAATGAACGGCTGACTCACGATATTGAGTCTCCCCCACTGGGGAACCATGTGACACAAGGTCGGTTTTTATTAGGGGATTCCCGAGCCCGTGGGCTCGGCCCAAAAATATGCCCGTTTGAACCCGCATCAACGGGTTCGGGGCCGGTTTGAGCTCCCCGAAGGAGACTCCGCCCTTCGGCGTAGCCTCCTTCGGGTTCCTCTCCGTCCGAGAGAGAGAGTTGAACCGATCAGTCTGTTCAAAAATGAACGGCTGACTCACGATATTGAGTCTCCCCCCACTGGGGAACCATGTGACACAAGGTCGGTTTTTATTGTGGGATTCCCGAGCCCGTGGGCTCGGCCCAAAAATATGCCCATTTGAACCCGCATCAACGGGTTCGGGGCCGTTTTACCTCCCGAAGGAGACTCCGCCCATCGGCGTAGCCTTCGGGTTCCTCTCCGTCCGGAGACAGAGAGTTAAACCGAGCAGTCTGTTCAAAAATGAACGGCTGACTCACGATATTGAGTCTCCCCCACTGGGGAACCATGTGACACAAGGTCGGTTTTTTATTGGGATTCCTGAGCCCGTGGGCTCGGCCCAAAAAAATATGCCCATTTGAACCCGCATCAACGGGTTCGGGGCCGGCCCCCTCCCGAAGGAGACTTCCGCCCATCGGCGTAGCCTCCTTCGAGTTCCTCTCCGTCCGGAGACAGAGAGTTAAACCGATCAGTCTGTTCAAAATGAACGGCTGACTCACGATATTGAGTCTCCCCACTGGGGGGAACCATGTGACACAAGGTCGGTTTTTATTAGGGATTCCTGAGCCCGTGGGCTCGGCCCAAAAAATATGCCCATTTGAACCCGTATAAACGGGGTTCGGGGCCGGTTTATTTCCCCGAAGGAGACTTCGCCATTCGGCGTAGCCTCCTTCGAGTTCCTTCCGTCCGGAGACAGAGAGTTGAACCGATCAGTCTGTTCAAAATGAACGGCTGACTCACGATATTGAGTCTCCCCCCACTGGGGAACCATGTGACACAAGTTCGGTTTTTTATTAGGATTCCCGAGCCCGTGGGCTCGGCCCAAAATATGCCCATTTGAACCCGTATAAACGGGTTCGGGGCCGGTTTACCTCCCGAAGGAGACTTCTGCCCTTCGGCGTAGCCTCCTTCGAGTTCCTCTCCGTCCGAGACAGAGAGTTGAACCGATCAGTCTGTTCAAAATGAACGGCTGACTCACGATATTGAGTCTCCCCCCACTGGGGAACCATGTGACACAAGGTCGGTTTTTATTATGGGATTCCCGAGCCCGTGGGCTCGGCCCAAAATATGCTCCATTTGAACCCGTATAAACGGGTTCGGGGCCGGTTTTATTTTCCCCGAAGGAGACTTCGCCCTTCGGCGTAGCCTCCTTCGAGTTCCTCTCCGTCCGGAGACAGAGAGTTGAACCGATCAGTCTGTTCAAAATGAACGGCTGACTCACGATATTGAGTCTCCCCCACTGGGGAACCATGTGACACAAGGTCGGTTTTTTATTTGGGATTCCTGAGCCCGTGGGCTCGGCCCAAAATATGCTCCATTTGAACCCGTATAAACGGGTTCGGGGCCGGTTTTATTTCCTCCCCGAAGGAGACTTCGCCCTTCGGCGTAGCTCCTTCGAGTTCCTCACCGTCCGGAGACAGAGAGTTGAACTGATCAGTCTGTTCAAAATGAACGGCTGACTCACGATATTGAGTCTCCCCCACTGGGGGAACCATGTGACACAAGGTCGGTTTTTATTGGGATTCCTGAGCCCGTGGGCTCGGCCCAAAAATATGCCCGTTTGAACCCGCATAAACGGGTTCGGGGCTGAGTTTTATTCCCCGAAGGAGACTCCGCCCTTCGGCGTAGCTCCTCGGGTTCCTCTCTCCGTCCGGAGACAGAGAGTTAAACCGATCAGTCTGTTCAAAATGAACGGCTGACTCACGATATTGAGTCTCCCCCACTGGGGGAACCATGTGACACAAGGTCGGTTTTTTATTGTGGGATTCCTGAGCCCGTGGGCTCGGCCCAAAAATATGCCCGTTTGAACCCGCATAAACGGGTTCGGGGCCGTTTTTTTCTCCCGAAGGAGACTCCGCCCTTCGGCGTAGCCTCCTTCGGGTTCCTCTCCGTCCGGAGACAGAGAGTTAAACCGATCAGTCTGTTCAAAATGAACGGCTGACTCACGATATTGAGTCTCCCCCCACTGGGGAACCATGTGACACAAGGTCGGTTTTTTTATTAGGGATTCCTGGCCGTGGGCTCGGCCCAAAAATAGCGCCCGTTTGAACCCGTATAAACGGGTTCGGGGCTGAGTTTATTTCTCCTGAAGGAGACTTCGCCCTTCGGCGTAGCCTCCTTCGGGTTCCTTCCGTCCGGAGAGACAGAGAGTTGAACCGATCAGTCTGTTCAAAATGAACGGCTGACTCCACGATATTGAGTCTCCCCCACTGGGGAACCATGTGACACAAGGTCGGTTTTTTATTGGGATTCCTGAGCCCGTGGGCTCGGCCCAAAATATGCCCGCTTGAACCCGCATCAACGGGTTCAGGGCCGGTTTCACCTCCCCCGAAGGAGACCCCCGCCCTCGGCGTAGCCTCCTTTTTCGGGTTCCTCTCCGTCCGAGACAGAGAGTCGAACTGATCAGTCTGTTCAGAAAATGAACGGCTGACTCACTTCTTGCCTACTCCTGAGGCGCAGTATTTATTAAGTATGGAATAGTCCATTATTATCAGTATTATGGGTAAGATCCCATAACAGATATTGAACACATAATCAGTGTGCATGATGAATTGTAGAGACAATTGGGAAACGTCTGTGAGAAAAAGAGCACACTGTCGCAATTCTCGCTGTCAGATGGCTTGCTATACTGCTTGGAATTCGCTTCGGACGCACTTATACAAACATATTGGAATGTTTGGGTGCCAATCTGACGACAGTGCAAAGAATTCCGAAATAGTTCGATGAGTCTAAAATTTATTACGAAGTTGTTTGGACTGATCACTAATGATGATTAAGTTATGGCTCCATTCATCTTCCCAGGCAGCTTCAAAATCAGCACGGAAGCGAACACCAAGTGATTTGGTGTGGTAGCGTGTGCTGATTTGTTGGGTATAGTATCTGACTACTGGAAGACTCTGTGTCTGTTATTATGAATCTGCACCATGCCACACTAGCAGTAGAACCCAGTCATATCTCTCAGACAATTTCTGTGGCTAAATCATCCTTATATCTATCCACCTACCTCGCCAGACTGCAACTCTTTTGACTATTATATCTGGGGGTGCAATTGAGCGAGAGACCAGAAAAAAGCCTTGTGACAATAAGATGAACTGATTGCAAGGATTATGGCAGTATTCGACAACTTAATGATGGAGACCGTACAGAAGAGACGCTAGAGGTTTCGAAATCGACTGGATGCCGTGGTTGAAGCTAATGGCGATTTTATTGAATAAATATACTCTTTTGTATTTCAAGATATTATCGTGTAATTTTTTATATATATATATATATATATATATATATATATATATATATATATATATATATATATATATATTAAAATGAGATGTCAGCCTTATTTCCATTTCTGTGTAATTTAGACAATTTATCCATCGCACCCTGTATGTGTGTGTAAAAATTTCAGATAGAATATATCTATAAAGGAACAACTGACGAAAGATTAAAAGAAAGAAAAACTTATTTCACCTCGACGCGTTTCGTCTTCTGACGTACATTTGTCTCAATAAAATCCCTCAAAGAACGAAACTCGTCGGCTAAGACAAATATATATATATATATATGTGTGGGGGGTATTTTTGTGTGCGCATGTGTGAATAAGACCTTCATATTTCACATCCCACTTTCTTTCTAAATTACCATTGAAACTAAGAAAATAAAAAAAAAACGACTATCTTTAAATCGAAATTTAAAATACACTTGCCATATCGAGAGTAAACTTGATTCGCATTATTCATCTGATATCTGGATTTTTATTTTAAGTGTATTCAGGATTAAAATAATCTCATCTCATCTTTAATGGTAGAAATCATCCCACATACCTCACTTTTAATTACATGACGAAGAATTGGGGATATAGAAATGCCGCCAACGATGTAATTTACCAAGACAAGAATGTATCAAAATCATTGATTCATAAAAAAAAATGTATTTTTATTCGACATCACTGAAAAAAACGGATTTTAAAATTGAAAATGTTTCTATAATTAAAAATGAGCTGAGTTTATTTAAGACTCAATACAAATAAAAATAAAAGATTTCATATGAATAATTTGAGTCAAGTTAAGTTTCGATATTTTTGTTGTATTTTCTTTTTCTAATCCATGAAAAAATATCTGATGACGATTTCGGATCACTGCAAAAATGTTAACCTAAGAATTTGCAAATTCTTATACTGATTTATAATTTTGATACATACTTCACTTGATTAATCTCCCCTTTGATTGCATATGTTTCACTTGGTGATACATCTTCATCGAGCTTTGCAAAAGTTCTATGGTGTAGCCATAATTTTTTCAGTAGTATTACGTACGGTGAAGTGGACCCAATATCCTTAAAACATATCGTTATATGAAGTTTGATCAATAATTATCGGAACTGTTGCTATACTAACGGAGTTAACGTAGGCCGAGTGAAGCCACTTGGTATAGATTGACGTTGAATGCTGTGTTTGGAAGGAAAATGTATAGAGTATTTTCGTTTCAGGAAACCACATAGGCCACATAAGTAATCATGTTTTGTGCAGCAGTTATGGGTAAGAAAAAAAACATCCCCCAGACACGACAACCACCATATTAGCAAAATATCGCAACTTCTGACTTTTTTCTCTATACAAAAATAAAATCCTACTGGAATGGAACAAGATTTCAAGACGTCGAGGAAACCCAAAACGAATGTGATGAGGCTATTTAAAAAAATAGTGTTCTATGAATTCTTCCATCAAATAAAACGACGCTGGATGAAGTGGTTTTCTTTCGTAAGTGGTCTATCTCGAAGGAGATTAAATGCTGAATTATGTGGCGTAGTTTTATTCTTATATAACCAGTCCCGATACTTTTGAACAGCCCATGTATATATGTTCGTACTAATATATATAACTGTTAGAACGCAGACTTTCTAAAGTTATCTGCTATGTCCTTACAAATATCAATGTTTTATGGCTTCTGAACTGGAAAACTAAATTTTATTGATCATGACACATATAGTTCGCTGATCATTAAACATATTTAGTGATTCCTAAGTCAGTGACTTATTATGCAAATCTAGAGATGTGCATCAGCATTTGTTGTTCAAAAATGCTCTTTTACACAGTTTTAAACGTCATAAAATGATTATTAATTCCTATAATTTAATGACCTATGAATGCTAAAGTCGTTTATGTAACTCTTAATATATACCAAAATACACCTTAACATAGAAAAATAGAATCGAAATTATAGAAGTTCTGCAATACAGGAAATGCGCAAAGTCTGAATTTCGATGACTTGCTTTCATCACTTACGCACCTTTTCTCTCTCATTCCTTTTATGCCAATGCTACTAAAAATGTTCTTTATAGGAATTTTCTAAGTGTAGCTAACATATGATACAATGCAAAAAGTATGTAGCACACACGATTCACTTATTTTATGTGCCGTGTTCCTTCATTACGGAGGAGATAATGGCCGTCCACATCTTCCTATCCCTTGTATCGCTTTCTATGTTTGTCTTTTTGTTATTTTTTCGCAAACCCTGTTCTACCATTCATCTACTCAAACTCAATATTTATGTTAATCGCTGCTTCCTTATATCCATTTTTTCCTCAAATTGTCCTTTGAGTATCAGATTTTCCAAGCCCTCCATCCTCAATACGTACTCCAGAATTTTTAAAACTTCTTTATGTTTAGCATGCGTTTCCTTTTTGTTTCCATTTACTTTGAAACCTCGCGCTTGCTTACATGTTCAGTCTAAGGTATTCTCAGCATCATTCTGTAGAACAACATGACAGTTTCTTCAAGGCAATTCTTCATCTTTGAGTAGATTGTCCAGCATTCGCTGTCATATAGGATTATAGATATCACGTAACCGTTCAATACTCTCTACTATTTCGTCGTAATAGATCTATCGAGACAAGTTTGCTAATCGTTACTCCAAGTCGAAATGTCCAAAATGATTTCTGAGAATAGCTCAAATGAGATACAAGCCCGTATATTCAGAGAGCACAGTGAAGATTGAACTGACTACTCAGTAGTAATGGATCTAAAGTGAGAAGCTTGTTAAATATTACACGATGCCAAAGCGCTCAAAGTGATTTAGCATGCATTGATTTGTTGTAGTACAAGGCCAAATGTGTTGAGTACGTAGTGGGGATCGAACTACATACGCAGTCATAATTAATTCAGTGAGATAAGCTTGCTAATCATAACACAACGTCGAATTGCTCAAAGTGATTGACTAAACGTAGCTTAGTTGAAGAACAAGCTCGAAATTACGATGGGCCTAGTGAGGATCGGATTCATTACTCAGTCGTAAATGATTTAGCGAAAAAGATTGCTACCACTGCACCACGTGAAAATTCCCAAAACATGTCCTCAATAGTTCGACACTGAATTTTGTATTTTCTTTGTATTCCCACCCCCTTTTTTTTTAAATGAACATTCTCACAAGGTATTTTAAAGAAGTACTTATTAATGTATTATTATTAATATTAATGTATTAATATTAATATTTTAATATTAATGTTTACGTATTTAAGGACATTAAAACATATCTACTTACAATTGGAATTTCATATTAAATCTTGCTAAAGTCTACGCAAAAACCTTCGACAAAGTACGCCACAAGGATCTGCTGGAATTGCGGGCTTAAATGAGTGGATGATAGAAGGTGGTCTGGGGGAGGTAGAGGAGGGAAGGAACTTGTTGAAAGGAAATGGTGCATAAAAAGAAATGTTCATTTAGTGAATAGAGTAGCAGACTCTAAATATACGTCTCCATTCCAGGGACGAAATGCGGTGGGGGAGATGGTTTTGGGGGATAGGAGGCCAAACAAACAAAGACAAAGTCAAATTTGGGGGTAATTCTATGAGATGCTACAGTGACCAACGTTTCTTTAAACCCTTGAGAATGGCGACTTTGTGTTTCAAATAAAATGAAACAAAAGGAAAACTGGGACAAAAACAACAGTTTTTCTTCTTCATTTTCCTGGCTTTTTATCAAACAATCGATTTTATGTGCAACGATGTGGTCTTGGAGAGGATGCAAACAAGGAGGAAGGAGGAAGATTATGTTTAACATCAGCAAAAGTCAGCTGAAATTTCTGGGACACGTACTGAGGAATGAGGGCATGGAGAATCTAATACTGACAGGTCGAATCGAGGCAAAGAGAGACAAAAGAAATCAACGCATGGCGTACCTAGCGGGCTCATGCAAATGGATGGCATAACATGGCCTGGGGAAGTAGCAAAGGTAGAAAACTTATTGAAAGCTACAAAGGATAGGGGGGAGGTATGATCACTTTGCCCTGAAGGAACACGACACATAAAAGAAATATCCAGGGATTATTTATACCACTATAATAATTGCAATACTCAACCCCTATTATATATTTCTAAAGTTGACATTTTCTGATTTATGAGTTTTAAAACATTTTTGGTGAAGCTGTGAAGAATAATTTCAAGGCCAGCGCGATTGGAACAACTATTTATTCCCGTCTTAATATTAAGTCTGGTCGGTTCTATAAGTTGAAATTCGAAGCTGATTATTACAATGAGCTAGGATCTGTTGTTAAATAGTGCAAGGAAAAGCTTGTTAATTTAACGCGTCAACAATGAAACTGTTCACAGTTAAACATTAGAGATAACCATTTTTATCTTCCATTAGTATGCCTGATGCTAACATCCATGAGAATGATTCAATGTGGTTTTCCGCTGACCTGAAATGGAAAATTCATGTTAAATAAATTGCTACGTTTACTGCTCGGAAATTTGGTTCACTGTATCATGCTAGACAATTATATTCTTTTATGTCTACCATTTGTCTTTGCTTTGAATACTCCTGTCACACCTTGTATGCTGCTTCTATTATATATTAAGAAAATCTTAATAAGATCGAAAAAGAATCAGATGTGTTATCTTTTCCGACCTGGCATATCAACTTCAGTCTCTTTGAAACTGCCGTAAATTAGCTTCCTTTTGCCTTTTTTATTTTAATAAATACTCCCATGGTTATTGTTCAGATAAACTTTCCGTTATGGTACCTATAATTTACGAATATATGCAAAGTACTAGATTGGCGGTATGTTCACATCATTTTATAGTTGAAATGGCGAGACATAACCGTAGATATTATGCTAACAGTTTCTTCTATGGCGCTTCTCGCTTGTAGAAATCTTTTCCGGATTTTTGATTTCCAATCAACTTTGATCCTCAAAAAATTAAATGCAATGTCAATCGCTATCTTCTGTCTTCTTAATCTTTGTTCCTTTATTTTCCTCTCTCTTTAATATAGATTTTTTTTTCAAATTTTCTAACATTAAGTAACCGCTTGTATCCAAGAAACTTTATTGCCTTGCTAAGAGTGAAATGATCAAAAAGCAAATATGTACTGAACGTATTTATTAACAGTTTGAACAGCATCTAATAGTGACGTAATACACTCTAATTGCTAAGAAATAACTAAATCTTCAAAACTTTCACAAATTTGAATTCTCGTATTTGTTCAATTTTTTGTATTTCATGATTTCTAAATCAAGTCGCTTCTTGAGCAAGTGCTTCAGCAATAAGTGCAGGTGCAATCGATAAGAAACTAATAATTAAACGAACCGAGATCTGGACATTAAAAATTCCTATTTCTTGTCGGTAGTGTAATTTGTGAACGCATTATCACCCTCGTTCTTTGTGGGACTTGAAATCATTTGCAGTTCTATTTTGCTGAAATGATTACAATCTTGTCAATCGATTTATACCCAGGGCGATGTCTGATTGAAGCTTAACATCTGCGAGTCGTTGTGAACAGAATCATTCAACATTCCGTTAGCGATTATAATAGTTTGGAAATAGGGTTTAAAATTCAGGACAACATGGGATGATAAATAGAAGATAGATCGAGTTGATGATAAACGCAGTCAACAAACTGATTTTAATCGATTTTTTAAAAAAAAATATAAATTCTTCATTTATGTCTAATGAACTATCTTGCATTGGTTGCTCTTGTATCTCCACAACTTCCCACCTTTTGTTGCGCTAAGTATTGTTTGTCCGTTTTTCTGCCATCTATTCACACAACCTCTTGAATTACATCTGTTTTTGGCTTACCTCTCTTCTCTATGTGAGTGTGTGCTTGTGTGTGAGAGAATATGCGAGTGAGTTTTGTTAAATTATTCGAGCTCTCTGTTTTCTGTGTCTTTCTGATTATATAGTATATTTTCATGTTTCAATTTTTCATATATATATATATATATATATATATATATATATATATATATATATATATATATATGCATGCACGCACACACACACATATATATATATATATAAGCCGAGACAACTGGCGTTGCCCGGGTGTAGATAGCTGCAATTGTATAAACCTGCATATCCGCACGCCCCCTGTCTAGAAATGCGTATCTGTTCATGCGTTAGTATACTATTATGTATGTGGTGCAGTTGGACCAGAGACCAATAAAACTCATTGTAATACTAATGGTAAATTGAAGGCAAAGTTTTATGTTAGTGATGTGGGGCCAAAGTTGGGACCACAGAAGTAAAACATGGAACACGGATTAGATGTAAGAAAGATATATTAACAACAGGTTACAGAGATAGTGTAAGTGGAGCTTACTGTGTCACTCACTGTGTCTCTGTGAGTCTCTAGAGTGCTATGACGCCTACTTAATATAGGCCTGGAAGAGTATTGTGTAGGTGGTTTCCGGTCTCACAATACCTCCTTCCAAAGAGTTTTCTTTTAGAAAAGGAGAGAAAAAATAAAACTGTTAATACTTTTTCCTCTTGGGATTTACGTCGAGCGGTTGAGTAAATTTCCTTTCCCTTTCTGAGCGTCGCACTTCAGAAGAGACTCGGGGCATGTCGAGATCGAACTAGAGATCTTGATGCGTGAGCCACAGATTTTTGCGAACCATCTGGCAGGTTATGTAACCTGCAAGAACCAGTGCCGTACGAGCTTGCATCTCTTGCGACTATGCCGATACCAGGGTCGAAATGTGTGAGGGAGAGGTCTGAAGTAAAAGTTTTCTTGATCTTCTCGAATGCGTCTTGGCATTCCGGGGTCCATGACCATGGTTTACCCTTGATAAAGTTGATTGAGAGGCCCTCGCAAATTTTGCATGTTCTTAATGAACCCATGGTAACGTTAACTGGAGCCGGCATGTTTCTGATCGCGTTGGCTCGTATTTGATTGGACTTTTCTTTTTTTTTTTTTTTTCTTTTTTTTTTTTACGTAGACCGTAGGTGCTGCCCACTCGCTGCAATCTGTTTTTGACAGAATACCTGCTTGTTCGAGTCTATCAAACTCTTTGTTGATTTGTTCTAGAGCAGCGAAAGGGACATTCCGTTTCTTTTTGAATACCGGTTGTGCACCGTCCTTCACCTTGAACTTAGCTTTCATTTTATTACATTTCCCAAGGCCGCCAGAAAAAACCTGGGGAAATTGTTGTTTTAGTTCCTTTTTTAGATTTACCAAATTGACGTTGTACTTTGTATCTTGCGACAAAATGTATTTATTGGGCAATCCCAAAAATTGAATTTTCCTATCCAATCAGTTCCAAATAAGTTGTCTGAAGTTTTTTATACATAGGCTTTGAGTTTTTTGGTAACTCCATTTAGTGTTACTGTAAGTATTACCTCGCCTAAAATGTTAATCTTTTTGCCAGTTACGGATTTTGCTGTTTTATCCGTTTTTAATAAAGTCGGATTGTTCACCAAGTACGCCAGTTAATGGTTGAAATATCAGAACCCGAGTCAAGCTGGAATTTAATGGACTTATTGAAAATATCCACGGTTACATATTTTCTTAAATTCCTATCGACAATATCTTCAGATTGAGCTTGCCTAATTTTATTTTTGGGTTTTCTCGTTCTGTTGGCGTACATGCACGAAGTTAAAGTATGACCACTTTTATTGCAATTTTTGCAATATTTTTTGTTCTTAACTGGACAGAATTTCATCCAATGCCATTTACCACATGGCGGTTTCTTTAACCTAGTTGGGTTTTGGTTACTGCGTAATTTAGGACATGAGATTTGCCTTTTGTCTTTGAGGGGAATAGGAGGTAGACTTACTTCTGATTTTATTAATCAGAATCACACCTGGTTCCTCGATAGTGTTTGAGTCACGCTTTACTGATATTACTCTTTGACAGTCCTCTGCCAGTTTTTGGAGAGTCAATCCTTGTTCGTTCTCAAGCTTGGTCAGTACCCGTCGTCTGACTTCGGCGTCTTCTGCTGATACTAGACCTTGTGCGAAAACTAAGCACTTGAAATCATCGGCAGTCAGTTCGGCTAGTTTAAAATCATTACAGAGCTTGTTTACCGATGCTGCGAACGTTAGAAAATCTTGCTGGTTGTCTTTGACTATGTTCAGACATTTCCAAAGTTTGTGGAACAAGGTTGTGTTTGACCCGAATAGTTCCGATAGGAGCTTAATAGTCTCTGAAAAATCCAAGTCAGTCGTTTTCTTGGGTAGTATGAAATCTACGAACCTACTATATTCTGTAGTTACCAGTTTTCTCAATAGAAGACGTACTTTTTTTTTACTGGACCATTGTTCACAGTCTACGTTGAAAATATCTTCGTAGCGCTTGTAAAAAGCTTCGAACGTTTTGCCGTTCTCTTGTACGTATTCAAAGGTTTCCATTGAATTGTAGATTGTACTCTGGGAGAATATTATGTCTTTTTCAGAGTGAGCCTTTTAATTCATTTCCGAATAATTATTTAAGTTGTTTCTGTTGTAGTTCAGCATTCTGAAGTGTAATTTTTTGAAATTCCATTTGTTGTTTATGTAATTCCAAAAATAGTTGTTGTCTTTCTTCAGATTTTTGTTGCTGATCCAAATTTAGTTTTAACATTTGGGCAACTACTTTTTGCAAATTTTCCATATTTATTTAAACAAAAATGACAGTGCTTTTTTGTTGCTTTGAAACACGTGTACTAAGAGGAGGTACACAAAAAAAATGGACTGACAATAGTTAAACTAAACTAATTATGTATGTTTAGGTTTTTTTCCCGTGGTTCCGTTAATTTTAACGTAATTGAATAATTTTTCACCACACTTATGCATTATTTTTTTTTTTTAGAAAGGTACAAAAAGAGAAAACTCACCACAGGGAATTTGAGGGGAGAATAATTTTATGCCCGAGTTCAACTCACTTACATAAGAAATTTTTCGATAGTTTTTTTTTCGAAAAACTTGCGTCGTCATTTTGTTTTATGAACAAACTTTTTTTCCCTGTGTATGTGGGTGTGTAGAAATCGTTCTCGTAACGTTATTTGGACAGACTTTAATATTCCGTAGATGTCGAATCGCTAGTTCGTCATTGATATTTGGTATTGGAATATATGTAGACGCTGTTTTTTTTAGCTTTTAAATCGCTAATGTATTAATACCAGCTTAATTTCACGTTCAACACTGCTGTGAGAACGCGTGGAGTTTGTGAATTTTTCGAGTACTGTCGCTATTGATATGTTGAGAACTAAATTCTAGAATCATTCTGTCGCCAATATTATGGGACTGGCAAAGAATTGCGGTTTTTCGACGTAAATGCGTTTCTAGAATTCTTCGTCGACCCAGATGTTGGATTGGTAAGGTATTTAGTATTCGCCGTGAGTGCGTTTCTCGAATACTCGTCGCCACTGATGTGGGGCCACAGAAGTGGAACACGGATTAGACGTAAGAAAGATATATTAACAACAGGTTACAGAGATAGAGTAAGCGGAACTTACTATATCACTCTCTGTGTCTCTCTGTGTGAGAGTCTCTAGAGTGATATGTCGCCTACTTAATATAGTCCTGGAAGAGTCTATTGTGTAGGTAGTTTCCGGTCTCACAATAGTTAGCATTGACCAAAATAAACAGGGAGAACGTCCACAATATTTGCAGGAGATTCCGAAGTCGTCCTAAGCCCGTGGGGGAAGTCAGTGGCGATTTTACTCAATAAATTCACTCTTTAGTATTTCACTATATTTTTGTGTAATCTTTGCGATTGTATCTGTTAAAATGAGAATGTTATTTTCATTTTTGCATAATAGAGACGTCAATTCATCGCTCTCTCTCTCCCTCTCTCTCTCTCTCTCTCTCTATATATATATATATATATATATATATATGTGTGTGTGTGTGTATATATATAGAGAGAGAGATAGATAGAGAGAGATAGAGAGAGAGATAGAGAGACAGAGAGAGAGAGAGAGACAGAGAGAGATTTTAAAAATACTTAGCACTCAACCAGGGCAAAATTTTATGTACATATGTTCGCAGGTCCTTTTTTTTTAGTTATGCCAACAAAGAATTCTATGGATTGTTGTGCTTGTGTTCTTCTTAGGAACCCTTTTTGCAAATTTTATTTGATACTACTTGTTTGTGTCTATGTGTTTTTGTGTTTGAGTGTCGGTGTGTCTGTATGTGTGTGTCTGTGTGACTGCGTATATTTTAAAATCTTTTATGAAATATTTAATTACTCGTTGTTTCTATTTGTAATGACATATGAGATTTTTTTACAGTTTCTGTTGTATAATATTTTAGTATTAACTATTAATACTTAACATAAGTTAATAGACCTATTTTGCTGGTTATGATTTTATCATCAACATGTACACAAATTGTGCTAAATGTTGACACATTAAAAGTTCATACACATGAGACTGGGGTTCTTATGGGATCAATACGAGATTTGAAATTAGATTATTGGCATTGCCGTTCAGATATCCTAAGGGACACGAACATCTAGGAACAACATCGATTGTACGTAGGTAAGGATTTTTGAGGTCAGCATTTAGGAATAAGATCAAATGCCTTGGACTTTTATTCAAAATATATGTCTGATGAATCTACTGGGATCATTATATGATGTATATCGGATAAATATATTTATCTTTCATTGTCCAAAATAAAATAATGATTGTTTTTATTGATATCAGGCTGGCTGATTTCTTTTTTCTTTTGCTGTAATTCTTTAAAACTAACTTTAGTTGCTGATCTCCAACATGGTCGGGAAACTTTTATTAAGATTTTGTTTTTCTGTTGTTTAATTCTTTATAAAAAGAATATCTGAGAAGAAATTCATTTTTCTCGTTTAACCATCTTTATTTTCTCAGCCGCCTTTCATCTATCTCGGGTTTTTGACTTTATACTTAACGTAGGCTTCTTCTTTTAGAATGTTTAGACAGTAACGTCGGATATTTATGACTATATGCGTCTACTATAAAAAGCAAAAAGATTATATAATCAATGTTAATTAAGTAAATACTAGGATGATGTTTTTTTTTCTATCTCGGTTATATACTCTTATTTTTCGTGTGAATTTTTCGTTAATTTAAATTTTCAATACTATATCAAATACATAGATATGAAATTTTGTTCCGGAAATGAGCCATATAAATAGTAGATAACATAGGACTGATAGATATACCCATAAATTTACCAACAGTCAGAGTAAAAGATAGTCATGTTCATAAAATAAGTAGTTGCATTTTGCAGGATAGAATATTTTTCCGTAGAATTGTTAGATATTAGCAGGAGGCAGCTATTAATATATCTTGCATTATTATATCTATAGTGTATTGAGAGGAACATGACGAAAGGAAAAAAATATCACTAATAATTTTGAGTATTTGAGGAAGTACTCTCGAGGACATAAACCATTTATTTACTTAGTACGATAGGATCAATTGTTTTAAAAGTTGAGGAATTCATAGAATTATCTAACACAAAGACAAACCGGATATATTTTTCCATTCTGTGATATATAGCCAGCTTCATACTGACCCACAATTTTCTGAGGTTTGATAGGAATTCAGTCTTATTGACTTTAATAAATTCATTTAAGTGGTGTTGCTTTAATTTTGATTTTTTTTTTTTTAGAATAATCTAGATTTTCAGGGAAATCAGTCTTGATTAAAATTAAAAATAATGTTTTATAAACTCTTCAAATTAAAATTCTATATATTTCAGTTGTAACATTAAAAACAGTATGAACCTAATGAAACATTTCTCTATTATACAAAATATGTTGTTTGTGTTGATGACAGAAAAGGCTAAAAGTAATCGAACGAAAACAGATCAGAAATAAACTTTGAACAGTATATCTACAAAATTACTACGCATCCACAACTGATACGAAAATCTAGAAATATACATATATATATATATATATATATATATATATATATATATATATAAAAAAAAAATATGAAGTTATTTTAAATATCTCGAGAACCAAATAAGCATTCTTTATTTAACATGATAGCCAATAGTATTGGATGTCGCTGCGCATGCGTGACCATCATTTTTCATTGGTGTAATCAGTCAGCATTGTCATCATTAAGACTAGATTGATTCACCTGATCTCCAAAATAACGTAGGGTGTGACACAAATTGTTTTTTTTACGTTGGAAGCAGATCCTCGTACATACAAGACAAGGAGAAAAATTGTCCTGTCCCAGCGAACACTGTCATACTGGCATTGATATTAGACCGACTCCACTTCTCTTAGTGCAATAGAGAATGATTTGCCGCAGGGTCTGAATCCAGGTAACTTGTGTTTTTTCCACTTAAAATGAGTGATTCGATATTACGCTTTCTTACCGGACAAAGGTAGTGTAATGATTATTTAACTGACGTCCTGACAGATTTATGATATGACACAAGATCGTTCTTAACGTGAGGTGCCCATAAACATGAATATGCAAACTGACCAAGAACAAAAAAATCTTAGTCCTGGCGACCACTGTCCGGACCCAACATCACTTAGTGCAATTAGAAAATTCTTGTCACAGGTTTGGAATCCCTGGATTTGGGCGCCATTTCTAATCTCATTCGAGGAAAGGATATATAATGTTTTCATGCTCGTCGAGTTATTGCACGGAAAACTATGTCATTCTATATTAACATAATAGATTCGAGGACAACCTAAGAGAACACTGTCGAATTTTTACCATGTTTTCTTCCCCAAAATCTATTTGAAATTTTAAGTATCTTTTGGGGGATAATTCAGCGTCTGAAGCCTGGATAAATGTTTGATTTCAATGTTCATCGCTTTACAAGAAAAACATTCAAACTATTAACGTTTGGAAGGGTTTGAACAAGCTGAAGCAAAATGTTTGGACGTGAAATTGTTGGAACAAAGTAAAACCAGCTATTGATTGCCCGTAAATCATCCGACCATTTTAAATATCTCTATTAGCCTTGCTTCGTGCTACGTACAATACGTTTTAAAGACAAAGAATCGAATTAACCTATTTAAGAAAAAAAAAGAGTTTAATTCGTTTGGGTTTCCTTTATATTTCTGGCACTGATGTATAAGTTGGTGGTAATCTTTTCATCATAGCATGAACATTTTCGAATTCATCATGAATCATCTGCTGACATATGTAACGGGATTATGCCACAATTGTTTCCCTTTTGCCGATGTTGCATTAAATATTAGGCCTTATAAAACAATTCGTCACAGCATTAGATCGGGATTGTGAACCTATATTGAATACGAGAAATGTCTGCAACATGTGTGTGTGTGTGTGTGTGGCTACAATCAAGTAGATACTTGCATTAGAACTCTAAGAGATAAAAGGTGAAATGGTAGAAAAAGATTGGAATACATTCAAGAACATTTTCAATTGCTTTCTGGGCAACCACAAAGCGGATATTTGCAAGGCACTTATTGAAGTACTGTTTAAAAGTCACGGCACTATGCGGTGCAAAATGTCACTTATGCTGCACTATTTGCATTTTCATTTGGAATCTTTCCAAGCGGATCTCGGTACACTGACAGAAAATCATGGAGAACGGAGCATGTATTTGGAGAAACAATCCCATTTAATGTGGATTTAACTGATGATGGATAACTACGTATGGAAGTTGTTTCAACAACACTGGACAGATCCTAAGATACAACAACACTTCAATATATTTTTGAGCTTAATGGTGTTCTTGATACATTGAACAAGCCAAGTAACTAGTTTTGTAGTTCTATGCTTAGTTTTCTCTTTATATAATAATTCGCTATATTATTAGTATGTAAAATATCACTGCATTATTACGATGTGGTATCTCTTTGCATTATTACAATATGAAATACCCTTGCAATATTACGAGGATATATAATATATATTATTGTTGGGGATGTGCAGAATTAATTAATTGTAATTGAGTGAATCAGAAGGAATTTGTGTAGGCTGCGTGACTTTCTGCATCCACAAACAAATAAATAAACGAATTTTAAATACAATAAAAAAACAAGATATATTCAATTTAGAAACCAACAAAACATTTTATACAATTAAAAGTAATATATATATATATATATATATATATATATATATATATATATATATATAGGATATTTTTGGTATATGTTACTATGGCAAAGTGTGTGATATTTGAGGTTTCGGTATGTCGCTTTTTGTATTTGTATGTTCAGTCTTTCTGAAATTGTGTTAATTAACATAAAAAAATGTTGATGTTAAGTGTTTTTAGGAATGAGTTCTTATAGAGTGGTCTACCTTTGACTGTAGTATTTCTGAATCGTTCGAATGTTGATTTTTACTTGATAATGTAGTGAGTATAGTTCACTTTGGATAAGCAAAGTTGTTTTAGGTTTGCGATTTGATGTACACAGAATTGGTCGAGTTTAAATTGCAAGTGAGTCAGCGTTGATGTACTTTTGCGCGGTAAAGACGTGATTTAGAGTGATGTGGAGTGTGTTGGCAATTTCTCTGTGGATGTTCGTCTCTGACCCTTTTGGTCAGTCGGGGTTTTCTTTTATATGTTTTTGAAAGTCTAAAATTGGCTCAAAGAAGTTTTGGCGCAATTTTGTTTTGCACGTGAAACTTTCAGATTATTGTGTCGTTAACCAATGAGATTTGTTGATTCGCCTAGTACGGTTTTTTATTGGTCGAAGTTTTCCGTACGTAGGCGTAAGGTATAGACTGTTCTGTTACTAGGGGTGATAGGTAGAAAAGGACGAGTCTACAATATCACATTGTTTATTTGCGATGTGATATCTCGTTTTATTTCTACAATATGCCATCTTTTACAATTACAAGGTTATAGCACGTTGCATTATTGTGAGGTGGTGTCGCGTTGCATTATGTCGACGTGGTATCTCGTTACATTATTGCGACTTGGTAACTTATCGCATGGTTATCATATTGCATTATAGCGAAGTGGTATTATCTCTTTCATATTATTACGACGTTTTATACCGTTGCATTCTTTAGACGTGGTATCTCGTTACATTGAGATGTGATATATCGTTACACCATTGAGACTTGGTATATCGTTGCATTGCTGCCACCTGGTACCTCGTTACATTATTGCGATGTTGTATCTCGTTGCATTAGTGCGACGTTGTATCTCGTTGAATTATTGTGACCTGGTATCTCTGTTGTATGATTAGAATGTAGTATATGGTGGCATTATTATGACGTGGTATCCCGTTGCATTATTACAATGTTGTGTCACGTTGCATTATTGTGACGTGTTATATCATTATATTAACTGTAAATCTAGAAAAATATTGTTTTCAAATGTCTCAGCATATCCTTGTTTGTGTAGAAGAAATTGATGTGACATTTTATTAATTATTGATATTAATAAACACAAACCTGGAAGTAAACAATCCATCAGAGAGACTTCAGACTTAAGAGCACAATCTCGAGGTATCTGATACATATCGAATAGGGAATTAATTATATTTATTTTTTACGTGAAAATAAGCTCTCGGTATTAACACCGTCTCGTTGCCCGAGAACGATAAGACAGTTGGGGACACGTATTTGTTTTTTTTTTAGCTATGAGGCGGAACAACAGAAATTATCCTTATTAAAATTATATAATATCTATTTTAAAATCAATTACCTTTTCTAGAATAATTCTTCGACAGATTTTTAATAAACAGTGCTCATTGACGAAATAAAATCAAGTTCGCCCCTAATTAATTTACTGGTGAATGGAACGCATGTGAGAAATGAAGGGTTTAAATTTAGATATTTATATCACTTCTCTCTAAATGTGTAAAACATTAGTATCTCATTGCAAGAACTAATTTTAGTTTAACAGATAAATCAAAAAATATTTATCCCATTGATTTTTCCTTAAACATCTGAATGAAGTCTTCACAGTTATTTATATATTGTTTTCTGCTTACTCTAATAAAGTGAGAACACAAGAATTAATTTTTAAAATTATAACAATGAAAAATTAGTATTAAAGCGAAGCAGGTAATTATAATGAAAAATTTTTGATGAACACATTCAAAACTTTATTCTGCATAGTCGAAGTAATCAAATATTCTTTATATCAAAAACGAACTTATAGAGTACAATTTTTGATTTAATTTTAAAAGTTAATATAAGCAAAAAAATGGATAAATAGTCGACCGTATTATATAATTTGTGATTAAAATAATTACAGCAAAATTCTTTCGTTTTGATTCCAGAAAATATTTTTTCAATGTTAAAATCAGTTGAATTGAAGGTGAGGGAAGATTATATAAAACATGTTTTCCATCAGATAAACAAACATATATATATTAATACTTAATTAGTTCTGTCAATTTACATGAGTAATTTTTAAATCTAATTCAAACATATGAATAAAAATGTAACAAAGCAAGTGTAAATTTTCCAATAAAAGTATATGTTTTTTCTACAAAGGGGAGAATAAAAGAAATTACATTCATCATGTCTGAAGGGATGGACAGGTCAAATTTGATTAACCTCAAAGAAAATAGAGTTTGTGATACTGCGGTTGCCGAAGTTGGTTTAAATAATGAACGACAAGCGGTCCTTATAAATGGAACGACGTTGACGCTGTGGAATTTAACTGCACATGCACAAGGTGTAGAAAGAGCAGTCAAATTAACTACTAAGGTTTCACAAATTTTACATGGACAAAAAGCAAGGCCCAACCACATTATTGTTAAATCATTGCACCAAGGAATAAGGCATTCATTTACTTCAAAGGGAAATTATCCTGAAAAAATTGGCCATGTTGGGTTGTAATATGATATACTGTTCAGTAGTTTTAGTGTAATTATCAATACATAATGCAAATTTAAAACATGTCTGATAATTTTGCTCAGCAGTATTATCGTTTTATATACACTGTTATCTATTTATTTTTTTATTATAATTTACCGAATTGTGAGAGATATTCTTCATTGATCCGCCGTTACAGTTGTTTTATAGCTTTCATTCATGGAATGCATTAAAAATTGAATATTTGGTTTGCGATGTTTCATGATTAGAAGTCCAGTTGAAATATATCTTTTCATGCAGTGTATCTAATACAAAGCATATCAACTGGATTTGCATTTATTCTTGCAATAGGGAAATGTTAAAGTTTATTTGAAAGCTAAAACCTGATAAATTAAGTATTTCGGTACATTTTTCACATGTTCATTAAAATAATTGCACAAAAATTGCTAAAGCTATGAATCTATTTTTTGGTGTTAATATGCATCACATCATGCCGTGTCCAATGGTAATTTTGTACAAAAAAGTAAACTTGTTTTATTGTGCCAAATCTGGCAAATATGCTACGTGTGAAAGAAGTCAACATGTTATTCTATTAAGTCAAAGAAAAATATGCAAATGATAGTTTTCATGCAGCGTGTGTTATGTCCGGTATCCTATCTCATATTATCAATTCGTCTTCAATTGCAACGCTCAAGCTTCCAAAATGGCGACTGCATCAATCTACAATATTTAATTCCTCGTTTTATAGCGGTTTCACAAGCATATCGCCATTTCCATAAGGATATTCAGATAAGCTCGATTCTGTAACACCATTAGTTTAGTTCGGGCCATATCTAAGCTAGGATTGGTAAAATATATTTGGGAATTTCGACGTGGTGTAATGGTTAGCAAGATCAATTATGACTAAGTACAATCCTTACTAATTTTATGAAATAATTCTGTCATCTGCCACAACTATGCTACGCTTAATAAATCATTTTGGGTACTAGGCCAATTACGGCCGATTAGTGAGTTCGGTCGTCATTTAGTGCACTCAACTTCTCGGCCTTGTGAGACATCTGAGGACCTCTTGAAAAAATCGCTGTATATAGATGATAAATTTTCCATTTTCTATAATAAGACCTGAGTTGCCTTTAATTCTCTACATCAGAATAGGAAATTCTCTGTCACTCCCTTTCAGTTGATTATTTAGTATTCGTAGCAGTAGAATTTCACAAAGACACGTTATGGTGTACTTTGATTCGGTATAAAAAATACATCAAGCTACATCTTCGTCGTATAGAAACATATAATAGCCTTTTATTTTTACGAATCCGCAGAGCAAAAGTAAATGGTATTTCATATTTACTTCTATGCAACAAAGAAGTTCAAAATCACAAGTTATAAAATGTAGTAATCGCATATGCTTGCGTGGTCGATTAATTCATTTTTCAGGTTATTTAAATCCAGAACATATTTTTACATGTATATTTGGGCATGATGTTATTTGAAGATACACGTTCTACTAATTAACCTATAGCAGAGGTGAGAGGTGGATTCATGTCTACACCAAAATATTTTTTCACGTAAGTGAATATAAGGTTCCGAGTGGAATTGGAACTTAGCTGTCCAATTAACAATCCAGTGCCGTTATACATTACGCCACCCACACATCAAAGATCACAGCACCGATTATTTTCAAGCATTTATCCAACTAGATAATTACCAGAGTCGACGTTGCTTAACTACCGTGATCATACGAAATCCGGCATCCGATTGAAAATATTTCTCTCTTCCGTGAAAAACGCACATGTTAGCAAATAAAAGCCATATTTGGGTGCATAAACCAACGTTCTTCATGTAAATAATCTTGAGGATAATGTAAGGTTAATATTGGCAAATACGTTTTGGACATATGCGTGGTTGTATTAATCTCTTTTAGCATGTGGGCATTCATGCAGGTTAATCTTATTAGAGATTTTAATGGAATAATCTCTCGGAATATTTAAACACTTATCTGCACAGTTTGCGTGTTCCATTATATAATGTTCACGAAATCAAAAGAACGAATATATATATATATATATATATATAGTGTAACCCGGATATAAGAGAGTTGTCGGGACCGGAGAAGAAGTCTCTTATATCCGGGTTTCTCTTATATCCGGGTTTCTCTTATATCCGGGTTTGGTCTAATTTATATACATTAACACAGGTTCTAATTTGGGACTAGAGAAAATCTCTCTTATATCCGGGTCTCTTATATCCGGGTTACACTCTATATATATATATATCGTGATACCTGTGAGGAATAACAAGCATATTTATAAATATATACATAATAGTTTTGTTATATTACATAGAGCACTATTTTAGAAAACAGCACACCACGTTCGATATATATATATATATATATATATATATATATATATATATATATATATAATATTTCGCATATTGGTCATTGGTGTCATTGAAGTGACTTTACATACAAAATTCATTATTTCTCTATATTTATGTTTCTTTTAAGTGTAAAATTCATTTTTAAAAACAATCTCAGAAATTGTGGATAACTGTCAGTTTCAATTCAGTACATCATTGCGTTGTGCACAAAACCTTGCATCGTGCTACCAGTAACGGATATACATACATACATACATACATATATATATATATATATATATATATATATATAGATAGATAGATAGATAGAGAGAGAGATAGTGCGTGGTGGAGAGAGTGAGAGAGAAAGAGAGCGTGTATAAAATAAAATTAAACATAGTAATCAACACTTAGAGGGTGATAGTCTGTTTCATGCTAGATGCACTGCCAGATGGCCTGACGATTGCGTCAAGCATGAAACAGACTGTCAAAAGTGGTGTTGACTTCTTGTACACTTTTATATTTACAAACGCTCTATCACAGATATTGAGCACTATCCCATATCTATACCACCACTTAAGACTATATTTTTCATATATATATATATATATATATATATATATATATATATATATATATATGTGTGTGTGTGTGTGTATAAATGCATGTCAAAATACAATAGATCATGCAAATAAATGAAGCTCAAGAATGAATTTTTATCTCACTCATCTGTATATATATATATATATATATATATATATATATATATATATATATATATATATACTGTTTTAGAATTCGTAGTCTTAAAGAAAATGTGCTTCTCTTGCAGGGATCAAAATACAATAAACCAGAACACCAAAATAATTTTCTATTACTTATTTAACAAATGTTCATCTCTCTTTGTTACTTTTCCAAGTTTTTATCTGCTATGCTAAATGTATTTTCGTAGCCAAAATAAAACCAATAAATATATTTGAATAATTCATGGAATACCAAATCCGACAGTTCCCGTTTTTCATATGAATATATATAGCGACCGACATTAAAATGTATACACACTTAAGGAAAGGAAACACTTGTCTTTCATAGTTTTATGAAATTGAAATAACACTGTTTACTGTCATATTCTCTCGACAGATTTTATTACCCTCACAGCTGAAGCATGAACAAGTCCAAAATGGTGTTGTATTTCGCAGAAAAACAAATACATTAATGGTCCTTAGGCAAGAAATTGAAAATACGTGTGCAGCAATCCCCTTTTGGCACTTTCTCCAACTGTAGTTCGGCGGTCTAATAAATGTTTGTAAGCTAAAGGCCACCATTTTGAGTATATCATTTGATTTCTGAATCAAGTGAACTTGTATTAACCTTTGTCATCGTAGAATAAATTTAGTATGGCAATATATAAACAAGTTTTGCTTCCCTGAAATGTGTATATACTTTTGTCGGAATCTGCAAAAAACACACACACAGAGAGACACACACATATATATATATATATATATATATATATATATATATATATATATATATACGCGCTGGCACACACAACACACAAACACACACACACACACTGGATGTAAATGCAAAATTCTCCAAATCGTGTAAAAGCAATTTTTTTTTATTTTCTTGCATTATTTACTAGAATTCTCCGAGGTTGTTAGAACACTATTGTTGTTTAATTTGAACAATATGTATGTATATATATATAATTATACTTGAAGCGTAACAGAAGACAGTATAGCATCTTTATCATTAATTAACCATAGCTAAGAATTGGAAGCTGATGAAGCATTCCAATATATATATAATGCTATACGAATTCTGCCTATTCCTAGCTGGCGTTTAATTTTGTACCATAAAGACTTATTTAATTTATATATATATATATATATATATATATATATATATATATATATATATATATATTCTTCCAGCATCATTTTACAAGTTATTCAAGATCATCTAACTTTCTGTACTGGAGTAACAAGGTGCCTTACAGGTTTCACGTATGATTTCATTTTTCACAGCTATTTGGTCTGTCCTAGCTGAAACTCTTCTCTCACGTGCCATACGTCTCATGAGTTGATTGGGATAATTTCTAATTAATCTCTTTAGATCCAAGTTGAAATGATGATTTCCTTTTCTGTTTTTAACCTCTTGATCCAGGTCACCTCTCTACTCTTCCTTCTATTTTAAAATTGTTTATCATTCCCTTGATCGTTCTTGAAAGTAAATTGTAGATGGATGCCAGACTATGAATGCTGGTATCATTATTGAAAGAGAGAATGTTCTGTTTCCTATCATCATTGCTCATTTGGAATTACAGTGGCACAAAACAATTTTAACTGGTGCTCTTTTAAGTCGAATAACTCAAAGAGAATTTCAGTGATTATTACAAAAAAATGGTTTCAATATGACGAACAGTCTCATCTAAAAATAAAGTCTATTAGTTTTGTTGTTTTTAGATATTAAACATTTTATGGTAAAAACAATTATGGTGGTACACAGTTTGGACAATTTTGCAGTTAAATCACACACACACACACACACACACACATACATACATATATATATATATATATATATATATATATATATATTAAGATATTAAGATATTTTTATGTTTATGCATTCTTTTATAGAATACAAATATTTAAGTAAATGCTCTGATTACAATAAATATATATATCTATATATCTATATATATCTATCTATCTATATATATATATATATATATATATATATATATATATATATATATATATATATATATATATATATATTTATATATATAAGTGTTTTGTTAGTGAGTACATTACTAAAGAGTAAGTATATATGTGCACATTGAATGAGCTAATGCTGCTTTTTATATCTTTGTTAAATTTTCACTGGACGTGTTATTTTGATGCAGGATATACGTTCTCATCAATACAAATTACGTTCCATATTAGATAGATTTGATTGCAAAGCTTAGATGAGATTTTACTACGGGATCTAATATCATAACCACATGATATATGGTATCATATAATTGAACAAATGGCGGATCCAAATCTCGGTCTTTGAAATCAGTCCATGTTATATAGAAACAACGATATGATAATTGATATTTTGCTTGAAAGCAGACACACAGAAGTAAATTTATGCATTCCTTCAGAAGATGGCAAAGGTAAACAAGAAGAAAAGACTAAGTAGCCACTGTAAGAAGCCATCATGTTGGGTGTTAGCAAATATAACGAATTACAATTTTAGATAAGATAATTTTAAAAGTTGAAAAATTTCAATGTCTAGGAAGTGATTTAGCAAAGGATGGAAAATGCCAAAACTGAAGACGCAAAGAGATCGCGAAAGATGCCTTTAAATTTAAGCAAATTATTAAGAGGCACGAAAATTTAACTGGAATCATTGAAAATATTATTGAACTATTATGGAGTAGCAGTCGCTGTATATTTTTTTTATTGATCATTTTTCAAGAGAGATGTAAAAGGGACATGAGGCAACGGTTAATGTGGCTCTACAGAAGGATACTGAGAGTATCATGTAATGAACACGTTTGTAAAAGAAAATGGAAAGAAAAAGGACATCATTAAATACTATCGGAAAGAAACAGGTGAATTTTCTAGGACACATAATGCGGAAAGAGGACTTGGAAAATTTGATACTCACAGGGCAGATTGAAGGTAAGAGAAATAGAGGAAAGCAAAGTAAAACCTACGTAAAGTGATTGTGTAAATGGTTGTTAAAACAAGGATTTAGAAATATGGCGAAAAGAAAATATTTTATGAAGGGCTCTAAAAGTAAAGATGTTGTGTAGAAACCTTATCGCCCATTACCTGAAAGCATACGCCATATAAAAGTAGAAGTATATAATTTGATCTTGACACATTCACTATTATGCTTGCTTTATTTCTCTTTTAGCTGCCAAGATATTAAAAAATTATAATTCATTTACGTTTTCTCTTGCATTATAAATATAAATAAATCATTATCGTTTTTTGGGATGTCTGTATTTGAAGATTACGTCAGACAAGTTTATCACACATTAGATGATACAATTGCGTTCTTTATATTTTCAGGATTCTCCTGGCGTAGAACAAAATTATTTTAAATGCTCTTCGTAGAAGAAATTAATAGAAACAAATAGATAAAATAGATGTTTTCTGATACGTTTGAAAATATTTTCACCTGAATGCGTTTATTTAAGGTCATATTTTGGGCATTAAAATACTTTCACTTATTTTCTGATGCATTTAACAGATCATTTTTCAAATAAACACGCCATATAGATAAATAGGTTAAGACAATCTGAATGCTTGAGTACATGTTTTAACTTCTGCGTATTACAGCAGTGTGTAAACCTCGAGCAAACAATACTTTTTCAGTATAATATTTTGTTTCCCGAAAAATTTAAGTTGAGAAAAAGTAACAGTGATGGGAAAAAACCGCTTGGAAACCAAAGAGATTTTCATAATCGCATTAATCACATAGTTGATTCAGGATTCCTTACATTTACGAAGAAAGACGATTAATGCAATAGAGAGACATTGGTAAAATGCATATGAAGGAAGAAGGAAAAAATAAAACGAAAATGAAATCGAGTGAGTGGTTCGTATGTAATTAAGTATCTATTTGAACCTGATTTTTTTTTCTTTCGATGTTTTGCGCCATTCTCCGGGGTAATTATATCTACGCACTTTCACTGCACATAAAAGAGATATCTAAAATTAAAAAAAAAAAAATGAAAAATTACATTGCTTTTTAATATTGCGAATCATTCCCTCTCTGAACGCAAGTATTTAAAGTATTCATGTGAAATTTTGAATAAAAGAACACAAATAAACTGTTTATATTTGATATCCGTTGAGGCATTTAAAATAACAAAGACCAGACAACTGAAACTGATGCAGAATATATAGGAATGTTGACAAGCGTATAGAAGTCATTTGTAATGCCAATTCTCTGCAATACCGATTGTTGTCTTCGTCAGCAATGATATAATGAGGATAAATTAAATATCTGTCTGTCTCTAATATATATATATATATATATATATATATGTCGAGTCCTAATTCCCGTTGAATCCATTACATTCAATTACGTTCTAATACACTTGGGAAAGGAATTAATTCTCTTCTTCTTCCATCTATGGGTAAATAGCAGGAAGGACTGGGTTCTATAGCCTTGGATGGCAAATTTTCTAGAAGGAAAACTCTGAATTCAAAACCTGCGGAGGGCCATTTGGGGATTTTTTGTAGGTAATGCACTAGATCTCTGTATTTCGGAACTTTAAAAAGTGTGGTTGTTTCTGCACAAAACCTTCACAATCATAATCAGATCCTATGAGCTGGAGTGTGGCTGTCCATTATAGGAACTATCCTGTTTGACTCTCATACGTCGAATTCGACGGGAAAATCTATAAATCTGGTGGCGGATATTTTATTCGCTGGATGTCGTTTATTTTGGAAAATAAAAACTTCGATTTTTCTGAATATGTTTTTTTATATGCCTACTGGATGTCATTTTGATTATATTTCCAATAGTCAACATATGTTAATAATCGATTATGTGTTCGTTTTAACCTAGGGAAGTTTACCGAATACAATAATTATACGAATGTTGGTAATAAACGATAATACTTAGGACACGAACACATATAAGATTCGCCAGCGCCACGTTGAAGGTATTTCTAAGCTGCCCGAAGTAAGTCAAGTGAAATCTACAATGAATATCTAACTGCAGGATAACAATCAACTGCTCCACGCACTTAGATGAAGCACAAGGCCGAATTTAATATTGGGGTATCCGAGCCCGTATATTTGGCCCAAAATTCCCCCTAGACCCAGTATAAAATGGGGTCAGTTAGCTGTTTTCCGAGATGAGAATCTGCATTTCTATATATCCTCGTCTGGGTATCCTCTCTGCGTCCGGGCAGAGAGTTTGACCAGCCCAGCTGTAGACGATTGTCCAACAGCAGGATATCTACCAACAACCCCACGCAATCAAATGTGGCACAAGGTCGAATTTAATGTGGGTTGTCCGAACCCGTTGCCTCGGCCAATAATTTCCCGTATACCGCTTATTAAAATGGGGTCGGGCAGCTGCTTCCCAAGACGGGACCCTGCCCTTCGACAAAGCCTCGACAGGGGAACCTCCCTGCTCGAAGTCAGAGTCCGACCAGCACAGCTGGAGAGGAATCTCCGACTGAAGGATATCTTCCAATTGCCCCTCGCGGTCGTATGTGGTACAAGGCCAAATTTAATGTGGGTTATCCGAGCCGGTAGGCTCAGCCAAAAATTCCCCGAAGACACACTATAAAACGGGGTCGGGTAGCTGTTTCCCGTGAACAGACTCTGCCCTTCGACATAGCCTCATCTGGGGATCCTCTCTGCCTGAAGGCAGAGTGTTTCAACATAGTTGGAGACGAATCTCTAACTGCAGACCAACATACAGTATTTACTACTGCATTTATGTGAATGGGGACAAGCCCATTGTCGTCCGTAGGTATGCTACAACAGTTTTATATATGCGACATGTTGTGATTAATATCTAATGCTTTAATTAATTTGTGAACAGCGTTAGAGATAATGACTTTGCAGTCCAGTTCAAACCATGCTATTGAAACTTAATATTATGCTTTATTTAAATAGCAATTTTTGACACAAAAGTGATCATTGGGATATCATTAAATTCTTTGATACGGTATAAAACTGCAATCATCCATAATGATCGACGTTTACTGAACATCAAATATAGTGTCACCTTATTTAAGTGAAGATAAATGAAGAAGAACAAATAAAGTTCACATTGGTATGAAACACTAAATGTATTTTGTTCCTTTTGCGTCTTTGATCATAAATCTTTCTTTGGGTATATCTTAACTCACTGCAGACAGATTTGGTCCAACGTGCTATATCGTTCAGATACAGAAAAGCGTCTGTTTAGCAAATCCAAATTAATCTTTGTAATCACAATCTACGTATGAACAGAAAACATATTAAATAACTTTCGGACTTAATCCATTTTATTATATGTTGTCACTGTTTACGTAAAGATACGATTCGGGAGCAGATATGATCGATCGTGAAAAATCGTCGAAGATTGTGTTTATACACAGTAATTTGGAATTTCCTAACCAGACACTTCTCTGTAGCTAAATAGTATAGCAGGCCAGATCAAATGATGGTTTTCGTATAGGGATACATGTTCGATTCCTGTTTTAGAATGCATTTTTCTGCGAGATTTCTCAAACATTCAATTGGTTAAATGAAATTAATACGGTTTAATTATCTAAATAAATTGCATCTATAGAGATAAAGTATGAACATATATATATATATATATATATATATATATATATATATATATATATATATATATATATATATATTAAAAAGAAGAGGTGCCGCAAACGTTTTTTGTTTGTAATGTGGATTTATTGAGAAAAAATATTATACTTTGTTTTACATAATTTAGAAAGAAACGTGTTTCTGGTCTGGTCTCACAAACCGTCTTCAGGTGAAATGGAGATTTTTACATATTGAACATAAAAATAATTAATTTTCTTTTAATATGTAAAGTGGAATATTCTCGCCTGAAGACATTCTGTGAGTGTGACCAGCACATCGAAATTTTCTTTCTAAAGTATCAATGAAGAGTTTTTCGTGATAGGGTCATACAACCAAAAACGTTTCACCCCCCTCTCTTTTTAATATACATACTTTTCTCTCGTTGGAACCACTACAACATATTTTTTTTTATATATATATATATATATGTATATATATATATATATATATATGTATGTATGTATGTATATATATATATGCGTGTGTGTGCATATATATGTGCATATGTTTGCAATGTGTTTTTGATATATATGTATATATATATATTGTATATATATATATATATATATATATATATATATATATATATATATATATATATATATATATATATATCCATATATATATATGTGTGTGTGTGTGTCTGTGTGTGTGCATGTGTGTGTATCTGTACCAGTCTTATTTTTCTAAGTTGTGATCCACTTAAATTTATTTTTAATTTAAAATCTAAACGATAAATACATTGTTTCTGCGTTGATTTAAACCTTTAATTAAACTTGCTTTTTTTCTTTGTGAAAACTGAATGTATGCTAATATATCTTTAAATACGATTACATACCATATTTGTTTAATGTGCGTGAAACAAGGAAATCTCTCTGAATAAAACCAGCATTAAAACGAATCAACATTGAATAATCGAATTTGCTTCTTTTTTTTTTTAATGTTTTAACTTTGAAACGGAAAACGATCCAGAAATGAAAATAGATTTAGCGAGAAAATCCAGAATCCGATGATTATAGACGACCGATGACACTCTATTTCAAATCAATCCATCATTGTTGCCATGGCAACTGGACGTTCCATTTGCTTGTGTCCAGTGTTGCGTAAGTAGATCTGATTTGTCTTGGAGTGCCCGGGAAAAAAAATAAGCGACTACATCTGGGAAGGAGATCACTGGCGTCGTTGGTGATATATTTATTTCATGGAATCTTCGAGAACTTTCTCTCTTCATAGTCGTCCTATTTTGCCCGAAATGAGCGCATATTGAATCATGGCGGGCGCTGGCAATTCCAATGACAGCTCGCAGAAGCATGTGACGAAGTTATTTATCGAAAACATCGTCAAAGACACTAGCGCAGGGAATTTGAGATTTGCAGTGCTGCTTTTATTCTGTAAAATTCGTGTTGCTACGGTAACTGTTTTCGATGCTGGAAGATAGTTACAGGAAACCGATGTATTTTTTCCTTCCCAATGTCCAGAAATATAAAAGTGGTTTTGAGAAAGAGAATAAAGCAAAAAAAAGAAAAAAAAAGTTTGATGCATCTATAACGATATCTGCTCGAGATAAAAATAAAATCAACGACATACGTAAATATCATTCAATTAACGTTTTTATGTGGGTCCCACACATGTTGTTATATATACGAATAATCACACATTAATTCATATATCATATAATAAAAATATAGTTATAAAATATACTATATTCATAGGTAAATATGATCAGTGCCAGGAATAAAGCGTATATAAATATTAGAAGGCATTAGCCTACAACAGTAAATTAAAAAAATGTAAACCATTTACATTATTCGGACTATTGTCCTCATCTTTGTCACCATACTTATTACAACGTTTCGGCCGTTGTACGCTGTGGCCTTCTTCAGATGGTTGGAATTTCGAACTGAACTCTTTATAATAAATAAATATGGCGAAAAATGTAAATAGTGTCCATAATAAATCATCTCAGATATATGGACAGATAAGTAAAAATGTCTATAATCACCTTCCCTGAATAACATAAATTAGTAAACAAACGATCAGAACTCACAAAAAAATGAAGCAGACACAAGAATTTTACTATGTGACTTAAAAATCTAAGACTAAAAACAAGTATTTAAAAAATACCACCCTTATATATATTAATGAAAGTCCCGGTCATATATATATATATATATATATATATATGGAATTTATACTGAGCAGAACTTAGTTACAGATTCTGCGGGAAAAATGTGCTATCTATCGTAATGAAGACATCGGCCATGATTACTTGTGACACCAGGCTTGGGCCAGACCGTGGGACGGTTTTCAGGTACTATTCCTCCAGTCTGATAACATCTAGATGTTTACTTCTTGACAAATCAACCAAGAGTGAGATTCGAACTCGGGTCTAATGGTCAAATTGTGAACTTTCTATCCACTCGGCCACGTGCCCATATGCGCTATATCCGAAGCACCTGTATAATATATGCATCTAGTAAAATATTATATATTAATATTATATATTATATATATATATATATATATATATATATATATATATATATATATATATATATATATATATATATATATATATATATATATATATATATATATATATACATGCATTATATACAAAGCACATGATGTAACATACGTAAGACAAAGCCAATATTTTAAACAAATAAGATAATCAAAACCGTAAAATAAAATATACAATATATAAATTAATAGATAAATAAACACATGAAGTCAATAAATAAAGAAATGAACAGACTTCGAATGCACTCAAAAACACAAGTAAACAATAAACAACAAAATTAATTATTTACTTGACTTGGACTACTGTTCTCATCTTCATTGATATCTTCATGACGTTTCGGCCGTTGTAGGCTCCGACCATCTTCAGAAATTGGAATTTCGAACCGAACCTTTTATATCGTTCCAAGTCTCTTCCAGATGTCTCAGTTATTTCCATTTAACTCAATTCTTCAAGTTTTTATTTATTTTCGTTTGTCAGATATTTTGTTGAATTCCCAAAACTTTGTGTTAGGTCACTTGATCAAACCAACGCATTTACCCACGGGGCCATATGTCCTTGAGGACATCAGTTTGAATATTTGGGACTTATAAACTTAGTGACTCTTTATTTATCTCTTATTTGTTATATATATTTTCCATTACATTAAGTTACATGTTAATACCATTGGGAAAGGGATTAATCTTCTTCTTCTACCTCCAGCTATGGGTGAATAGCAGGAAAGACCGTGTTCTATAGTCTTGGATGGCAACTTCTCTAGGAGAAGAAAAAAATCTGTATTCAAATCTGCGGAAGGTCTTTTGGGGATCTTGTAGCACGTAGCTCTTTGTATTCAGCCCATCAAAATGTGTGGTTTGTTCTGCACAATGCAATCACCATAATAATCAAATCTTATGCTGGTATCTGGCAGTCGGTTCATAGGAACTGAGCTGCTTGACATTTATACGACGGGAAAGTCCACTATACATATATATATATATATATATATATATATATATATATATATATATATGTGTGTGTGTGTGTGTGTGTGTGTGTGTGTGTGTGTGTGTGTCTATGGAATGTATTTTTGTACACCCAGCCCGTTTCAATATATTTATCTATTACTAAGAATTTAATGTCCGTATGCTGCCAGTTTTGAGATATGTTAATAAGCTCAAAAAAGGAATATAAAGTTCAGTTTTCAGAACAATTGGTGAAATACAACGAATTTGACTGTTAAATTATGCAAAAAAGAAAAAGAGAAATTTATTCTTACAGTAGATAATCTCGTTTTAAATTGATTGATTCTGGAAAGTATAAAAAATTTACATAATTATTTTTATCGGTGAAATTTCTATAAAATTTATTCAGTATAATATTTGTGATAATTCCAGCAAAGAACATCACGTGGTGAATATAGTATCACCATTTTTATTCTTTCGTTAAAAACACGATGGGAAAGACAATGGAACGTAGCTTTGAAATGAGACAGAGAATTATTAACTTTCACAGTTTGAAAATAGTTATAG
>CAHIKZ030000635.1:3387500-3420000 GCA_903632075.3 Acanthosepion pharaonis
CTTCTTTGCTGAGCCAAGGAGACATCTACCAGGCAATAAAATTATTTCCAAATAAAAATTTGGCACTAATCAGTATTCTCTCCAAATAATATATTTGATCCTAATCAGCATTTTTGTGAAGAATAGTTTTGCAACAGTTATATAAAAGAGAACGTTGAAATCTGATGTATTATCGACTTAACAAAACATATAAGGGATTAGTGGTTCCGAAGAATTTTTTTTTCTCTGAACGATATTTCTGAATGAAAATATCCATGCGTCTCACCAAATTTTATGTGGTAAAAATACATTTGACATTAAAAGAAAAGATAGAGGTTTAAATGAAGATAACCGCTGAATCGAAGTCAGAAGATTTTCATTGATAATTCTCTCCACCAATTTGTTATCCCTGCTTACTATATTCTTAATACATGATATAATACAAATGAATATTTTGAAACTATTTGTACATCTTTGGGTGTGTTTCAGTCATTCCAGCTCATCTGATATGCTTTCCTGTGAGGCACCTCACACCATTTGGGAAGCACTAACTTAGTTTCATACGTTAAATTTGGATGAGGGAGCAAATTTCAATTTTCTCAATGACCAAGCTTATTTGTACGGTAAAAAACATGATACATGTTATATCTTTTTATGTTCTCGAGACCAAAAGCAAATTCACAAGTTCTATTCTTTTATCTATGAAATAAAACTGGGCGATATCCATAAGGTGAGATATAAATTAATGCGTTTAGTTTGACATGTTTAATCTGGAAAGAAAAATTAACGATTTCAATAGAAGAGTCTAATATAGTCATTGTTCACATAAAACTTATACTAATATTGGAGCTTTCAGGGAAGATGGAACTCGCGACTCAGTCGTAATATAACCTAGGAAAAACAAGAATCCCAACCGGTACAGAAAGCCGGAATGCCCAATAAACGAATAAAAGCATTTATCTCGGCGATAATGTGTAAGTTCGTTCTGCACAGATGTAAAGAGTCGGTAAGACTTTGAAGGTAGTGGATTGCATTTTTTGTCTTAACATAATAGCCACGTTTTTGTAATGTTCTAAAACCTGTATAGTAACACTGATTTGAAAGCTAATGAAAAAAATTTAATAATTTTCAGAGGTATAATACTGTTAAATGAAATTAGAAAAAGCGAACGTAAGCGGCACTTTGCACTGAACAATGATGTTTGCTGAAGATTTTGGATATCATTGTGTCTGATAAATGAAAATTGAGGATGTTACTGAACGAATATGCCCTTCGTATGAAGTATGCCTAAAAAAGCGGAATATACCAGATGCAAAAACAGTGGTGACACGTGGGAGGTAATAAAAAAGTCTTTGAAATGATAACTATGACGAAAATTGAAGACAATAGACACCAAAAGACATGAAGACCATTTTGTTTCTTTCTTCAATATTATAACCTTTTTATTCCGACCCTGAAGACAGTGAGGTGGAACAGGCGAATATTAACAAATATCGTGACTATTTGGGAAGAACAGACGCGCAGTTTGATAGATACGGACGAAGCATATATGATGTTTCGAAACATAGTTTGGATAATAACCTTATGGGTATAGAGCATGTTCCGCGATTGTAATTTTCTTTTATTTGTTTTAGTAAGTGTCTATTCAATATAAAGCCCAATAACCAATCAATGGAAAGCATTAATAAATGGATTGTTGTATAGACATAAGGGAATAGAGAGTATTTAATTAAAATTGATAGTGAGTGATAGAGAGTATTTATTTAAAAACCTGAAGTAGTTAAAATGTAGTTATCGGCAAGCATCCCCTCGGGACATTCAACCACATAGTAGCGTCAGTTGAGAATCTCTCTGTGTGGAATTACCTTCTTACCAATAAGAATACGAAGAGGAGGCGTAGGATTCGACCGTGTATATGCAGCACTGTGGATCCTAACTTTGTATGCCTGCAATTCTGGTTCCAAGGAAGTAATCTCATGGGATAATATGCGGTGTAACCTGCAATAGAGCAAGGGTTAGCTTAAAAACATAAAAGGGGCATTGGATGAAAATAATCCATCACTCACAAATTGGTGTGAGAATATATGCAATATAGAGGAAGATTTGGAGCACGTCTAAAAATTAATTTCACGATATAAAATATACGTAAATTCAGGTAAATATAGAAATACTTCAACGTAAGTGTAAAATAAGAATGCATAGTTACCCACGATCCTCCGAATAACTAGATTAAACAAAGGAAGTTCTTCTGCTTTCACAAGGACAGGCTGCTGTAATTTAATCAAAACAGCTTCTCACACTTGCAATAGGCTTTTTGTCCACACAAGAAGCAAAATCTAGAATGAGTCAAAATAAATTGTAAAGAAAAAAATTAATTCTCTAATATGTGTTTTCAAATCGCAGATTCATGCGCTGATTGCCAAACACGAGAGCGGTTATGATGTTTTAATCTAATAAATGTAGGTACGTGATGACCGAACCGTGTTTCCAACCTTAGATATGTTCGTTCTATATATCCAGGTTCAAACTGATGTTTAAATTTGTAAATTAAATGAATTTTACTTAGATAAGACAAACGGTCCTTAACAAAGGAAGGAAAAACAGGGCGTTTCCGGAAGGCGGCACGCAAGTTGGTCCCAGAAACGTGGAAGAAACAGAGTTAGAAACGCTATCAATCAGAGTCTGACATTTTCCATCAAGCCAAGGTAATTTTAAACGAAATAGACTAGGACAGAACACAAGGGGTTTACTCAAACGTCGTCCAATCTTACGTTCCATCATACGTTTAATGATATTAGGACGATAACTAATTTTAAACGCCAAAATAGAAACAGATCCAAGAGCACATAGAGGTCACTAAAACATTAAAAGATTAAATGCCGATAACTACTCGCTGGACAAACCTTAATTGTTTTATGACCCTTCACGCAGAACTCTTCATTGACAATTCTAGAAAGAAAATTCGGATTGCCAACACACAAACAGAATGTCTCATATCGAGAATATTCCACATTGAACATGAAGAAAAATTAATTATTTTTAATAATATGTAAAAATCTCCACTTTCACCTGAAGACGGTTGCGAGACCAGACCAGAAACACGTGTCGTGAAATTATGTAAAACAAAGTATAATATTTTTTCTCAATAAATCCACATTACAACCAAAAACGTTTGCGGCACCCCCTCTTCTTTTTTAATATACATACTTTTCTCTCGTTGGAACCACTACAACATATTTCTTTATATATATATATATATATATATATATATATATATATATATATATGTCTGTGTGTGTGTATTCTACAAATCTTTACATACACACGTATACGCACCAGAAGGAAAAGAATAAATCAACCTAACCCTAATAAAAGTGCATACATTAATTTAATTACATTAAATATTCACCCGAAAATCATTAGAGCACGTCCTTTACTATTGTGAATAACTTGACTGTCTAATCTAGCTTTGTGCAAGGATGTAACACAGATAACACGTCGCATAACAAGTGTCGTCAACTCACTCAAATTAAGATTAACCTTCGCATATCTGCCATTTCACAAAGCTACACTTGCCGATGAAAAGTTGAACAAAATAAAGGAACACGTGACGATGCAATTGATGGCATCCAAGATGAATTTTCAGACTGCTTACATACGTATGCGACGTCCCAAGGACAGAAACGAAACACCGTTTCCCGATAAATGATTGTTAATTTCCGGATAGAAATAATAATAAAAGAAAGATCGTGCAACAGATGTACATTTATTAATGTTGGTCATTTTAGAATGCTATTCCCCCTGATGTGAACTATTTTTCTTTTTCATTGCAGGAACTGAAACGAAATCTTTTCTGATGGGATCTGGTCTACTTCCAAAATCCGAAAATCAAATATACTGATGTCAATGTAGGTATAACTTTTCAATGTATAAACTCTTTTTTTATCCGTATAACTGAAAAGGGACACTTTTGGTGATGTACATGGATAGCGGATCAAATTTCCAGTCGAATACATTCACTTATGGGCTAATACCGTAGCGTTAGGTATTAATCCATATCTTCTCTCCACCACTCTGCATAAATAGGACAAGAGTTTGGGCCCGGAGAGCCTTGATTAGCAGTCTAGAATGAAACATTGAATTTAAACTTTCTCCGTTAGGTTGACTTGCCCTAGACACTTCTGTAGCTGCCGGAGTTGTGTTACATCTACGACCAAAGTGGTTATGAGATTCGTAATCGTATTAAAGAGAAATAAATAATATGCGAGTGAATGAGATTTTACTTGCTATCAAATGTAAATATTTTCTGTTCTGATGTTGAAATCATATAGAATTCTCTGATTTTTGTTGTTCTTTTAGAGACACAAACATACTTTATGGTGAAGTATTATAAGATATGTTGAACAACTGACGCACCAAATTATACGCCCTCTTTTGATTATTGGAAGAAATGGATTAATTTCTCAAGTATATATATTTTTTTTTTAATTATTAAAAGAGAAAAACCATATTAGGCTTGCAAATATTGCATGAAATTTAGAATTATGTGACTGTTTTTGCAAGTGCTCTTTGCTATATGCGTTTTGGAAGTAGATAGTGTCAGGTTTTCAGAAGTGGTTTAATTTTGTCCTGATTCCGGTTATTTTTCATGACATGCTATTTAAAGTTAATCAAAGCTGACACATGTCAAATCATTTATTTTTACATGATTGTTTCTGGTAGGTTCTTTTATCTGCATACAATTTTCTAGCCAAGTCTTTGGAATATTTTTGATATGCGTGTTATAAGTGGCACACCGGTTTAATCTGTCACTGTTTTTCAAAAATTACCAATAACACGTGGATTGTAGTGATGCTTAAAGATAAATTTTGTCATATTCTTCGTTATTTTTGGTCTCCGGTCTCCAAACTTCTAACTTTTAATAACGCTACAAATATCAGAGACAATGTCTTCATTCAATAAATTTTAAATTCGCAAATATTAAAACAATATATATATTAGAAAAATGTAAAAACATCGTTCTCATTTTGATAACGTCTACAGTTTCTCTACCTTAAATTGATAATGACGAGTTTTTAACAAGATATGCCGGGAAACTAATATAAGAATTCCGGATAACATTCATTGTATTTATCAGAAAATCATGGTCTAGACCTTCATTTCTATGTTTTTATTTTTGTACTGAATTGATTTCTGGCACAGAAAATCCCCTATTTTGGATTAAGCGAAAATATTCTCTGTAATTCTGGACACCATGTTTTCTGGTTTTAGACAACTGATTTCAAGGTAGTAATATGAAAAATTTAATCATATTTTCCTTTTAATTAAAACTTACACTATTACTCTTCTATGATTGTATTAAATATCATTTAAGGAGCTGCAAAACCACAAATATCCGTTTGGATATATAGCCTTAACCTACTGTGCAAGATTGTTTTTCTTCCTATATCGATTTTAATATATTTAGCAATCTGGATTAATATTGGTAGCCAAAGGTAGCTCTCATATTCTACTAAAAGCCATTGTTAAAGCATAGGTTCAGATCTCGAATTACATTTTGGTCAGCTGAAAATTAAATCCATATTTAATATGAGCACCTCCACCAAAATCGTACTTACTGATAGGTTAGAGTTTTGAATAAGTGATCTGTAAACCTATAGCTACAGATAACCGCCATTTTATTGCATCAATCATGAAAATAACAAAAAAGATCCAAGCGAGGTGTATATGGTTTGAATACATTGTTAGATAACGTTCAATATCTTAGGGTAATAGTATGTTTCCGAGAAGAGATCTCTGTACTCAAATCCAGGAGTACACAAGAGATAAACGCTCGAGTATCTGTTGTAAGAATTCACAGTAATTAAGAGATAATAAAGATAAATCAATCTGTAGAGAGCTGTGTTCAGAAGTGACATATGATTTTTAATATAGTCTAATGATTAAACGAATATGAGTTAATTATACAGGTCCGTTAGGAATCTAACACGTTGGATCCTACACAACCCACAGAAGGAGGTGGTGGTGTCTGCAAGGCCCACACGACCGTCCCGTGGAGTGATTTTCCAATTTCTTTTCTATGAGGAGTATTGTGAATGCGATGATATGATTGATTGCTCACAAGATCATGCTTACATCAAAACCACATTTTATTCCAAAAACATTTATATATATTATATTTTTTTATTTTTTGTCTTTTATTTCGTTTTTCTTTTGGAATATTTACTGTTGTTTGTGGAGGCGTCATTTGTATATTTATACATAAACAGAACTGTAACATGCATTTGTGTGGGTTGTAAAATGAACTCAGGTACCGAACGATATACCGGTGAACCGTGAGTACCAAATAATACATAAGATATGGTTGCTTCATATACGAAAAATGTTAAAACAAAATCTCGTGTAGAAAAATTAATTAAGATGTTGTGTTGGGAACTTGGGACAACTAAGGAAATAAAACTTGGGAGGCAACGTCTTAAGGATACATATTTAACCGGTAATAAAATTTATTTTTTAATTTTGCCAAATAATTTGTCTGACTTATGTCATGATATGTACAAAAAAACATGGCAAACTGAGTAAGACTTTTGTTTTAAATGTTTTATTGAAATGACCCAATTCAGAATTGCAGATTTGGGCAGCAAAACAAATATCAAAACTCTTTGGTATATATAAAAAATTTAATAAAACAGAAATTATCATTTTGAGGATTTAATGTACTTTAAAGATGAATTATCTTGAGTACTGGCATAAAATGTTTCACATTTTTTCGATGTTTCTACCTGATAAAATGATAACATAATTTTAAATCACTTTTTAAATGTATATTTTCATTATATTAAATTATAGACAGCCTGCGGCAAAACTTAAAGTTCCATTGCCTATCATCACAGCAAATTTGAATATGGCAGTAAATTAAAATCACTCTGTGGGTGTTGGCAAGTGCCACACGCAGAGAGTGATTTTAATTTACATGTGGATATTGACAACATCTTGAAAATGTCCATGTAAATGACATATAACTCTGTGTAGATACAGTGGAATTAACAATAGTGATGCATTCCGTGATTCTATCCTCTATAATAATAACTGCAGTCGTGAAAACGTGGATCGTATTATGCAAAAGAACTCGCTGATGTAGATGTTTCATGGCACCGCCAATATCAAAATGATAAACCCGATGATCAGATCCTGGGTCGAAGTATGGCTGTTCAATAATATTGGTGATTATGTCACCACAACTATGTAACTTTCTAGGTCTGTGCATTTGTATCCTTTGGGAGAACACAAGCTGTGGATCAACCAGCGATATTCAAACTAGGCAGTCAATGAATGTCGCCCTGGTCGACATGATGACAAGCATGAAAAAGATCCTGTTTATCCACGTATTCAGTGACGAAAAAAAGACTGAATTGTAGAAGTCCACGTGCCTAACAATATCTTTATGGATCAGACATTTTTGTCTTTTTTTTTTAAATTTATCTACACGGTTTTTCTTTGCAAAATCACTGGAGTTATTTTTCTTTTTATCATCGTATTACCTTTCTCACATTGTGCATAAACTTCATTCAGCAATACCAGAGACATCTAGACGTGGAATTAGATGAAGCTACACCGCTGACGAAATAAAGGTTTCGGTTCGAAATTCCAATCATCTGAAGAAGGCTTGAGCGTATAACGTCGGAAACGTTGTGAATATGGCAATGAAGATGGGGACAACAGTCCGAATAATGTAAATAATATAAGACGGGAATGTAAAATGATTTTTCGGCAAACTGATGACACTTCATGATTTAAAGAGTATTACACGTATTAATTTATATACATGCGGACAATTCGATCTTGTTCTCACAACGTATCGCTCGTTGTGACTTCCGGTTTTCCTCAGGTGTATGTCCATCCGCGTAATCCCTCGAACTGAATCCTGTTTCTATTTTATACGGGGTGGGAAAACTGTTATCATTCCACGTGATATATCTAGGGATATCTTGTCTAGCTTTTATTTTTAGTACTATTTTTATTCTATTATTTCTCACCTTGGTACTGTTGAATCCAAGTAAACTCGTCATGATTTATTTGTATATATCTGCACACCTACCTACGTTATGTTACATATGTATGAAGTATGTATAATCAAATATTTTAATATAAGCAATCGAGTATACCACGATCTCTCTCCAGTCACAATGGTGGTTGCACTTACAAAGAAACTTCTTGCTTTGAACGTTTGTTAGCAGATTAAGTTCAACCCAGACATTCTGTATACTTTTGATTGCTGAAAAAGCTGGATAGATCGTCGGTTCGTTCTAATATTTCCAGATAGAACCAAAATTCCTCCTGTCATGTTCTATCTTTACGAAAATAAGATCAGATCAGAAATGTAGTGTCGCAGTAGTATCTCATCTGGAACTGCTCAATGCGCTATTTCCAGAAGTGGCAGTATTCAAAATAGTCTATATGACTTTGTTGGCAGTTAATTATTCTACAATTCCAGACAGACCATGCTTTTAAAGAGCATAAAATGAATTCGTCTGCGTGTTTGCATTTGCTAGTGCTTCCTACCTCGTGTTTATCAGTTTATTTTTGTCCCGTTATTTTATGTTCAATGGTCCTTCAAGTCTCAGCCTGCATACATCTCTGCATCTCAGAAATAACCGGCTGCACATATCAATTACCATGTCTATTTATTTTTAATATTATCTTCTCGGGATCTCTTAACGACCTGCCTGATAAGAAACTCAAACTCCCGTGTCGTTGGCTATGGAGCTGATTGACTTGGAGGTATGGTTCTCCGTCATGGACTGGATCCTCCAATAAATTCTATTCTTCTTTTTTTTATCTCCGAATTCTCTGCACTGTCCTCAGACGTAAACACTCTAAAATGTTCGTAGTGGATCTTCGAATGAGAATGCCAAACAGTACAGCTTGCTTTCCCAAATTTTTTTGATGGCGCCCATATGGCGCTACTATACGATACAGTCGATAAAATCAAAAACAAATAACGCGCATGCGCGAAATTAAATCATGAAACGGCAATAATTTATCCATCGCACCCATTGTGTATATATATATATGATAGATTATAGTTTTAAGGCTTGCTATATTTATGGATTAAAGATCTCAATATCAGGGATACAACGTATGTAAATATAAAAGTGAACATAGAATTCAACGTACTGGGGCAACAGTTTGCTTCATGCTAGACTCAATATCATAGCTTGAAGATTGTTGTTAGGTGTACGAGCGGATCTAGGTCTTCCTCGATCCATAGTCTGTGGTGCCACGGATCCTGTCTCACAACGCACCGATAAACAGCAGCAAAGTTTGGATAACTCGGCTGTCTTCGATTGGGAAACACAATCTGATACAGCCGTGCAGACTTGCGTCCATTAGCATCTGAGCGGCCTTATATAAAAATCTGCCTGCTCACTAAAAAAGAATATCCGCCATTGTTAAACGTTGAAGATTGACTAACCACTAATGACAAATGTTACCAGATCTACATGACAACACGGCGCCATCTACAGTAAACTAAATAAAAAAAGGATGATTTGTGAACATATATTTATATGGACTTGTCTTGAAGTGAGGAACCCGCCCCAAATTTTGTAAAACCATTCTTACAATACACCATTATATATTAGATAGGAAAAGACAATATTTATGAGGCATTTTTAAAAGCAAAAGCTAAAATAAAAACAACCGGTTTCGTCCCAAGTTTATTTATTCTGGGAATTTAAAAAGCGTGTAAATTAATTTTTAATTAACGAATTCAATCGAATGGGGAAAAAATTATGAATTTCAAGAAACTAGAGTCCAATTCAGACCCAGCAATATTCAGTTTACAAAGGAAGGCAACGGGATATGATTCCCTCTGTTGAGGTGAAATGAAGGGAGGAGACAAAATTATAAATCGGTAAATAATCGGTAGATAATTTTATCTAGGTCCCACTCCACATTTCACCTCAAGGTTCTAGAGTCCTTGTATATCAGATCTCGTGAGCCTTCCCTTTGTAAACAGAGGGAATGCTTGCTGGGTCTGAATATTATTGGTCTCTAGTCTCTAGAAATTCATAATTTTTTCCCCATTCGATTGAATTCTTTAATTTAAAATTAATTTACACGCTTTTTAAATTCCCAGAATAAATAAACTTGATAAGTCCTTGGACGAAACCGGTTGTTTTTATTTTAGCTTTTAAAAAATGCCTTTATGAATATTGTCTTTTCCTATCTATTATTAGATTCTGTACCACGAAAAACTTATATATATATATATATATATATATTCCTAGACCAGACCTGCTTGACGTGTTGATAACTATTGATCTTAAAGTTCTACTTTACTGTACCGTGATATTTCAGGAAGTGTCTGGACAAGGGTCACCGCAACTTGTTATAATTTGTAGTACTACGCAACATTTTTTTCTCTGTTCGCAGATCCATTTGAATAAGTTCGTTTGTTAGGTTAATTGCTATATGCCTCTGCCTATCCTGTCTCTAATATGTCCTGTGATGTTTCAAGACTTCATTACTCATTATGTGTCTCAGAAATGACAACTGGTTCATTCTGATTCCAGTAAAAGCGCCGTTTTATTTTGTTATTACTTCCAAACATACGTACAAATATCACATTTTTAAATGCGAAATCTCTTTGGTCTCGGTCTGCGAACTTTTCAACAGACTTGTAAAATTATCCTCTCCCTTCTTCATTCACTATTTGCCGTCTGTGAAAGTTACATATATTCTTTCGACATCAGTGATTTGTATATCAACCCAAGTAAAAGCAAAGGTTTCTCAAGCGATAAATCCCGCCAGGCGTGACATCTAGATTTCGTATTCTTGTGTTTTTTTTGTTTTTTTTGTTTTTTTGTTTTTTTTTTACAGGATCTTTTAGTTTATCTATCTTTCTTTCTTTCTTTCTCTTTGCTTAATTCTTTTCTTTTTTTATTTCTCTCTCATGACACCTATCTTATTGTTTCCCACGTCTCTATCTCTTTTTCTCTCTTTCTACCTCTTTTCTCTCTTTTTCTCTCCTAAATGTTTCCCTGTCTTTCTCTCTCTAGTCATCCCTCTAGACGGCTCTTTCTTACCCTCTTTATATCGCTTTCTCTATATTTTTGTTTTCTCACTATATTTCTTTCCCTCTCTTACTTTCTTTTCCCTCTTTCTATCTTTCTCTCGCATTTTTCTCTATCATTCTTTCTCTAGCCGTGACTCAACTTTCCCTCTCTCAAATTCTAGTTTTCTCTCTTTATATCGTTTTCTCTCGGTCTCTTTCTTTCTCACTTTTCTCTCTATCATTTGCCCATATGTTCTTTTTCCTTCTCTCTGTCTCTCTCTTTCTACCCCTTTTCTCTCTCTATTTCCTTCCTCTCTTTTCTTTTTCGCTTTCTTCCTCTTTATCTTCCTCTTTCTTTTTCTATCGCTAATATGAAATATATTCGTGTTCTTAATTTTTAAAACCTCAGCTACTAACCGGCTTTGCATTTTTCTCTTTCCTCTATAAGATATATGCCTGTTTAATTTTGCTTCGTATTTCTTTAATTATTTATGTAAATACAGAAATAATTTAATTGGCAATAATTATCGCTAAAACAAAATATCAGAATGCAAATAATATCTATTACAATGAATGGCTTTGCATAATATTTAATCTCGAGATAAAAGGGAAAAGAGTTTAAAAGAAAAAATGAATAATACAATTAGAACAGAGAAAACGCCAAATAATTTTCGCCGAAAAATACATTGATTGAGTCGTTTTCTACGGCTTATCAACCCTTTGCTTGTTATTTAAAACAAGAAAATATAGTTAGATTTATGAATTTTCTTTTTGAGATAATAATGGTTTAACGATACATATCTTACTAATTAACCCATAGCTGGGGGAGAAGATGTCGATTCATACCTTTCCCGACGGCAGCGAATGCTGGACGATTCCCTCAAAGATGAAGAAGCGACTTGAGGCGACGAAGATGTGGTTCTGCAGAAGGATGCCAAGGATATTATGGACCGAGCGCGTGAGCAACGATGAAGTCTTAGAGAGGTTGTAAACAAGAAGGAGGCTTATACTTAACATCAGGAAAAGGCAGCTGAAGTTTCTGGGACGCATATCGAGGAGGGAGAGCCTGGAGAATCTGATACTCACAGGCCGAATAGAGAGAAAGAGAGACAAGGGAAGTAACGCATACCATACCTTAAAGGTTTAAGGAACTGGATGACAGAACGTTGTTTGGCAGAGGGAAGGAAATTGTTGAGAGCTGCAAGGAATATAGGGAGGTAGGAACCATGATAGCCTATGCCCTAAAATGACATGACACATAAAAAGAAAAGAATATAACCAATCCAACTGTAATTGGAACTTTGCTTTCCGATTAACAACTACGAGAGCCCTTATCTGTTACAAACCGGCACACCCAAGCTTACAGTGAAGGGTATTCCCAAGCCGTCACTCATCTAGGTACTAAACAAGGTCGACGTTGCTTAGCTTCACCGGTTTTACTGGAATCAGTGTTTTAAGGTGGTGTGGCCATAAAAACGAAAAATGCAGAAAACATATTGAAGCGAAAAGAAAGGACTAAACAATTGCAAGAAGGCGAAATTCATGGGTGTTAGCGAAAGGAGCAGCCCAACTACGAATTGGTGGCGAGCCAAAACCAAGCATTACAAAATTTGGCATATTTGAAATATATTCTAACAGCGGACGAAAAGTGTGACACTGAAATCCGAAGGCGCATTGGATTAGTCAAGAATACATTCCAAAAAATCTTAGCAGAGTATCGAGAAACATAAATACATTCGTTGAAGTACTTATTTGTTTCGTGATATCTGTTGTTCATGATGACGGTCGTCTTTGAGTATAGAATCCAGAGGTTAGCAGTGAATATTTCGAAGACAGTAGGGAAGCGTTGTTCAGGTTAGCAGTGGATATCCCGGTAAAGTAGCAGAGTAGTTCTTCCTTCTGTTCCTCTTCGCCTGACAAGCTGGCACTGGACATTCGGATAGCGTAAACAAAATGGCCTCCTTTATACACGACGGATTGAATATTCTACGTCTTCTGATTGGTTAACCTTCTATTGGTGGACTATAAAGTGAGTCAAGTCATTTGGGCTAGCTCACTAGTACATATATGTATATATACACAAAAAAAATGCAACAATATCTGCCCTCATGTACGGTAGGGAATTCTAGACAATGTTGTCACACATTGTTCTGCAGAAGGGTACTAGGGATACCATGGATCGAAAATTTAAGCAACGAAGACGTTTTAGTGAATATGGAAACAAAAAGCAAATTATATTAACATCAGGAAGAAACGCTTCTAAATGCATATAATGAAGAAACAGGCATTGGTAAATCCGAGAGTCACATGACAGATTGAAGGACAGAAGAACAGAGGAAATCAACGCATATGGTACTCAGTGAGCTTGAGTATCTGGATGGTGCGGCATAGTTTAATAGAGAGAACCAAAAGATAACATTTATTAAGAGCCACATAGAACATGGAATTTAACAGAGCCATGATTGTCTAAGTCCTGAAATGACACGGCTCATAAAGAATTAAAGCTGATGAAACATAAACAGGGAGAACCAATCAAACTGTAATTTTTGTTATGATTATTGGCATCTTATATGAGTACTTACAGTTTAATTTCTATAAATTATATGTTTCCTATCGGTTGTTTTAAGTGTTCAGTTGTATTCTATAACATAATATGTTGGTCTTTTTTTTGTGCAAAATCCTTTGTTTTTAAATCATTCACTGACTCAAAATTTCTTTATTGTTTATCTCTGACGTGATCAATGCGTCTAAAACGTAAATCTCCATTAGCAAAAGAAAACGTTGATACATAAAATTGTACAACTTTTGCTGATATCTATATTTCCAGAGTTTTACTTTAATACTAAACTTACATTAGCGCTGATGATTAGCACAGAAAGCTGATTCTTATGTAATGCTGTTTTAATGAAAGGAACATAGCACAATTGGAAACTGTTTATCTCTTTCCAGACTCAGTAAGACAGTATTGTATTTAACGCTGATATCACCGCGTAAAAAAGTAAGAAACATTTGACCAAGAACTGCGCATGTCAACCATTGCAGTTAGTTAGTTGCTACTGACATTAAGTGCAATACTGAAAAAAAATATGTCAAGTATTTCCATTCAACTGCCTCCTGATTGATAACTTATCAATGCCTTTTGTAATATCTAAGTATATCACCCTCGTTCACAGGGACCATATTATTTATTGTCCTTCTTCCTCACCTATCTGTTTTCTGTTCTGTTCTTTTAAGCCAGCAGCCTATTGTCCACTGATATTTCCTGTCTATTTTGTACAGTATATCGTTTAGCATTCAAATATCTGAATCCAGTAGCCGCCATGATTGAACGTACTTTTATGAAGAAGACACAGTTTTTTTTTGGACGAGTGTCCTGCACCACATCACAATATCACGTCTCTAGCTTTCATGTCAATGCATTCATTACATTTTCGGTTTTGCATATCTTTTATTCTCTGTGACATGAAGTTTCATTTTAAATTCTCATTTTGTTTATCTTTTCATCGCATGATTCGTATTTCTTACAGATTTTAGATGTTCACCATCCTATTTCGTATTTTTATTTATTTCTATATTCAATTACTATTTTTACTTATTTGTATTTATTTTTTATAACATACTGTGTGTCACATGACATTCACGATTCTCCCTTACATGTCAATGCATTCATTATAGTTTGGAACCTGATTCGTGGTGAAAAGCTAATTGATATCAATCATCCTATATGACAGTGAATACTGGACAGTTACCTCGCAGATAAAGATTTGAGGCAAACAGATGTGTTCCTACAGAAGCCTGATGAGAATTCCATGAGCGAAACATTTGAGCAATTAATAAGTTTTAAGGAAAAGGGACACAAAAAAGGTTACGTGTATTTGGAATCAGAGGTAGCTGGAATTTTGCGGACTCATAAAACAAGTATTGGTGAATTTGAGACTCATGATACATTTTGATACCATGAGTTAGGTATGAAACAGAAAACACTCAACCTAGATTTGTACAAGTATGGTAGAATATGATAGTAAGGGGACAAACATTGCTTAGAGAAACATTGGATAGGAAGATATAGAAGCCCGTGACTATTCACGTCCTGTGCGAACAGGTTAAGTAAAATAAATATTTAAAAAGTTAGATATAAGCAATCTCCATGAAACCTATTTCCTGGCTTCCACTTGATATATTCTTTGTTCCCAAATTTTACATTTTTCTACAGGTAGTTCGGTTTCCTTGGCTTGTGTAATGTCATATCAATTCCTTATGGGAAATTTAATACTGCAACTTAATCTTCGAAGTTTAGTCATTTTGTCTATTAAAATCAATTATTAGATTTCCTTTTCTCATTAAAATCTATAGCTTGAAATTTTTATTATAAAACTCTTGCCTTTTTGAACTCTTCTTTTTGCCTTCTACATTTGCCTTCTGAACTCTTCTTTTTGCCTTCTGCTTTTGCCTTTTTGATCTTTTGCCTTTTTGATCTTTTGCATTCTGCGTTTGCCTTTTGAACTCTTCTTTTTGCCTTCTTATTTTGCCTCTTTGAACTCTTCTTTTTGCCTTCTGCTTCTGCCTTCTGAAGTCTCATTTTTGCCTTCTGCTTTTGCATTTTGCACTCTCTATTAGATGTTTTCTTTTTTTCTCATGCATCCTTCCAACGTAATCGCTATCACTTTTATACTTTGTGAATTAGTATTCTTCAATTTAATTTCCTTGCTTCCTTCACTCATTTCTTCATTTACTCAGTCATACGCTCATTCATACAATGAGTCTTCCTTGTTAGTTTGCCTCTAGTTTTCTTTACTTTACATAATGTCTTCTACCCAGTGTCTTTCCACTTATTCTTTCTTATTCTTCGCTTTCAAATAACCCTTCATATTGAACACTGGTCAGATCGTTAATGTTTCCTTTCCTTTATTTAACTCCATTTCATTTTCAACCAATCCTGTCATGTCGCTTGTCTCATTGGCAACGGTTACCTGCCTCTCCGGTTGTTTCTTAGCAACCAGTACCATGATATTTCCCGTGAGGACTACAACACGGATAGTTTTATGCTCGTTGTCATATTTCTAATTGATTTCGAAGGCTTGCACTGAACTTTCTGTGGAAAAGAAAGGGTTCAAGTACCAGGTGATATTGTATTTTTTCTACTCGAGTGTAATTCGTATTGTCAGGCGGACAGATGCGCATCCTTGGTAAATTTTACTGATTTCTTTGCTGAGGTCGTCATTTTTAATACCGTCCTTGCCAAGAATTTTCATACTTAGAGATGTCTGTTATCACGGAAAGAGTTGTTCTCAGTGATATAACATCTAGCACGAGTTTGCACATAACAATCATGTTCAAGTCTACGCTGTATGAACCCATATTCATGATTATTGTAAACTTTATATTTAGTTGGTAGATCTATTTAAATATAAATTCATGTTGGGGGTGTGAAGCAGTGAATTTAGCATATAACTTTTGAGAAAATCTCACTGAAAACTGACCTCAAATGGAAGTCAAACATACGATACATCGCAAAAAGATGAAGAAAAACATGTAACACTTATAAGTACCTGAATACTTGAGTTATGCTCTACCTTTACAAGAGCCAGGGCAGTCTGAGAATAGACAACTATTGTTATATTCTTGAGCTTCCCAGACCTTTTGGATGATAGATTATTGTCCAGTCTCCAACATCTTTTCACAGGCGGAATGTGACGAGACCCTCACCACTCTATTTTTTGGTGCTGCCTATGTTAACCTTCAGCGAAAGGATCCGCCATGCCCCTTGTAGCAAATCACCTAAATTGTATTCAAATTCCATCGGTGGGAAGTAAGTTCTTCTCAACAGCTTCTTACCTCGATACACTGCCATCTAGAGCCGACTCCCAAAAGAGGATGTTTCCCGGATCACTAAAAATCTTAGCCTGTTGAAGTCTAGGGTTAAGCGCTATCTTCCCCGTCTATCCCTATAAACTGCCTCTTAATTTAACCCTCTACCTCGCGTGCCTCTCCCTGGCCATGTAGAGGGAGAAACCCGCTGTAAATATTAAAGAATTTACATCTTTTCAGTCATTAATAGTAGAAATGTAAAAAAAAAAATTACTTTCTTAAATTACATTCTTTGCGTTTCAAGTAAGAAAATATGTTAGAAAATATAGTCTCCGAACAGTCCCATCGAGAAATGCAGTTTTCTAAAAAACAGTAATTGGAACTTTCAATCAGTAAGGACGTTCTTTGTTGAATCTATAACTGCACCCAGGTTAAAAGTTGATTTCCAAGATAATGTAAAGGTAATTTCCATCCCTGTGGAAATTCCCATTTTTTAAATAATATTTTCCATTATCTACGCCAGTAGATTTTCCTTATTGAAAAAAATTAATAAAACAGCATATCTTCTCACACACGTGCAATAACTAAAAACAAATTTTATTTAATATATATCAAATGCTTACTAGTCCTCACTTTCCTCGATCAATAAAGCCGAAAAGCGTTTCCGCGTCCTTGCTGGTGACTAATTACTTTCCACTCGGCAAACACCCTCCCACAGACGGAACGTCGTAAGTCACTCGCTGCTCGATAGCTTTTTCCATGGAAAGTGCTCAGACGAACTACATTCCATAGTTATACCAGTTCTAACCTTCCATTTTATGACCCGCCACGCCACTCACATTGTAGAGAAACACTCGCATTTTTTCTGTACTCCATTGATGATGTGTAAGTTTTAAGAGGGCAGCTTGTAACCACAAACCACTGCTCTATGGGACTCCCACGGAAAATAGATACACTCAGGTACTATGCGTCATACATAAAGAATGAGAATGCTAGATCCTTTCCTCAAAAGTGAAGAGGAGACTCGAGGTAAAAGTGATGTGGTTCTACAGAAGAAGAATATCGGGGACATTAGATAGGAATAACGAAGACATTTTACGGGAGATGAAACAAGGAATTCGCTTGTACTTAACATCGGAAAGCGAGTGTTGAAATCTTTGTGGCATCAGGAAAGAGGACTTTCAAAATTTGACACTTTTATGATAAAATAAAGGAAAGAGGTATACAGCATTCTTATGAGCCATTATCAGCTAAAGAGAATGTCGATCTAATGACGGATATAATATAATTACTTGCATATTTCAAAAACTATCCTATGTTAACTGATATCTTCCCTACATATCTGCATATACTGTACCTCTTAGTCTGTAACCGTCTACATCGAGTGGCTCTGGGGCCTTGTACAAGTAGAACCTCATGGTAAAAAATACGTTTTGTCCCTTGTTCTTTCATCCTTATACTCGACCTTCGTTTCTCGTAGCTTCTCTTACTTTCAGTTTTAAAATTCTTTCTGCTATCTGTCCTCGACTGTTTCCTTATGCAAGTAACATATCATTTGTTGATAGGCAGGTAGCCTAAAGGCTATATGCACAGAAAAAAAGAAATTGTCGAACCAGTCTACAATGTTTGGGTGAATTTGTTTTCTTTCATTCGTACTAATTTTCTGACACGAATCTTTCGATTACCAATGAATAATAGGAGACATGGTTTTAGTGGTAAAAATCTTGAAGAGAAAAAAAAATTAATTTGCAACTCCGAAGCAGCCACATCTAAACGTGAAACTGCTGTTGAAATAGATAAAGAGAGAAAATCCCGAATGGAATTAAATACTAAGTAGTTTCCCAGATTTTTTTTTTTATTCCTATTCAGTGATTCAGTGTTACTTCATGTGTTTCAATGTGTAGCGGTTGGCAGCAAATTCCTCACTGGAATTAATATTATGTCCAATTATTTTTCTCTTTTGCATTTGATCTTAATGAAGCCTATTCACCAATGATGGAATCCCTTTTTTTCTCATTTACTTATCTTTTTATAGAATATGACACGATAATCATTGCCTACAGATAAATCATTTTCATTAATTTCCTGAGTTTAGTTCCAACCCTTACTCTAATAAGAGGAGTCAATTTTATCTTATTAGAAATATTACCTATATGGTCCTACTTTTTGACATTTCTGCCGTTGAATTCATCCCCCAAATTGCTAAAGCAATAATAGTAGTAATAGTAATATTAATAATATTAAGAAAAGGACGAACAACAACAAGAAGAAAAAAAACAAGATCTCTGTGAAGCTTTCTAAAAATTAAGCAAATACAAAGAACTGCAGATGGAATTAGCAAAGAAAAAAAAAACACTGCACTTAACAACTAGAACTGTTCATATTGTGGTTGAAGCTTTGGGTCTACTAAAGAAAGGAACTCAACAACAAAATTCCTGATGCACCTGATCTCTCCAGCAAATCTCAAGTATAGTTCTAACATGAACAGCTTATCTACTGCAAATGACTTAGAACATTTAAATCTTTTTCATTTTTTTTCTAAATAGCTGTCTTTTGTTAAATTAATTGTAAACATCAAAGACTCACATCGTTCACTTGCCTTAGGTTAGAGTTTATGACCGGCATGTGATTATAAAACGAATCAAGAAGAACAAAGAGAAGATTCTTTTTTTCTTGAATATATTATATCCGTCATTAGATCGACATTCATTTATATACATTCTCTTCAGGTGATAATGGCTCATAGCAATTTTTTCTTTTTATTATCGTTTTCAATTCTTGCTCTGTTATCTGTTTGCACAAAATTCTTAGGTAATATACTGTCTACCTCTTTCCTTTATTATATCATAAAAGTGTCAAATTTTGAAAGTCCTCTATCCCGATGCCAGAAAAATTTCAACTCTTTCCGATGTTAAGTACAAGCGAATTTCTTGTTTTCTTCACCCGTAAAATGTTCTAGTTATTCCTTTCTAATGTCCCTAATATTCTCATCATCCTACTGTAGAACCACATCAATGTTACCGCGAGTTTTCTCTTCATCGTTAAGGAAAGGATCTAGCATTCTCATTCTTCTTGTATGACGGATAGTAGCAGAGAGTATTTAATACAAGGAAATTCTTTTTTTTAAATTTTTTGTATATTTTTTGTATCGTTTCGCACTCTAATGCGCCTTTAAATTTCCCTGTTATATTTTTCGTTCTCTCTTAAAAAGTTTGCCGGATATTTACATTTCTGTTCTTGCATGAATTTTTACATGTACAAATCTTAACAAACGATTTAAACCTTTGCTTCTCGATGACAACGATACATTCTATCTTGTGACAAGTGGCGGTATCTTTATCATCACTTTACTACCTGGCCTAGGATTCCATGCCGTTTTCCTTCTGTAACTCCAGTAAACAATGAGTAATCTGCATATCCTATGTTGGTATTATTGTACCTCTCACTAATAAATCCTGGTAAGACTTATAGTTCCCTTAGACTCAAATCGCGGCAAAGTTTGTATAAACCCGGTGAGAAGACACATCCTATTCACTCATTTTCTATCCCCAGCTATCCTACCGAGATAGTGTATGTCTTGCATGGAATTCTGTTACTCATTAGAGTGAAGGTGCGGTAGAGTTTGATGATAAATGCTAGGTGGCCTGTTGTTATTAAACTAATTTAAATTTAGTATTTTCTTATAATTTGATAATGTATGGAGATATGAACACTGTCTAACATTTATAATTGGTTATTTCATGTAAAAGGTCTTCTCTACAGATGGAGCATTTGAAAAGCTTCTAATTGATTCATAGCAATTACCCCTCTGCTAAAGTATATCCCATTCGTTCAGTATGTACTGATCAATCTAGACTAGCTATTAATCTTTATGGCAGGACACACACACGCAAACACACACACACACACACACACACACACACACACATACATATGTGTGCATATGCCTATATATACATTTATATATATATATATATATATATATATATATATATATATATATTTGTGTGTGCATGTATATATATACATACATACATATATATATATATTTATATAAATATATATATATGTCTTTATATATATATATATATATATATATATATATATATATTTCTCACACATACACACAAACATTTCATAAAATAATTTATTCAAATTTAATTTCCTCTTATTCATTTCACTTAGCTGTCCAGTGTTACTTGAGTGTTCAATTGTCAAAGACATTATCTTCTATTTACATGTTTCGTGACAGTTAGCTCCAATTCAAAGAGAATATAAATTGCAAAACGTAGAATATGATCGGACAAATAGAATCTTGAATGTCTTTAATCGATGGAAGATAAACCATTTCATAGTCACGCAAAAGAAGAAAATCTTTATGGTATGTTTAACACCTTCAAAACTATTTGGTGATGAAAGCTAATAAATGTCGAATGCAAAATAGTTATATTATAATTTAACACTTTGGACTTTGTTGTAATAGGTATTATTTAATCACCGATATTTTACAAATAACATATCAATATTTAAAACTGCTAATAGGTTGCTCCTTCACTCCTCTGAATAACGAACGTTAGACGACGCGTTATTTAAAAAAAAAAATTAAGCATTTCACCCCAAGCAAGGCGGGAAGTCACTAGGACGCAAGGAGTTACAGAAAATTTAGAGCAAGATCAGAGAGGAGTGATAGAAGAAAGGATGAGGAGGGGGGTAGTGAATAGATCAAGGCAACTGGAGATGTCGATTGACATTACACTTGAATATCTGGAGATTATAGCTCTTAGGGAAAATGGAATAGGGAAGGGAGTTCCACATGCGAGAGGTGCGAGACATGAAGCTATTGAAGTAGAAGAGACGGCTACATTTAGGAGTTTCGGCAGTGAAGGGGTGAGAGCGGGATGCCATCCTCGTAGGGCGCTTGAACTCGTGACGTCTGGGAACCAGCGAATGCAGCTCCTCGGAGCAATTTCCATGAAAGTATTTGTAGAACAGACAGAGGGAGGCGACGGCGTGTCTGTGAGAAAGTGACTGTAGACGAGATGCCAGAGCAGGGCCAACTACATTGCATATCCGCCTCTGGAGCCTATCAAGAACCCCGAGGCAAACAGAAGGGGCACCATACCATATATGGTAGCAATACTCCATGCAAGGGCGAATAGTTGATTTGTAGATCTGGAGGATCGATTCCGAGGAGAAAAATTTCCTGGCGCGGCACAGGGAGCCAACTTTCCTTGCGGTGGACGAAGCAATTGACTTAATGTATTTATTCCATCTCAGGTCAGCAATCAACGTGAGACCCAGCAGCCGCAGAGAGTTGCTCTCGAGAAGTTGAGCGTCAGACATTCTAATGGAGGGAAGGGAAGGATCTCTGTGGTGCTTAATAGAGAGCAGTTTTGTTTTAGAAGCGTTGAAGTCGACCAGCCAATTCTTGCCCCAGTTCACAACCGATTGGAGGATCTTTTCGAGACGCACGGCCAGGTTAGTTTTGTCAGTGACACTAGATTTATTTTTGAGGCAGGAATAAATTGTGCTGTCATCCGCGTAGATGCCAACTTGGGAATCTATGGCGTCAGGAAGGTCATTTATTTAGATAAGGAATAGAGTGGGGCCTAGGATGGAGCCTTGAGGAACACCAGCGTTCGTGGGATAGGAACTTGAGCTTCTGTAGTTGGTGCAAATGTCAATTTTATGCTTGTTTTTCCGATCATTAAACAATGGTTACAATTTGAAATATTGAAAAACAGATTTCAAGTACAAATAAAACTTACATAATGCGTGAAGAATAATGTTTACGAGAATTTAAAAATTATTATTTTTAATGCTGTAAAATGTGATAAAATATCATAATATTTTTTTTCAAACAAGGGCTGCCTTCTTTACTCTCGTATTTATCCACACAACTACTTACAAAACAATTATTACATTCACTAGATGTAGTAATAGTACCTTAAGTCTTTATGAGATATAATATCAACCTCAACTCTGTTTTTGTCTAATATTTTCATTTAATTGTTTCTTTCTCTTCATTGAGGGTTTATTCCTTTAATTCGCCTGTGGAGTTTCTCTGAAAAATCAACTAACATTATAATTAAGTATATTTACGGATTAATTGTTAGAAAATGTACTTTTTTTTATATGAAACGTTAAATTATGTGATGCGCAATTATTAGGTATTTGATACTGGATGCAGTTAGATTTTCTAGACGATGTTAGATTCAAAAGGAGAAACTTATTAAATATACTATACACAGAAATTATTGACCAGTTTGATTAATGACATTACTGTATAAACCTAAATATTTAATACAAACATGAGCAAACATTGACGTTCAGGACTTCTAGAGATTACTAATACTACTACCACAAGTAATAATAATAATAATAATAATAATAACGCTGTAATGGAAACTGTGTTAACGGACAAACCACTGGGCAACATCACAGAAGTTAACAGTGTCATATAGGCAACAGCTTTAGTGGCTACTCGGAAACTTGGATTCAAGACAATGAAAAGATCAAGAGAGCCAGCTCGGAAGGCAAAACTGATGCAAGAAATAAAAGAATCAGCTGTGTCCTTTCGATACTTGATGAGACCATGAGAAACCCAAATGTCTCAACACACAATTGCAAGAAGATCAATGTCAAATATAAAATGAAATCACTAAATAAAATTCCAGCTATCAATGAAATGCTAAAACCAAAACTTCAGTTAAAGGCGCAGAGAACAAGTCGATACTAAAGCGTTGTAGATTCTATCGCCTAAATAAAATATTCCAAACGGACCTTAAGAAATTGGTATATCAGTTATACATGTCAAAACGTCACCATCTACTCAAAAAGCGTAGTAATCTTGTGAGAGTATTTGGAGCGGCCAAAGAAATATAATTCCAGCGGAGAATTGATTCAACGGGAAGACGAACGAATTCTGGATAAACATCTACAAGAATGGGGAAGTATAACCATTTCACAAACTCTATCAATGCTTAGTAACAATCCCAATAAAGTCTCAGAATGGATCACTGAAGGTATTATATATCTGATGCAAAAAACAGAAGATCCGAAAAATTATAGACCAATATCATGTCTGTCGACCAGGAATATATTAATCACGTCTGTCCTGACGAACTGTATTTACTCTTTTCTCAAAGTAAGCAACATTCTGCCACTGGAACAGAAGTGATGCAGGAACAGTTCATCTGTTTGCAAAGATAAACAAAATGATGCTAGAAAATTGCAAGAGACGATGTATAAATATTGGCCCAGTATGGATAGATTACCATAAAGCCGTCCATCGTGTACCACATTCTTGGTTTCTCAAGACCCTGGAAATTTACAAAATTTCCCCGTTGATAATAAATATCCTTAAACACAACATGGAATGTGGAAAACCACATTATTCCATAATCACACCAGAGTCCCTGCCACATCCAAGGGCCTGAATATCCGACTAGAAAATTTTCAAGCCGATTCCCTGTCAACACTTTTGTTTTATTTGTCTTTACTTTATAAACTGAACGCTAACAGATATGGATAAAAACTAAACAAGAAAGTATTCAATCACCTACTCTATCTACATCGATGATCTCAAACTCTTTGCCAAAGACGACCATCAGTTGTGGGGTCTCCTCAATATTGTAAAATGTTTCAGTGACAAAATAGGTATGGATTTCGGATTAGAAATGTGCAAAAGTTACATTCAAGAATGGGAGATTTACAGAAATACTCAAGAGATTTAGATTTTGTGACAAAGATTAGGGAACTTGAACAGGGAAAAATCTTATAGATACCTAGGAATTGGCGAAGTACATGTGATACAGTATACGCAAATGATGGCGAATATAAGAAATGAGTACTACAGTCGTATGCGTTTGGTACTGAGTATCAGGCTGAATTCAAAAAAATAGACCCCTACCCATCAGAGGTTACGTAGTGAAGTGTTAACAGCTGAAACCGAAAGTTTTATTCTTGCCTCACAGGATCAATGCTTGCTAAATAGAAATTATCAAACACACATACCGAAAAATTGTGTAAGAGCAAAATGTAGATTCTAGGATAAATATCCAGATTTAATTAACCATCTTTTATTAAGTTCACGGTTTTGGTACACATTAATATAAAATTTGATATGATAGAGTGGGCCAATTTCTAAACTAGAAAATTTGCATCTTTTACGGAAAGGGAACTGCAAGAAATTGGTATAAACACAACCCAGACCCGGTTACGGACATAGGAACTGTAACAATTTTATATGATTTTAAAATGCACACAGAGAGTGCAATCAAAGCTAATTGCCCTGATATCGTTATTAGAGACGTCAAAAAAAAGTGCCTTCCGATTGAGATGGCAGTCACAGCAGACTGCAATGTATTTTTCAAGATCTTCAAAAAAACCATCAAAATATATGTAATATGGCACATGGGGACATCAACAATTTCAGTTGTAGTTGGAGCCCTCAGATTGATTGGAACAGATTCCAATAGACGCATTGAAGGGATTCTTGAAAGCCTATGCCTTAAAGAAATACAAAAAATTGTTCTCACGTGTACAACCCACATCTTACGAAGGATTTTATCTATGTAAAATTTGAGTGATTTTAAGTTTTACAAAATTGCTCAGTGGAAGATCTCATGATGCTATTTCTGACCTTAAGTTTCTGATCAGGACCCTTAATGAAATGAGTATACGCCAGATATCAAAGAAAATAATAATAATAATAATAATAATAATAATAATAATAATAAGAAGAAGAAGAAGAAGAAGAAGAAGAAGAAACAAAAGAAAAGAAGAAGAAGAAGAAGAAGAAGAAGAAGAAGAAGAGAAATATGAACAATAGTAATAACAGTAATAATAGTTGACGTAATAATATTAATAAGAATAGCAATTTTAACAGTGGTAATAACAGTACTTATAATAATAACAGTCGTAACAATAGTCGCAATACTCGTATTAAAAATAGCAGAAGTAATAATAATTCTAGTAATACGAGGAGGAGGAGGCGGGATAGGATTATAGATCACTGTTAATTACGCTGAAATGAGTAAGACTTTAACGACGGACAGTCTGGGCTTTCCTTTACAAACAAGGATTTACAGTTTTATACACTTTTCAGGTACATTAATCAAAACCAAATGTTTATTCAATAGAAGTTGTTTGCAAATGAATCACTTCAAATTCTCGCTGATCAAATTTCGAAATAATGTTCTATTCATGCTCATAAACTTTGATCAAAGTTTAACCCAGTTCATAATAAATCTAATAAATATATATATATATATATATATATATATATATATATATATATATATATATATATAGATTTGATACTAAAGGTCAGTCAATACAAAACTCGTTATCCATTCACGCTAGAAAGTTATTGTTATAAAGGTAATTATGATAAGGGGGTGTGTGATATAAATGGGACAGGAAGTGAACCTTTTCAGGAAAAAGAGGTAAGATTTTTCTGTTCAAAGGAGACTTCTCAGTTCTTGAAAAGTTTTGTATCGGAGGAAATCCCTATGATTCGACTCCTTGGTAGCTGATTATTGTTGCCTATTGCATCTACTCCTTCCTACCTAATGTGATGAAGGTCCAATGTAGAGCCCTCCACAGAAGCTAGCTTAAATGCCGCCCGATAGTACGGCTTTTAAGCTAGTATTTTCTATCAGTGTTGCTGTTGCTGCCACTATGTGGGAAAATAAAAATTTTGGTCCATATAAAAATAAAAAAATCCTTGGTCGTAACTCTAAGGGTTACAAACCTCTCGCTAGCTTCAAATTAAAAAATGCCTGGGCGGAAAATAACAAAAAGAGGATCAAAATTCCATATTCACCCACCGTAAGATAAAACTTCCTACTTCGTACATGAAAATCTGAGATAATTCAGCTGCCGTTAAAAATATCTTTCTTTTTTTTTTTTTTTTTGAGGTAAGAAGGAAACTGTGTGATTAGGCAAGGTTGATAACCAAGTTCAAAAATTTCCATATTTCAAGACCTGAACTTAATTTGCATTTGCACATTCTGCAGAGAACACCGAGAACGCGAATTGTATTTCCAGAAAAGATTAGCATTTCTATTTCGTAGCAGCGCCCAACGTTTCTGTTGATCGATTCCATAGCCTTCTTCAGGTGTCGGAAACGCTAAAATGGTGGGATATTTTTCTAGATAACAAATAGGATTTGGGAAAATATGTGAGTGGTTAGAAACATATGCATTATCGCATGAATCCTAGATAGTTTTAATTTAATAAAATATTTTGGGGATTTCTTTTTAATACTGATGTTAGACTATCTTCAGAAAAATAGAAGACAAAACCTATTGTATATTTAACATTCTTTCAAATATGGATGAGAATATAATAGACTAATGATGATTTTAGCAAGTAGATATATGAAAGCCATATTTAACGATGAATCACTCTAGTTTGGCGAACCATATTTGCTGACAGAAGAGAATAGTTTATATCATTTCAACGAATACTTCTCATAGAAAGTATTGTAAGAGTACGAGTTACATAAAAAGGCTGGCAATTCTTGGTCTTTTGGAGAACTGTACGACTATAACCAGTATAGATTTGTTGGCTTGACAAAGAAAATAGTGAGCAGTAAACACATTACATCTGCTCAGCATAATCGCCACCGTTACGGGTAAATTTGTTTTTGCTATCAATTTCCGAAGTAAACTACAGGGGAAAATGATATATTATTTACATAGGAATTCTACACCTGTAGAGGCTTGAGTTATTTGCTGACTGAAAATCGGAAGGAATCAATAAAAAACAACAGAAAATGATATTTCGATTGTTTAAAGAGCTTAGAAGTGTAGGACAAAATCTGACTGTAAGTAAATTATCACGAATTGTCTTAGAATTATGAGAATGAAAGTAAAAGAATTCAGACAAAACAAAAACAAATAATACAATTTACAATAAATAATGAATGTAATGATTACTTTTATTTTTGCTCACAACTATCTTTTAGGATTTAATATTTCCCCACACACGCACACACTACGTGTATATATATATATATATATATATATATATATATATATATATATATATATATATATATATATATATAAGAATAATATTTTATTAAAGCATTTTAATTAAATACATTAAAACTAAAATAAAGACAAAAATGGTGAACATCTTTGTTTAAATGTCTGTATAACCACTTTCAAGTTGGCTTATGTGAGCCGAAAGCTTAGATCGAGGAACAACTTAATAAAAAATTGTGTAATTGTTCTACATCTTTTATCTTTATTTTCACCCGAAATTTAAGTAACCATAAGAATTTCAGAACGGCTCATGATAAAACATAATAGACATTCATTGGTTTTTAATTTACCAATATATATATACATATATATTGTGAGTGTCATCCACAAGCAAACTGATTCGCTGTATCACAGTTCATCAGTGTGACGATGCATCCGATTTAAACCAGGCTGGAGACTCAACCGATTTCGCAGCAGTCGGAGATTCCTTAATTAACAAGAAAAAGGCTTTGACAGAAGCGTCTACCTTTTTAAATTTTGATTTTTTATACAATTCTCATTTTATACTATATATATATATATATATATATATATATATAAAGAATATTTTTATTCATGCATTTTTAGTTAAATAATTTAAAGGTACTTTATGTTTATTTCAATCAATTAATTAATTTCTTAGTGGCTGCAGAAAATTGATTAAGAAAAATTCCTAACTTTATTTCCAATAATTTTTTTTATTTTATCAAGTACTATCAATCTCATCCGATACCATCTTCATGGTTGCATATTTATTTATATGTTATCCGTTGTATTTTTACGCTTATACAAGGCAAAGTAACTTATGCGTTTTTTAAGAGGTTTTTAAAAAAATAAAGAATATTTTTTTTATAATTGTAGTATTTTATTTCAGTATGTTTATATGACACTTTGCTGCTATAAACATTTAAGAATTTGTTTCTATACTCGTAATCTATTTTATTTTTGGCTGCAATTCTCATATAATGATCTTCCAGAATTTTAAGGTTTTGCTTGATAAAGCACTAATGTATTTTCGACTAATATCTGTCCAAACTGTGAATGATGATATGGGTCTTCCTTTAAAAATTCTGAGATTGAACTATGACCGATCAAGTGAAATGTAAGCCTTCTCGTCAGCGTCGTTGTTGTAAATTCAAGATACCTATTATCATTTTTTATCAGGTATATATATATATATATATATATATATATATATATATATATATATGTGTGTGTGTGTGTGTGTGTGTATATATATGTGTGTGTGTGTGTATATATATATATATATATATATATATATATATATATATATAATATATAATATGTGTAAAATCAGACAACAGTTTCGACTTAATAAATGCCAAACTACTAAGGTAATGTAATTTATTAAACATCATATAACCCCAGTATATTTTTCTTTCACTCCGACTTGAAGTAGCCGAACGTCACCCGTTGTCTAAAAGTTTTGCATATTAAAAGGCTAGTGGACTAAATAGAAATCTGAGAAAAAAATTAAATGTCGGAACTTTCGAACACGTCTGTATCTTTTTCAACAACAAATAAATTGGCGTTTGACTCACCTTGAGAAAAATGGTGTGTTTTGCACATATACATTTCTTTTAAAGATCTTTTGACCCTTACTGAAATGATAACCATTGAATAGATGTACTGTATTATTTATGATTTAATCCATATTGATTTAACCTTGCTTGACGGAGTAAGGTCATTTTTATATACCATTCCGAAAACCCTGTCTTACTCAATATTAGAGACTTCCTTTTTTTCTGGTGGCTGTGGGATGTTCTTATTTATTAGTAAACCTGAAAACGTGTATGAAAATGTCCCTCTCTGTGTGTGAAATATACTTTATTGATTAAATATAGTACTTTTTTCAGCAAGTTTTCTAACAGGATTACGGTTGTTATGGGGCAACGAAGATGACTTTTTGTGGAAATCGGATTCACGATGTATCCCTAAATTTCAATTTAAACCTAGAATAGGATAATTTATATTAAAAATGAATTTAACTTTTTTGTTGGTGGCTAAATACTGACGCCATAAGGTTGTATCTAAGGTAATCAATATTATGCTTCAGATGTAATGTGAAGATAGAGAGAAATGTATCTTGCTATCTCTGATAATTTTTCTTGCAGTTATTAAAGCGAAGAAATATTTTTTCACAGCTTCACCGGTATAATTTCCTCCGTTGCATTTATTGCCAAAAAAATCATTATACTTGCGCTGATATAATTCAAGGGAGGATTTAGGATTATTTTAAGTATCTTAGGTGGCGTAAAATTACAATTAGTGATACTGTTTACAAACTTAGAATCATAGTTTATTACACGTTGCTGAGTGGAGAATTCTGGTAGTTTAGAACAATGAAAGGAATGGGATTACAATAACAGTTTCATTAAAAGCGCGGTCAAATTTTAACTACTAAAAATCATTTTGTAAGATATTGTGTATAATGAAGAAAGCTAAGCTATACTGTCAAGTAGTAAATGATTAAATTTCGGTGAGTATTCGTTTGAAAATTTATTTGGTTTAAACCCGAACTATATCTTGGCGTGTGTATGGATTGATTAGAAATAATCGTAATATTTCTTTCATGAAATATCTGATAATTCATAAACTAATTATGTATTTCCTAAAATCTGATTTAATTTTATTTTAGAATAATACTTTAGAATAATTCTTGCGCATTGTAATGATAATAATAGTTGTTTACTTATAAGGAAACAGTCGGCATTCATTGATTGGGTACCCAGTAGTACTCTCGGCTGAAATTTATAAATCTTTCTCTAAAACAATCTATGTTTCTCAAGTTCACTAGCTGTTTTGGCCCGTTCCATTATTGCTGGAGGTTTCCCCTCTTAACCTTCCATTTGAAGTAGTGTGGGATGTTAACATCTTAAATATGTCATTATTTTCACTTGATATCCATTTTCGATGTCGCTTCAGTTGTAAGTCTTCAATTAATGTGTCTTCTGTTATCTGGTACAGTTCTTTCGTGTAGGGCCAGTTCACAAAGTTAAAAGTATGATATTCACTAAAACCCATAGACTCTATCCGCTCAAAGCAATTTTAACCATTAATCTTAGATGGTAGTTGTCTAGAGCTGAGAGTTTAATTATTTCAAAAACTGGTTTGTTATCCATATGAAAGTCGCCTTCTGACGAGTCTACTTATGCATATGAACAAATCTAATCAATTCAAATCAGAATTAATATCAACCTTTTATAGTTCCAATTTCGGCCATATTTAAAAAAAAATACCTTTTTTTAAAACTTTACTATAAATATTGAAGTTTTCTGATAAAACTGTAGCAGGCGTATTTTTTTTGACGGAATCCATGTTTTTTCGCTCAATAAAAAATATCAATGAAAGAACTGAGTGAATATTTCTATTACTTTGAAATGTTTTTAATATCGCAAAAATTAATCGGAAGACTGCATTCATTTATTGTTACGTAAAAATTTAGCGGAGATCTCCAACATACTTCCTGTGCATAATTCTAAAGGAAAATAGACTTTATATGATTTTTCTTGCATTTTTTATGTTCATTTTATATCGTAGGCATAGGAAATAGCACATCCTTAAGAATGCTAAGTGATCAGAAACGGAACGATTATGTTGTTTTTTGTTTGTTTGTTTTTTTTCTTCTGTGTTTCTCATTTTTATGACCAACCCGAGGCCGCAGTGAATATTTACATATTCACGTTAATACGAAGAAGACCTATTAACATTTAACAACTTTCTTCGAATTCAGTAAGAAACACATACACTCAAATGTTCAGTTCTTTCTTTTTTAGTTGTTTTAAATCCATCAGATTATTTTCCATAACGAACCAAGTACACGTGATAAAAATAATAATGAAAATGTCTGTTTTCTTGACGTAGATGTGCGTGTGGCGTAGTGGTCATCTTTACGTCAAGCGCCATGGCTCCAGCGTACAGTGTTTAAATTCCATTGGAGGCCATTCTGTTCACTTTTGCAAATTGGAAGTTAGTGATATTTCTTCTCCCACTAACAGAAGGTTAATAGCAAGATACAGTGGGCTTCTCGTATTCTGTACTCAAAACAGCTTGGAAATTGATCTACCAAATTTTCTTTCCATCTGCCCCGTCCTTTCAGGACGGAGACGATCATGGCTATCCACCTCTCTCTATTCGTTGCAGCTCTCAAAAAGTTCCTCCCCTCTGGCACCTCCACCAGACCACGTTTTGTCATCCGCTTGCTTAAGGCCGTATATCAAACGTTGTTTTCCCTATCTCTCTTTTCCTCTATTCGATCCGTGAATATCGGATTCTCCAGGCCTTCCCACCTCATTATATGCCCCAGGAACTCAGCTGCCACTTCCTGATGTCAAGTATAATCCTCCTCCTTGTTTGCATCCTCAGTGAGACCACGTCGTGCGCTTGCTCCATGATATCCTTAGCATCCTTCTTTAAAAGCACATCTCTTTCGCCTCGAGTCTCTTCTTCATCTTTAAGGAAATCGTTCAACATTCGCTGCCGTAAAGGTCTGATGTCACATAACAGCTCAATATTTTTCTTCGTTACCCAAGAATTCTTCCTGTCTCACAATACTCGGCCCAGCATTTGGAATACGTCCTTAGCCATTCCAAAATGT
>CAHIKZ030000635.1:3422500-3497500 GCA_903632075.3 Acanthosepion pharaonis
AATATATTTATCCTGAATTAAAATATTTTAAGAGGGATTTCTTTCTATGATTACAAACTAACATGAGTTTATTTTGTTTATTAAGTTGATTCATTCAGGTTGCATCGGTTGTCGCGGCGGGAAAATGGTGTTGTTTTGGCGACGAAATTCCAATTTATTACCGTTGTATAGTCATCACTTTTAATATCTCTGTAAAATTCTGAGAGTGCCTTGGTATTAGCGTATTGCTTATTTGTAAGTGTTATGTTATGATGATAAAATTTTGTTTTGCAGTTGCTAGCTGTCGATGCCGCCTTTATACATTCATTTATGTTTCATCAGGCAGTTAATGCCTTTTCGACAATTACACTATTTTCTGTGTTAAGAATTTGTTCAAAGTTACCTTATTATGCTGTGCTCTAAGTTGCTCATGGCTTCTAGTGAAGCACTAGCTAATCTTAATATTGTTCATATTGTTGAGTAAAGTGTTATGCATGAAATGCTATGGATTATATTTAGGATAATCCTACCGATATTGGTTTTGACATTGCTATTAATAGGTGGGTTAAACCAGATTATGTCGCGTTCTCTGTTCTTACGTTCATTCGAATTCTTACTAAAGCATGGACTTTATTCTAATTTAACTTTGTGTTTACTTTTATTTATTTATGCACGTATTTCGTTTTATATCTGTCAAAAATAATTTTCTTGCTAAAGTTAGTTGAAAATCGGTGTTGTACAGATTTATGCAAGTTATTTCAAATTCCACGTGGGGCTTTGGATTCAGATAGCATCTGATTCGGATTTTCGGGATAACAACTGAGATATTACTTTATTTATTGAACTAATTAGTTCATTGACTGATAAACTCCTACAGCAATATATATATATATATATATATATATATATATATATATATATATATATATATATATATTCTCAAATTGCGATATTAGTAAAAAGAATCACTCTCTTAAATTTAAAAAAAATCAACCTTAGCTTTGTGACTGCACACTCCAAAAGTTTGAATTCGTTATCACATTTCAAAAAACATATTTCGATTCGCATTACATTCTTTTCATCTAGGATGCTAACTGAATTTTATCAAAGACAGAATAAATTCCATGCCTGAAGATGACTGTATAGTCGAAAGTACTTGCGTATTTAAGAAAGAACTTATACAGCTTATAATTTAAAAAAAAAAAAAAAAACCAAAAAAAACAAGGATCATAACATTCATCAGGTGATTGGTAGGTTAATGCACCTTTAAAATTTTGTTAGCGAAGAATTTTAGCATTTATACATCATTTATGTTACTAATTTACTTTTTCTATGAATGATTCATAATATATATATATATATATATATATATATATATATATATATATATATAGCGGGGGAGAGAGACAGAGAGAAATAGGTATGTGAACGTGTGTGTGGGCGTGCGTATCACTCTCTCCGAATTAACGCAATTCACTCTGCCCAAAATTTGGAACAGGCCTGCTGTACTGCTTGGCATTTTCAGCGGTAGCTCAATACGAACAATACTATGCGTGGAGCGCAGTTGAAAAAGACGAACTGAGGGCAAGGATTATAGCAGCAATCACATATTTAAACAAGGCGACCGCCCGGAAGACTTGCCGGTGATTCCGAAATCGTCTGAAGGCCGTGTTTGCAACCAATGTCGATATTATTGAAAAAAAATCACTCTTTAGTATTTCAAGATATTTTTGTGTAATTCTGGTAAATATATCCTCTTTTCAGTCTAAACAGGAGCCGGATGATCGACCATGATACTGTTATTCTACGTTAACGCTAATAGGATCTGAATACGCCTATATAACATTGCCCACCTCACTGTCTGATTTGACGGTAGCATAAAGAACCTATCCAGACAAGGCTATGCTGCTTAATCGACGCCTAATATCATTGGCGTCTTGCTTAATAGAATCATGGCTACAACATTGTACAGATACAAAGGAAAGGGTCAGCACCGGAGGAAGAACGATCGACAAGAAGCTGCTTTGTATATGACATTGATGTCTTGGCAGCTAAAGTGAAAATTGTAAGTTAGCTTAAATACCTAGAAAATAGTTTTGGAGCTTATAGCAGAGAAGTAAGTCCAGAGATATGTCATAAACACAAAATGCATCAACACAGATAGATTTTCAGTCACTGATATGAATTTAGGAACAGTAATTTTAAAATAGATATACATCAAGTGATATATATATATATATATATATATATATATATATATATATATATATATATATATATATATATAAAGATGTGGGGAGGTGTTTATATTAATGTGCATAATTATATTAGCATATTAGTATAAATATATATGCGTGCGTCTGTAGTGTATATTAGTGGGCATATATTACAGTGTTTATATTTGTATGTGTGTGTGTATTTGAGTGGATGTGTAAATAATCCAGGTGTAACACTAAAATTGTCCAAAATCGTATAACAACAAAATTCTCCAGCTGTCTGATTAGGTTTGAACCGTTTTATCATAGAAATGATTAAATGTATCTTACAGGAATCTCGTAAGCTTTTTATAACTCTATTTGACAATACTTTGAACAATACGAAATAAATGTTCCTTCTACCCTTTGTTACCGCCTGATCAATTTTTTCTCTTCTGCTGGAACTTTTTAAAACTTATTCATTATTCTCTTGATGGATCTTGAATGAACTTTAAAGATGGAAGACATAGTAAGGATATTGGTACCATTACTGAACGTCTGAATGATCATTTTCTTCGTATCATTGCTCAATTGAGAAGACAGTGTGTCTGATACAGAGCGATTTTAATCTTTTCTCGTCAAAAGAAACTCAATTACACTATTTACATTGTTCGGACTATCATCCTCATCTTTGTTGCCATATTTATCACAACGTTTCGCACGTTGTACGTACGTTGGTTAGAATGTCGAACTGAACACTTTATTTCGCTCGCTGGGGCAGACTGTTGTAGTTCCACATGCCATTCTTCTCTCCTACTACTTAAAGGTACTGCCTTAACCAGGTATTGAACTCACACTCTTTGGGTCCTGTCACTGGATCTAACTAACGCCTTTATCCACTGTGTCATGTGTCTTTGAGGACATATGCGGATGAGTTTCAGGGTATTATAAACTTAATATTTTCAGCAACAAATTTTTTTACCAATTTTTGCTGTTATCATTGCGTTTTTTTTCCAGAGCTCATATTGCAGTTTCCGTTGTTTTTATTGCTTTTCTCTGGCACTCCTATGATAGTCCGGTCAATGTAAATAATGTACATAATACCTTATCTCAGTAATATAGACAGAAACTCAATTAGTTTAGTGTTTTATTAACTATTAAACATTTTGTGGGATGGACAATTATCTCATACAGTTACACGAGTTGGACAATTTGGCGGTTATGTTGATGTGAGTTATAGCATGTGTATATATATGCCTGTGAGTATATGTGTATATATATATATGCTTGTGTATATGTATATAAGTGCGTGTGTATTTATATATATATATATATATATATATATATATATGTGTGTGTGTGTGTGTGTGTGTGTGTGTGTGTGTGTGTGTCTGTGTATGTATATATGGTGTGTTCATCTATATATGTTTAAAATTTGCTATATATGTATTTAAGGGTTCTCAATAACCGTTGCATGTAATCTATTAGATATCGACACTGATGAGACAGTGTGCATGGCTGTATGATGAATATCAGCTTCACGCTTCCATCTACGTTTAAACCACGAAGCTGTCTTTCTATAAATATTTTGTTGTTTTTGTCTTTGTTCATTAAGACACCTTCATGGGTTTCAGGAATCTTCACATATACCTGATTATTGATACTGCCCATAATACTTCGTCATTAAAGTCCCCACCATGTTTCCTTTAACTGTCATACTATGCATTTACTTGTCATATAGCCTACCCACTGCTTCTCCTATTTTTCTCAGTCCTGACAGTGTTAAATTCTCCATTTAAACATATCCATTATTAAACGTCTAATACTATTTAGAATTGCGAAGAAAAGAAACAAAATAAATTAATCTTAAATGACCACAAACTCCCATTAAGATGGAAGTTCAGATCGTTGATCGGCCTGTTTACCCCATGTTTAAGTCAGTGAATGATGACATTTTAAAAAAATGATAGAGAAGAGATAATAACAGTAAGAATAATATTCAAAACTTCATAGAAATCAATTATAATCGTCATATTCACTACGGGGAAATGAAGATGAAAGCATTCGAACAATAGGAAGAATGTACGTAGAAATTACAATAATTGAAATGCTATATGTATCACTGAAGGTCGGCAGAGCTTTCCTTGACAATCTCTCAAGTTACTTTCAGAGATGACGTAAGTAAAAATACGCATAGATTCAAATACTAGGGACAATATTACAAAATAGACAGGGTGTAGGGTGAGTTTTATAAGTTAAAGACGGTGGATTGAAACATTCGAATAGCAATTTATTTTCGACCGCCATTATACAGTCTGAGATATTTCCGTTTGAATTATTTTTATGTTTTAAGAATAAATCAATACTAAATCGATATATTTCAAGGTTCGGCTCTGTTATCTTCACACATTAAAGACCACAGTAAAATAAGATATTATTAAAAGATGTTATATTAAAATAATATTAAATATTGTTACAATATTGTTAAAAATATAGTCCGATATTTTATTGATTTACTAATCATATCTTATTTGTGAGAGAAAGGCGAATGTATAGGTCATCTAGTAAGGATAGAATTCACTATCCAGTCGTAATTACTCAAGTACGGCAAGCTTGTTAACCATTACACATTCGCCAATGTGCGCACGTCCGGTATCATAAATTTCGGAAAATGTTTGTGGTTGGAATTTTGTTTCTGAAAAAATATATTGTAGGAAATTAAGGCTTCTGAAACATATAAAATACGGTTAATAAACTTTTGTTCATTCAATGGCAAGGTAATCTTAACTAAATTAGATTGCGAAATAAAGCCTACTTTAGGTTGCAGTAATACTCGAGTAGAAGATAATATAGCAAATAATATAGCACTATTTGCTCGAGTGGACGATAATATAGTTATAATATAGGACTATTTGCATTATTCGAACTATTGTCCTCATCTTTGTCGTCATATTTATTACAACGTTTCGGACGTTGTACTCTCCGGCCTTCTTCAGGTGGTTTGAATGTCGAACTGAACCCTTTATTTCGCTCACTGGAGTAGACTGTTTTAGTTCCACCTGCCATGTTGATGGATGTCAGTTATCAGTTATCTCCTGTTAATTCCCCTCTCCAAGTTCCTCACTGCCTTAACCGGGTATTGAACTCACAGACTTTGTGTCACTGGATCTAACCAATGCCTTTATCCACTGTGCCATGTGTCGTGGAGAAATATAGACATATACTATAATATAGGCTAAGAATCTGCAGAGGTTGGTTGAATTTTCCAAAATGAACGGTTTTCATGCAAGAAGAACTCTCTCTAATGTCATTTCTATTTCAATATAAATTCAAATTCAAGTAAATTCTAAGTTCATCTCGTAATTCTTGTTTTTATCAAAGGGATATTTCAATTATCATACGATTTATTCATGGTTTCTACAAAAGATTCGTTTTAATATGGCGTGTGTCATCTGATCCCGAGGTTACACGAGATTGCTCGTGTTAGATTAATTGGTATCATCGAGGAAGAAAATTCAGCTTGCCTGTAATTTTTCTCTTCAAACATTTTTTCAGCATGGGATTGGGGCAGTTAATATCAAAAGGGTAAAGACATTTAATCACTTGCGCAGTGTATTTAACAGGCAACGGAAAATACGACATGGAAGGAAAGAAGCACAAAGACGTAGTTGAAGTTGCCGTTCACGAATTAAGCAAAGTATTAGGTGATAGGAAATTACCGGTAGAAGTTCCCAGATAAAGAAGGAACTTGAGGCGACAAATACGATTCTATTAATAAACTTTAACATTACCCTGAACAGTACATATGTGCAAAGAGAAAATATTTCCTCAAAGAAAATATGAATTGCAGGGAAACTCACGCTTATAATCAGAAAAAAAAACTGTTTAAATATCTTTGAAATGTAATGAAGAGAGATGGCTTGAATGCTCTAAAAACATAGTGCATTACTGATTGTTCATGGAGAAGTAATAGACAGATCGGAAATTGTTAAATCTGTTTCAGTGAATTGAAAAGAGAAGAGGAATAGAAAGTGATGGTATAGTGTTGAGTGTGAATTAAAGCAACAAAATACAGGACGTTCTGTAGAGCCATGACTGAATACGTCCTGATGTGACGTAGCTCATAGAAGACGACGTGATTTTTTCGAAGAATATAATTCATTGTAGAGAACCTACGTACGGAAGTAAGCAAGAAATTTAATTTATTAACGTCCGTATTTACAAATAACAGATACACTGGTAGTGTAACCTTAGCTGGATTGGAAGAATTGTCGGTAAGCTTATTTCAAATTCCGATTGAGTTCGTTGATTTCTTGATTTCCCTTGACATATAGTGAGAGGGTTATATCGAATTAATTCCCAGGTCTGCTACTAGAAAAGTTGGCTCACTGTGTCGTCGTTGTAAACCATTTCTCTAAGCAGAATCTATCTTGGACCTTTATAAGTCCTACCTTAGTCCGCACATTGAACATTGCTGTCACACCTGATCTAGTGCTCCTGCTATGTATCCAGAGATACTAAACAGAAATCAAAGAAACATTTTCAACGTCATCGCTCCTGATCTTGCTTCCAGGTTGCAGAAATGTTCTACCGTAGTAACATATCTTCCCTGTATCTTTCCTATATATATTTTCATGGAAATTGTTATTATAAGATTTAATTTTAGTAAGTCGGCTTTACGAAATAGCCCAATTCTAGATCGGCAGCTAAGTTTCATCAGTTTTCTGTCAAAATTGCTAGATGTAGCAATAGGTTCTATAATAACAACTTCCGGTTTCTTGATTTACACTCAGTTACGACCTTCAAAAATTTAAATGCAATTTTAATCATCTCCCGTCACCTTGAAACTTGTTCTGTCTATTCAATAAAACCTTTCATCTTTGTAGTTTTATCGCTTTGCATGGGTGAAATTATTAAGTATGATTAAGAGTTTGGAAAATTAAATGTGTTATATAACAAGGCATAATAGGATATCATCTCATCGGTGGCAGTAAGTTTAAAATAATCACATTTTAGTCTAGGTGTTTTATTGGCTTCTTTTAAGTTCCAGAAATATTTAAAAGAAACTTAAAAGAAATCAATAAAACGCCTACAGTAAAATGGAAATTAATAAGAAAAGCTGGAATATGTATGTCATTAAATGACCCATGTCCTTTGTGCATACATGAGAAACTATATATTATTAAGTTTATAAAAAAAAAATTACAGAATCAAAGAAATGAAATAGTTATTCTTTGCCGACATTGTCAAAAATGTTCCTTAAATAATATTTAAAAATAAAATAAAAATTTAAAAAAAAAACATGGTAGCTGGTAATATACATACTTATATCTGATATGTAATAACTTTTTTTAAATAATTTAAGTAATTCTATTACATTTAATTGATTTAAAAAAATATGGTCTATTAGTAATTAAAAGTAAAATAATATTTTAATATTGTAGTTCAATATAACGTATTCTAACCCAAATGCCCCATTTAGAAAGAATCTTTAAGTATACAAGTAAGAGTTTAACGGAAAAAATGCCGAAAACCTTTTTGTCGTTGATAGAAAAACGACATGCGTTAAATAGTTGTCGAAATTCATTGAAAAATGCACCCTTACCCTCCCTAAACTTAACCTCTTTTTCGAAAGTAACTCATAATTGATACAACAATAGTAAATAAAAATGAACACGCTACTGCCCCTGTCTAAATGGTTGTATTTCTCTGTATCCTTGGAAAAAAGTAATTATGAATTATATGTGCGTTTAAAACTCAGTAAAATTAAAATTAAGTTATTGCAAAATTCGCTTGAAGCTGAAACAGAACTAATGCTTTTAATTTCATTATATTATTAAATTTGAAGTTTTTACCTTCGGTTTCTGAAACATGGTAATTCCTGTGTAGCGAAGAAACCATATTTTAAATCAGTTAATTCATAATATTTATGTTCTGTAAATTTACATTGAGCACTGTTTTGTAAAAATAAAAAAGTCAATAAGAACACCGGATTATATATCTTACTGTTCTTTCTTTTTTAATATATATATATATATATATATATATATATATATATATATATATATATATATATATATATATATATATATGTATTCAGATTCACGTTCCACATTATTCAAGATGATCTTCACACTTTCTAACCTTCTAACATTATATCTTCGAATAACAAGATGCCGCATATGTTTCACGTACAATTTCATTTTCCCATCTTTTTTCGCTGCTCTTTAGACTGTCATAGCTGAAACTCCTCTCACACGTGCAAAACATCTTATGAATTGAGTTGTATCTTTTCTATTTGATCCCTTTAGCTCTTGTTGAAATTATGATCCCTCTTTTTGTTGTGACCTCCTGATCCAGTTTCCTCCCTACTGTTCATTCCATTTTTTTAAATTTTTCACCATTTCATTGATGGTTCCTCAATTGACTTTGAAAATGGAATCTAGATTATGAATATTGGTACAATTACTGAAGGCCTGAATAATATTCCTCTCACTATTGCTCATTTGGAAAGGCCGTGGGGCTGACAGAAAACGATTATAACCCATCCTCTTACTAATATGAATATCTCATAGAGTTTTCGGTGATTCTTACGACAAATGATGCCAAGATGGCTAAGTGTCTTATCGAAAATTAAGAAAAAAAGTAACTCTGTTTAATTTTTTTTGTTGTTTTTTTTAGATATTAAATATTCTGTGGAGTGGACAAATCCGCTGCTAGCCGATATGGATAATTTTGCTGTTACACATGATATGTATTTTAGTCTAGGTTAGTTAATAGCCCTGGTTATGATATAGAATATCTTCCCTAGGATTGAATATATCATTTCTCTTCCTAGTAATCAACGGAATATTATAATATTCACAGATTAGCCGGGGATACTCTGCACCAAGCCGTTTTGCACATTGGCTGATTTCTTGTATGCATTCTAAAAGTCTCAGTTTTATTTTGGTTGCTTTGGTTTATATATTTGGTATAATCGATGCGTATTGAATGTTTTCCACGAATGTCTGATTACTGATGAATTAAACAATCAAAACTATTAATAACTCTTTGTAGACTGTGTCATTCCATAGTCGTTGATAGTGATATTGCAAGTTGTATATATAAATTGTTCTTTTTTTAAATATAGTATTAATTCACTCAGTAAAAGACCCAAGTTCGACTCGAGGGGAGCATTAATGAGTTAAACTGTTTAAGCCAAAGGGGAAGGAGGAAATATGAATATCATGAGGATTTGTATGATAGATATCGATTGACTAGGCCAAGATTGCAACTGACATGGGCTCATCATATCGAGATATCGTTTGGCAAAAGAACAGTTCTGGGTGAGATGTTTAAGTGGAATTTGCTCCTTAATAATGAAAAACGAAGTGAATGATTTTGTTTGCCCACTGGCACATGGCATGATGGGTCATAGTTTGAAGGTTTGAGCTGGTGGATCTAAGAAATGTAACACGTATAATATTCTTATATTAGGCAATATTATACTTCAGACTATAAAGTATGCTAACATTATTCATACCCCGGGAATTATTCTAGATAGACTAAAGTATACCCGGATATATTCCAGTATGCGAATAAACTCTGCGATTTTCTCAGGAAATCTCTTAACGATGTTTTCCAGGATGTCCTGGAATATTCAGAGATCATATATCCTACCACAAGAGTCTTACATTCGTCCGTGCATTGAATACTGCATCCATACCAGGTCAGATTCTCCTGCTATTCATCTCGAAGTTCTTGATATTATCCAAAGAAGGACCTGTAAAGTAATCAATCCTGACATGACATCTCGACTTCAGTCACTTTCTCACTGACGTGGCGTGGCTTCCCTCTCTCTTTTCTAAAAAATAAGAAAAATTCATGACAATTGTTCTGGCGAGCTTTTTTTATCTGACGCCTTGACTATATTAATTTAAGAATACTTCTAGATTGGCTTCTACGTCTCACTCTTTTGCAGTTGAAATAGCTAAATGTAGCCGCCACATTTACCCCAAAAGTTTATTTTCTCGCACATCGTGACTATTACCGTTTCCTTGCTTCCCTGACAACTATAATCTTCAAAAATTTAAATGCAAAACCAATCGCCATCTTTTGTCTTCCTAAATCCTGCTCATCTTTTGTCTTTTCCTCTCTCACTTCCACTCCTTGTAATCCCCTGTGTACTAGTGGAATTTGGGGTGAAATGATTAAAAAATAGAGTGAGACCGCCAATATTGACAACGTCGATTAGGAAGTGGCATTGAAAAAGAAAGAAGGTTTATAAGTAGGCCCAGTTTGAATTTGATCTCTGTTTATGTTTCATTTATACTGTTGATAAATGTTCCATCATCGGGAAGTTAATGTAAACACTTGTTAACCGGGAGCAGCTGCCTCACTGAAGTAAATGTCAGAGAATCCCGCCTGTTAGGCAGAATTTGTTTGCCCTTTTACAACCGGTAATGCATTCTTTCAAAGCATTTTCCGATGAAGTAATTTATGAATAGTGCACTCGTTTATGGGCAGAGCCCTTCGTTTACAGCATAACAACTAAAAAGAAATGACATCTGTTGTGAATTCAACCATGATAATTCATTTGTGAATTTTGACGTTTTTTTTTATCTGTCCAATTTTCAGCATTAGATATAATCCAGAATTTATACTGGGGAAAAACCACCTGCATACCTCTAGAACATTTACTTGGTAAATACGTAAGTAACTGAAAAAGGTGTAAGACAAGGTTGTAACCTTTTGATGGATATATTCAGCATTTACAGTAACGTGATACCTGAGAAGAAAAATATGAAATCAGTCGGAAGAGAAAAACCAAACAGAAACAAATGGCATTAACAATATCGCCAAGATATTGGAAAACAAGAAATAGATAAAAAAAAATAAATTGGATTGTCCAACAAGACAGTATTTGATGAACTGGTATTGTGAATGTCGATATAAAATATTTAGAATATTAAGAAATCTGATTAAAATCAAGAAAGCAACCAAACTGTTACATTACAGGGAGACAAATGCTGAAGAAGTAAATGAAAATTGACTTCTAAACAGTATCTGTGTGGGAAAGAAAATCCGAATAATGCATAAATTATGCTGGAATTAAACTCTCTGCATACGGATAGCAAATGAACTCAATAAAGACAAAACACGAAAGACGATTAAGACAAGGTTGTGCTTTTTTTTGAAAAATAGAAGACCTATCGTTATTATTTTTAGTTGGACACAATCTTAGCAACATGATATAAACAGCAAACAAAGAAAGAAAACTACAGTAACTCCTACCTAGTGTAGGAAAGAAAAAGAGAAGAAAAGACTCAACAACACTTAAAAGAAGACAGAACGTATGGATGTCAGCAACAAGAACAAACTATGACAATAAATAAACATTGTAGATGTCGAAATAAAGCACGGGAAGACAAATATCTTCGAGGTTTTTGATAGGGGGTGGGGCCTATACCAAAATCGGTAGCCAAAAGTATCTTCCAAAGTTAAGAAAAGTATTAAAGAAAATTTCATTTGAAATACGGAAAAATGCAGCAGAACTCTAAGGTATTTATAATAATATATATACTGATAATTTATTTCCAAATTAAATACAGATAATAAAATACATAAAATAAAAAGAGAAAAAAACTGTTATGTGACTGAAATATGTATTTCTATAAATCACTGAAAACTGTGATTGATAGAAACACATATTTTGCGAAAATATTGAACGGAAATCACTAGGCAATAATAGACGAAGACGGTGATAAGAGAAAAAGGATACGTGGAAAAATCCCTATTTTTCACAATGTATTTAAGACATTGGGTGACAATAAAAAGTTAGAAGAGATGCGGATTGATCAACAAGAAAATCTTTGAAGAAACTGGTGTTTTGAATCTCAATAGAAATAGTGTCGAATATTAAGAAACCGGAAGAAATTGCTTCATTTCAGTATGTATCACGAGGGGAAACTTTCTCTTTGTATGAAGGGGCTGTACTCAACTACGCTATCAGATTTAATTACAGAAGACAATATTTTCACAATAAAATTTGTATTAATTATGAGAGGTCGGTAGAACTTTCAGAATGCATAAACACACACATACTGATAAAAAAGTATCGAGAATGGTGTTATAAAAAGAAACTACAACACTTATCAATTTTGCATTTAATCTCCTTCAAAGTAGTCTCCTGCTGAGGCCACACACTTTATTCATTGATGGACACATTCTGGGGATAGAGAGCAGGTGCCTCGTCGCATTTTCTTGGATTGGCACCATGTTTTGAAATATTCTTGCTTTCAAGTGACATCTGACTTTTGAATACGTAAAAATCGCATGGGACGAAATGTGCCGAATATGGTGGTTTTCAAAACGGGAGAATATTGTTGCAATATTGCTCTACAAGACATGACCACTTATGGAGCCTCTGTTGTGTGGTGATACGACTACACTCTACTCACCTTCTTACAATAGACGCTTATAAGCAATGGAAGTAATCAAGAACGTTATGACTGAGTGTGTATGCGCAACAAAGTTCAACGTCTGTCTATGTCAAGCAATATTGTTTCTGTTTCATTGATTCCCTGACAAACATAGCAACAGTTCCGATACTTTCTGATCAAAACTTTTATATATATATATAAATAAACACTATCAATTGCACTTACTGGCCTGAAGGATTTAGATATTTCGTAGGAAATACGCGTCCTCAGACATGAACCGAAACTTTATCCCATATGATGCCTGACGCGGTGGTAACCATTCAGCCACAGCGAACTCGTATTACTGCTTATAACGACACATCATCGATGATCTTTCTCGATATATAATTTCTTCTCCGAAAACATAACCTGACGTAAATAATGACAATATATTACGTCAAATGGATGACATCCAACAAATATTTTTATATATATATATTCTCTTTATACAATAATTTATTAGAGCAAATTCTTTTCATTTTATTTTTTTAAATAAACAATATTATTTCCATTTACTGACATTTAATATAACAATAAGTGTTTACATCAGGGAATATGTAGACTATTTCATTTTGGAGGGGAATTTTATGCAACGATGTTACTGACAGTATTTAATAAATATCATATAAGTTTTGTTATTAAATTCATAATATAGATGCTGATTTAGGTCGTACCACAAACATAACACAAAGTGGAAAAATATTCTTATGTATCTGAAGTGATGGTCGCACACATTTCATGAAAATATTGGACCAAGGCTAAAGAGCAATAAATAGTGAGAAGTATCCATTCGTTTTGTTTCAATTAATTTGCCCAAGAGTGTAGAATGTTAGGAAAAACTGGCCGAAATAATAGAAACAGCGAAACTGCCACATTGTAATTAGGTTACATAAACAAATTAAAATTGATTTCTAAAAGGAATCTGTTTGGGAATGAAATGATTATATTTCAGAAATTACACTGGATTTATAAATCACCAGCATATGTATAGCAAATGAGTTAGATAAGTACACAAAAATCGAAATAGGCTTAAGACAAATTATTTGTCTTCTCAGTAAACATACAACATTTTCGGCGAAACGACTGTAAGTGAAGTAGAAGTCCTTTCGGGATTTATTACTTTCGACCATAATAATAAAAAAAATAAGGGGCATAGATGACACAGTGTTAATATCAGGCACATCAGAGAAAAATGCAGGGATTCCTACAGAGTCGAGAAAGCGAGAGAAAAGGACTAAACATCAATTCTAAGACAAAATATATGGTTGTCATTAAGACAAACATTTAAAGATGACTGCTATGAATTGAAATGTGTAAAGCTAAGTAGGTACAAAAAAAATGAAATATTTAGGAAGTGTTGAGTAAGTCCGACGCAGTTGTATTTTTGCAGCTCTACTATTTACTTTCTATTTTTCTGTCATTCTGGAAACAGAATTTTAAAGAAGGTAAGTGATTTCAGTTTCGGACAAGTGGTGTAAATTAAAGAACATAAAAATATAAATATCAGAATTTCTATCATTTTCACGCATATCTCATTCTCTGATGAAGCTTTCATAAAAGTGTAACAGTTTAGATTGATAAATATCATTTATTTATTATTTATCTTACCGATCAATATTTGATCTATATTTGATCGCAATATAATGTAAGATGAAATTAATATTTCATAATGTAAAATATTCATGTAAACTGTATTCCCTTTCTAATCTAAAAGCACCCCCCTCTGTGGATTTTTAATAAACAAAAATGTGCCTGAGCAAGCTTATGAAATAGGGATTGGCTCGGAGCCCTATTATACGGATATACTCGAATACGAGCGGCCTCCTATATATACAATTATTTAGTAATCAAAATTGAAGTGAATTCATTATTAAAATCCGCTTGACCACAAAAGATACTTCTATTTATGAATAGCTTCTAAATAAATAAAACAAGTTAAATAAATAGTGAATCTCATTGATGATGGGAAGCATCCAGTTGGGAGACGCGTTCAAGCTCTTAAATCCACTTCTACCCCATTGATGACATCTGGCAACTGACCAAGTGTATTCTCCTTGTGAACAAAAGTGTCATTGGCATTTCAATATTTAAATCGATAATGTTATCTTCATTTTTCTTTATAGTTTCATATTCTCATCTTCTGCCATTTTGATTCGCATTCATATATTTTTCTTTTCTTTCTTTCTTTTTTTTTTTTGGTGCGTGGTTTAACAAGAATTTGTGATGTTTTCCTTTTGTTAAATCTTACAAGTTTTAAAGATGACAACGCTGTCTTCTCTATGTCGCTTAATTATTATGAATATAATATGTAGTTAATGCATACTAATTTACATATATAAGGATTTATATTTTGTTATGGTCTAGGTTAGGACCAAGGAAGAACAACACGAACACAAGAGTAGAAATAACGAAGGTATATTACACGAAATAATAATACAAGATGTGGAAGGTGTTAGTATGACTGTCAGTCTGGTTTGGAGTGAACTACTATCGGCTCGACTCGATTCGATATTTACTCCCCCCACCAGGAGGAAAAGATTAAGCAGAAGGCCGAGTTTTACGTGTGTTTTCCGAGCCCGTAGGCTCGGCCGAAAATGACGGTAGAAAATGTAAAAACAGAATCGGGTTGGTCAACCTCCCGGAACAAGACTCTGCCCTTCTGCTGAGCCTCGTCCGAGTTCCTCTCTGCTCAGAGGCAGAGAGTTCGACCGTCAAGCCGAAACGGCTCGACTCGATTATATCTTTACTTGCCCCCCAACGAGGGAAAGATGTGGCATAATGCCGAGTTTTACGTGGGGTTTCCGAGCCCGTAGGCTCGGCCAAAACATACCCGTAGAAACTGTAAAAACAGAATCGGTTTGGTCAACCTCCCCGAACGAGGCTCTACCCTTTGGCGGAGCCTCGTCCTGGTTCCTCTCTGCTCAGAGTCAGAGAGTTCGGCCGTCAAGCCGAGAAGCTCGGCTCGATTCGGTATCTAGCCACTCCACGCGAGGGTTGCATGTGGCACAAGTCCGAGTTTAACGTGGGTTTCCGGAGCCCGTAGGATTGTCTAAAAAATGCCCGTAAAACCCGTATAAATGGGATCGGGTTGGTTAACCTCCCCGAACGAGACTCTGTCCTTCGGCGGAGCCTCGTCGGGCTTCCTCTCTGCTCAGAGGCAGAGATTTCCACCGTCAAGCCGAGAAGCTCGGCTTCATTTGATATCGCCCCCCCCCACCCCAAGAGGGTTGCATGTGGCACAAGGCCGAGTTTAACGTGAGTTTCCCGAGCCAGTATGCTCGGAAAATAATGCCCGTAGAACCCGTATAAACGGGATCGGTTTGTCAACATCCCCGAACGAGACTCTGCCCGGGTTCGAATCAGACCATCGTCGATTTATCAGGAAAGAGATTTCATGATGTCACTGGACTGTAGGTTCGATCCCAGCAGGCGATAATTGTTTGAAAACCATACTGCGGGGTGAACCAAGCTTTATGAGTGAAATCGGGTAGACGTAACTCTAGCTCAGCTGTGACGAAGTCACAAGTCATCGTGGACGAATGTTTGGGCGTGCCGGCCTTGTTCAAATTGTTGCTCACGCTAGATAAGACGCTCTTTCTTAGAAACTGTAACTAAGATCTGCTCAGCATAGTTGCAGTATAAACCACAGGTAGGATATCAATTTTTGAATAAACAAAAATGCGCCTGAAATAGCGTCTGCTACCGGGATTGGAGAGCCACGCTATTAGACTGTTATGCTCGTATACGAGTGTCCATCTATCCATATATACGTTGTTCAGAATGTCATTAAATATTTCCTCATGATCAATTGGTCAACCAAAATAAAATAACATGTATCGTAGTAAACGGTGTCCACATTTTTTTTTATCTCCGACATGCATTTCATATTTTAACTGCATCAAGGATTATGCTATCAAAAATTAATTCTCCATCCTAAATATATGAATTCATAAATATGAGAATTGCTACCAACGCATTTAAAGCATTTTTGCATTGTATTAAGTTGCAATGAAAATCGTAAAATGCTGGCCTTGGTTTAAACGGTTTCAAAATGATAATACTGAAAGTATCGCTCAAGCCTACTTCTGGAGGACTACTTACTCGAAATAAAGATAATTTGAAAGGGTTTACCGAACTGGGTCCAAGACAAAGCATCAATGACTCGGTTCAGAAATTTTCTGTGAGGATCTGTTATATAACTGGAAACAATTGCTAATTACATTTGGTTTCATGATGACCATTCATTTAGGAACTGCATACAACATTCCACAATCGTTTAGCAATGGATGTCAACCTTTTATTTTCGCACCGTATTGTTCGAAGTGATTAGTTTTCTTTCTGCTTCAACAAAAAATACAATGTTTATCACATAATGTTTAAAAAGCGTCAACCACACAGACAGAATGCCATTCTTTCTTTATAGTAAATACTAATATAGAAAGACCATCATTGCAGATATTTATTTCTAATCACTTCATCGGTTAAACGTCAAAGAGAAATAAGCTATTTTCCTCGTAAGACTATGCAGAAGTACACTCTAAAAACATGCCTAAGAAAAAAAATCCTTTAGACTGGTAATTTTTTCCCCACTCTCCATACTTAGGCGATTTAGCACCTCCAGATTTTTGCTTCGATTTGTAGAACATTACAGAAATGGTTCAACACTGCTAACTTTCTTATGGTTTCTTAATCTAACAAGCTGAATTTTACGATGACAATACCAACATTTCTTTAAATTTAGTTTTCCATTTGGGCTGCACTCGTTAAAGAAAAAAGATAATTTACATTACTCATAAATATTTGAATAGATTTATATTACATTTGGTTTTATATCCTTAACTAAAAGACGTATTTACTTTCCGAACAGACCAATATTGTAGCCCATTGCGAAACACCCAATACGATAGCACTTTTCGAACCACACAATATTGTAGCCGTTTCCTAACTATTTCATTTGCAGCACGTTCTGAATCACACAATTTTGCAGCATTTTCCGAACCACCCAATATTGCACCACATTCCTAACCACCCAATAATGCAGCACATTCCGAAACAACCAATAATGCAGCACGTTCCGAACCACCCAATATTGCAGCACATTTCGAACCACCCAATATTGCAGTACTTTCCTAACCAGATAACATTGCAGCACTTTCCGAACCATAAAATACTGCAGCACATCCCGAATCACCCGATACTGTAGCACTTTTCGAACCACCCAATATTGTAGCCTTTCCTGACTATGTCATATTGCAGCATTTTCCGAACCACCCAATATTCCAGCACTTTCCGAACCACCCAATATTCCAGCACTTTCCGAACCAACCAATATTGCAGCATTTTTCGAACCACACAATATTGCAGCACATTCCGAACCATATAAAATTGCAGCCCTTTCCGAACCACCCAATAATGCAGTACTTTCCGTGTCTCCCGATAGTGTAGCACTTTACGAACCACACAATATTGTACCACTTACCGAAAAACCCAATACATTAAGACTTTTAGTTATACCTAATATTGTATTGTAGGAATCCAACCAGAAGTGTTTTAGAAGTTTTTTCTAAAATGCAATTATTTATTTGAGATTCGGTTTAGGATATGTCAGAGATTATCTATTAATGCAGAACATCTTTTGTAAAGAAAGCATTAACTGATAATGAAGAAAATATTTTCCTGAATATGAAAAGAATTATTAATAGTGTACTTACAATATAACTATGGCTCTTTGATTAATTTGTCAAGTAGAAGCCACGGTAGTAGAATAAGTGAAGGGAGAAAGTAATATTAAATAAGTATTTGTAAACGTTATTCTTATAGTGAGTCATACATTTCCCAAGGACATATGTGTGAAAGGGAATAGAGGAAATCTAAGAGAAATTTAACTTGGTTCGCCGATTCAGATTTTCACACAGATATAGATTCCTCTAGCTGAATATCCTTAAAACGGTTTAACTTTTTCTTATCATATTTCGATGTTTGCTTAGAAGGTATCACTTAGCTGGTGAACAAGACTTGACGGTGACATGCGCAGATCCGGTAGACGTACGTTCAGTGTTTGACGTAAACCAGATTGGATAATTCACTTAATTTCAATTGGGTTTATGTGCCCGATGTGCTCTGCTTCAGTGGATCGAGTCGTTTTTGAAGACACCTCATCGGGTCGTTTTACCTGGGAATTATACTGCGGTACTTGACCCCGATATAGATCGCATAATGGTCGAGTACTAACAACCTGGACGTGAAGCCATTTCGTGACGATATCGACTACTTTGATCTTGTCGATAAGTTTTGAGATAAACAACCTCGGGAATTAATGCGGATTTGAGCAATTAAGAGCATTTCAGATTCGCAGCTGCATTCCATCGAGCGAATTATAGTTAAGTGAGTCGATGTAAGGCTTTTAGGCTTATAGTATATACCTGTTATAGGCTTGTCCAGCTTCGTGGAAACTTAGATAGGTCTCAAGATCGGATAACTGTTTCCTGGAAATCTAACACATCGTTATTCTACTTATAACACTACAGCGATTAAGGAAAACAAAGATAATCGTTTGAAACGTTGTTATTCTTGATTTAACATTTTATAATAATATATATTTTAGTTAATTCTACTTTTGCTTTGAGAATTGTTTCTTTATTCTTATGAGTTTCTATTTAATATTAAAATATGAGTTATGGGGGTGATTTCCTAAGCGTGGTTTAAATGTTGAACATAGCTGAGAATATGAGGCACCCAGTGAGTATCGAATTCACTCTTTAGTCGTAAACGAGCTTGCGACACAAGATTAGTAACTATTACACCGCGTCAGAGTACCCAACCAGCTATTCTCTTATTTGCTAGTTAAAATTAATCGTGTGTAAAATATTATACTATTTACTACATTAGTAATAAAATGAAAAATATCGTGTCTATGAAATAGTTTTTTTTTTCTGTATTCCACTCCTCCGTTCAGAACAGAATAATTTTGAATATATATTCTTTAATTTGCCGTGTCCATTCAAGAGAGAAGCGGTCATCACTCTCCCAAAATTCGTTGTAGATCTACGCAATGTTTCTCCACTTGCATTCTTTACAATTTCATGTTCTATCATCCATTTACTAAAGATCGTTAAGTAGGCTGCTGGATTTTTTTTTCTGTCCCTCTAATCTTCGTCACGTGAATATCAAATTCTCCAAGCTCTCTTTGCGAAATGTGTTTGCCATGACAGCAAGTTTTCCAGTATGAATCTAAATAAAATTCTGTTATTTTATCCCTTCGAATAATAAAAAAGAATTAAGGTTTATGGCTGGATTTTGAAGTGAATTATAAATTGCAAATGAAGTCAGTATGGATCAACGAACCTAAATACAGTAAGTTTTCTTTTGTTGCGTTGCTGTCTAAAGGATTGCAAAACGAGTCTTATTTTAATCTTATTTTCACATTATTACATTGTCAGGAAATCTGACAGATTCTCATGATGTTTTTTTTTTATCAGATAAAGAAGAATTACAACGTAATATCTTTACGCTGGAAGGCTTGCATCTGATATGATTTATGGGATGATGATTTCAAGCAATGAAAAATTGACGTACATTCTTTTTATTATGAGGGTAAAACGAAGTGGATGAGAATCAGAATATACGCATTTACAATAGCAAATTGATATAAGATAAATTTAATTTGCTCAAAAATTACCATTTAAAACGTGTACAGACCGACATCAAGTGTATTGCCACCCATGAAAATTTTGTATGACTTTTAACACCTCAAGAAACAACTTATCTGAAAGAAATATTCGAAGATGAAAGATTTTTAACCTCTTCAAATAATACATGTGTAAAATGCGACCACAAGATTTTAACGTAAAAAGTATTATTATTAAAAACATCACATTATACACGAGTACATACGGTACATATATTTCAATATAATAACCTCCTGTGTAAGTGAACGTAATTTAATGGCGTACGTTAATCGGAAAGATAAATGATTAAAGATTAGGAGATGGAAGAGGCAGGTAATAATTAATAATCATGGTTGATACGAAATGGCGTATTTAAAATATAAAAATTATTTGAAAGAAAACACTGAAAATTATATATATATATATATATATATATATATATATATATATATATATATATATATATATATATACTTGTACAAATTAATTGAAACAAAAAGAATAATTCCGTTATTATTTGCTTCATCGCATTTTTCAATGAAACATAACACTGAACACATGCTAGTACTTTGTATGTCCATTCCACGAAGCCGTTCCTTGCAGATTAACCACAGAATCTCGATTGGATTCAAATCAGGAGAGTTTAAGCACCATTCTATAGTACTTTGATTTGCTAACTTGTAATGCTTTTCCAGGGCGTTCGGGTAGATTTTAAATATTCGTACGCTTCCTTGGTGTAACTTCCATCATAGACAATGGCCGTGGGATAAATAATCAACAGTCGAGACAATAGTGTTTGGGCGAGATGAAAATTGATGCAATCACGGATGACGCAATATATTTCTAAACCAAACAAATATCATCATACGCCCCGAGAATAGATTAATATTGCTGCACACCATTGTAAATGACCTAATCTATCTGTGGAAAAATAGAATTTTATTAATTTGCACAAGGGTGTATATATATATATATATATATATATATATATATATATATATATATATATAATAAAAAGGCTTATGCATTAATATTAGTGTTTAAGCCTTTTTATTATATTAATGCTTAAGAATTTTTATTGTATTCTTACTCAGTCCAGGACATTGAGTTCTACCTCGATTCTATCCTCTTGGAAACTTTATATGTATATGCATGTGTGTGCATGTATGTGTATATATTTATATATTTTAGATATATATATGTATATGAACCACTAATATTATCTCTCTATCTATCTATTTATCTATCTATCTATCTATCTCTTGATATATATATATATATATACATATATATATATATATATATATATATATATATATATATATATATATATATATATATCCCAATAAGCGGATAATGCCGCTATGTCGTTAAGACGAAAATAGCTATAGGGAGAGAAATAAATACGAGAACCTTTATAGAGAACCAGAAATTCAATTCTAAATAAGAAACAAAAAGACCTAAGAGGAGCATAAACCGAACAATAAAAGAACCTGTCTAGTATTATTTTTAAAATATTGATTTTACTTAAAAACTCATTAGAAATTTAATCGTTTCCGTAAATTTAATTTAATACGAAAATATGTAATAGATATTTTTTAAACTGATTTTTTAAATAAATCGGGTTCATCTGAACAAAAGCTAGTATTATCAATATTTATTAAACTTCTTATTTATAAAATCTGACTCGGGTCTGACATGTCGATCAGTGTCATAGTTTGCATTTGCGTAAGTGGTATCTTATAATTTTGAATTAAATATCAAATGTTACTCATTCAGCGAAGAAGAAAACTAAAACCCTCCATACTTGTAACAATGACTTAATAAATCTTCTATTTTCAATGTCATCTAAATTTATCATTAGATATCAAATGTGTTTCTGGAAATATCGTTGAATCGGAAAAATGTTTTCAACCAATTTTCCAACGCTGAGTGACCCAGATTTCTTATATATCAGAAAATAGCTACTCGTAATTTATTTACATCCAAATGCCGGCTGTATTTAAATGGAAAGCGTAAATAATTTAGGAGAAATTCACAGAATGCACAAAAGATATAAAAAATGTATCAATACTTACATTTCATAAGCTAATATTCGAAGATACAACAAATAAGTTATTTTATAAATTAACATATGATCTAATTTTTATGCCTATATTTTTTATTAACTGGCCTTTCATAAATCCATTAATCACATGTTGCGCAATTTCATATATTTCTATCTTCCTACCCAAGAGAATTATGAAAATAAGTTGCATGTAGGTATTTTGTACAGGGAATTAGTATTTGGGCACATATGTACATATATAAATAACTCATAGTTATATGTGCATTTATATACACTCACATACACATTGTTGAGCTTTTTCACACAGACACACATATGAGAGACAAAGGTTCTATACTATTTATGTGTGTATATAACGGCACATGTGGCTATGTGTTATCATTTATATTCATTCATGTGTGCACAAGAATTAATTCCCTGTACAAAATACGTACATTTGACTTATTTTCATATATATATATATATATATATATATATATATATATATATATATATATATATATATATATATATATATATATATATATATATATATATATAGGGGGAATGAATGTGTGTGTGTGTGTGTGTGTGCGAACGTGAAATAGCGGATATCGGCTCCGGATTGAGAGAGCTGAGTTCGAATTCCAGTCGTGTTAATACTCGTGGGAAAGGTATTAATCGTCCTCTACCCCTCCATCTATAGGTAAATAGCAGGACAGTCTGGTATCAATAGCTTTGGATGCCAACTGGTCTAGGAGAAAGACGACTCTGAATTCAAAACCTACGCAGGATCGTTTGGGACCTTCTGGCGCGTGACCTCTTTATTCGGTTTTCCAACATTTGCCTTCGGCTCAGCACAATGCTTTCACGACTACCATTAAATCATATTGCAGATGTCTGATTGTCTTTTTCTAGGAACTGAATTGCTACATACGTCAACTACGTCGGGAGAGTCAGCATATATATATATATATATATATATATATATATATATATATATATATATATATATATATATATATATATATATATATATGTCTGTTTATCTGTATCTGTACACACATATACATGTGCACCCCTCATGCATATACGTATGCAGACCCACATATGCACATAAATTAAATATTTTCTGTGCATTCATGTGCAGGCTTATATATGTGTATACATATAAGACCTCTTAGAATTGAATGGAGTGTTATTACTTTGTCAGAATCAGGCTGATATAGTGACTGGAGTATAAGCTGATTTCTCACTGAGATCAAATTTGAACTGGAGATAGCAATTTGGTCCGAGATATAGCAATTCTTTTTAGTCATTTTTTAAATTTTGGTAGCTTATTCATATATTTAGTAGAGTATTTCTTTGGTAAAAAAAAAAATAAAAAAAATATCGCTTTACGACAAATTACTGCTGCTGAAAAAGAAATCCAACATGTAGATAGTGAAATAAAAACACCTCATGAATTACTAAAAATAAAACACATTGACTTTTCCCGAATATAAGAAAACACAATGTTATATCACTTGTGTATTAATAATAACGACCTCATTACTGAAAAACTTTACAGCTTATATCAAGGAAATATTCTACTTCCTAATAACAGTGAAAAAATATACAAACATTCCCCGATATAAATTAACAGATCGTATTGTAGAAGTCAATAAAATGAGTTTTTGAAATTTTGTAGGAAAAAAATGGTTAACTCTAGGCTCGAAGAGATTCAGATTGTACTGAGTGAGAAAACATTTTATAGGTAGTCGGTTCCACAAACGGTAGTTCGTGGGAAGAGGATTTCCCAGCGTAAATTTGTTGTTACTAATGGTATACGGGGGTAGATTATTTTAATTCTAAGTGGCATGTCTTGGAGTGTTGATTTACGGAAGGGAATTAACAGAAATTGCGATTTTCCAAAAAGGCACAGCATGTGAAATTTTAAAAAAATAAATCGTCCCCCGTGTAATAAATAAAATTTTCGTTTCAAAATTTCAACGTATAGCATCTGAAGAATGCCGGAGCGTGCAACGAACGAAACGTCGTGAATATCGCAATAAAATAAGGAAAAAGGTAAGAATGATGTAAAAAATGTAAATAGTTGGAATATATTGTCTCAGAAATATAAACAAAAATGTTCAAATATTAAATATAAAACTATAGCCTTCATTTTAGTCGTCATCGTTGATAACCTCAGACAGAAATGGAGAAAAATAGATAGGGATGAAAAGAAAAAAATGCACTTTTTCGGAGAAACGCTTCGAGGTCGTATATCTTAAAGTAATTGATGGGAGAAAGCAAGAAAAGAAATTCGTTAATCGAACAATAAATCTTTCTTCTGCTTGGCATCATGTCTGTAAATAAGCAATTTTCTGATTCTTCTGCGGCTGTTGATTTCTAAAAGTGTAGATTATTTGCTGGCAATATCGATACCTTAATTATTTAGGAAAACATTTTCCATTTGTCACTGTGAAAGCAATATCGATTGAACATTCATGATCGTCTCCAGAAATATTTATTTAATATAGTGGATCCCATGTGGACATTCAGGTGGATAATCTGTGCAAAGTGAAATTAAAATCGTGCTGGAAAGATAACATTAAATCCCTAATGATTACAGTAGATCCATCATAATCTAGTACAAAGCCTTCTGTTATTAACATGTTCCCTTAATAGAAATGATGGCTCATCAATTAGAGTGTACACAGATTTAAATCTTCAAGTGCGGTGCTGGCGCGATAGATATTTTCCGCTATGTAGCGTGCAGAAATTTCATTATTTGCTATGATAGACAAAAGAATAGGCTCCCATTTTGTGTTGGGTTTAACTTGAAAATAATTTCCACATTTGCGTATCTGGTTTATACTAATAATGTTTAATTAAAAACAATAACAGAGCATTTACTTAAATAAATTGTATATATATATAAATAACGTATAAACAGAAAATATATTACATAATTGTCGGACTTAATCCATTTCATTATATGTTGTCAGTGTTTACGTTAAAGTACGTTTCGAAATATCATCAAAGATTGTGTGTTTAAAAGTAATAATTTGGACTTTACTAAGCAGACAGTTTTCTAACTAATTGATATAGCACGTAAGATTAAATGATAGTTGCCGTATAGGAATATATGTTTGATTCCTGTCAGAGAACGTATATTTTTACGAAATTTCTCGAACATTCAGACAGGTAAATGTAATTAGTACTGTTTAAATAAAATAACAGAGATATAACGTAAATAAATTGTATCTATAAATATAAATATAAAGGAAATATATATATATATATATATATATATATATATATATATATATATGTGTGTGTGTGTGTGTGTGTGCGTGTGTGCGTGCGTGCGTGTGTGTATGTATATAACTTTCTTCTTCTTCTCTTCATTCTGCCTATCCTCCTCCTCTTCCGTCTCCTCCTTTTACCCATTCTTCCTCTCGTTTCCCTCCTCCATCTTCTTCTATTGCTTCTCTTCCACCTCCTTCTCTTGCTCATTCTCTTGCTCCTCCTCCTCCTCCTCCTTCTTCTTCTTTGTCGTGCCTTTTCCTGTCCTTTGTCGCTCTTAATAACCTTTGTCTTTTTGCCATCTCTTCCAAACTGTGACCCACCACCCATTCCCCCAGTCTCGCCAGCTAAGATGCTTTCCTTTGCCTCTCTTACCTTCCATACTCCCTGTAAGTATCACATTTTCCAAACCCTTTTACCTGATTATCTTCCAAAGAAATTTCAATCCTATCTTCCTGATGTTAATTAGAAGTGTCATTTTTGTTGTTTCGTCGTTACTCACCTGTTCTGTTCATGGAATTCTCAGCATCTTTCTGTAGCGCCACATGCCTGTTGCTTCAAGTTTACTTTTCATCTCGGAGATGATTTTACCACATTTGCCAACATAGAAGAAGATTGATATGTAACAACGAAAAACTTATGCTTACATATATTTAAATGCCTGTGCCGGAATATATTGTGATGTAATTTTATAGATTAGTTAAACTATAGATATGAGAAAATGGTTTTATTTAATATAACACTAAATATATATTGTTCCGTATAATGATTTTCCTTCTCAAAGAGGTTGACCAGACAAATTTCCATTGGTCAGCCTTCTCGAATAGTATTCAGAAAACTATTCATAATAATGACTATGAAATAGCTGTGTTAGTATATTAGCTTATTCAGCCTCATATATATCCATAGGCAATGCGGCAATATGATTTTCTAGAAATAGGAAGGTTTTCTGAAACAAATGAACGTTAAATAGTTTGCCTTCCTATTATCTATGCAAATAAAAAGAACAGCCTCTGTGACTTTCTGTTTTTTCACGTAGTCATGATGGATTTCAATGAAGCTTGGAAGGTAGAGAGACTATAACATCCTCTGATTCAGCGCCTTTGCAAAACTGACATTAATCCAAACTGGAGGTCATGAAAGGCAAAAAGATATAAAAAAGAAGATAAAATATGCCATTTCTCATATGTGGTAAATATTAAATCTCAAATAAATCTATAGTTATAAAGCACTTAAATAAACTTTTGGCAGTAAATTAATGCGTAATTATTTTCTCATTGACTTGTTAATCCTCTATGCAAATAAGGAACTTGTTTTTCAACGCCAGCTAATTTTGTTTGTTGATATTAATAAACTAGCAGCATGGCCCGGCGTTGCCTGTGCTTGATTCAAAATCGTGCGAGTCATACAGCAATCGCTATCACTTGACTTAAAATATTTTTGCCCTTTCTTGCCTTTAAAGGAGTGTCCTTTGCCGTGCTGATGTTGCTACATGCCTTACTTCTTGCATATCTCACTGCGAATTTTTTCTAAGCTCTATACTAAACATTAAATCTCTTACGAAAAAAGAACTAAACAAAATGAACACAAAACGATCAGCTTTAAAAAAAGGACTCGTAACTGAAAAAACCGAATAAAAAAGAATGTTAATAACAAACAATTTTTCACACCCAACCCAGTTCTGCGTAATCAGAATCAACATTTAGTTTAAGCAAGCGAATGAGCCAATTGGAGTAAAGTGCCATGCAGATTTAAATTTTCCCACTTATGACGAATGCAGCTATCGATTTTTTTCGCATGCTAATTAACATTCGTGTAAGTCAGCTGTTGGCTCTCACACTGGCTAATAGAATCGTCCTGCCTATTCGTGGCAGCCAGCTATAGACACTCAATCTGGCCAGTACAAAATGTCTGCAAAATACATGGAAACTGCCGTAGAAGCCGGAAAATATCGATTATTCCAACTATCGATGGGTGTTGGGAAATTCAAAGTCGGTCTTGGTCTTCCCGCTAACTTAGAGGATGCGCATGTAAATTTGGGTGCAAATCCGTCAAATATTGCGGTCGTGCATTCACACACACACACACACACACACACACACACACACACACACACACACACACACACACACTTCCTGCCCTTTATAGATAGAGATCTATATATTTCTCTATGATGCTTGTTTTCTTTGTTCATGATTTTTTCTTGCCCTGAACAAAGATAAATAAAATTAAATGTTTTATTCTGAACCTATTGGAACGCCCATCCTAGAGGTAAGAATACAAGTGGATATTTGTTCTACTAGATTTCTAATGCACAAGAGGCACGGTAAATCTAATTTAGTAACATTTAGTTATATAAAAAGCGCAATTCGTTCTGGGAAAACGATTAGGGAAGAACATTTTGAACGTCGCATAGGGACATTGACATTTGACAAAATTATTATAAATAGATAATTCCTTAATTTTCACGGTTACTATTTTAATTTTGAACCTAAACACTATTGACGATATTGTATAATCTGTGTAAATGCTGTTCAAATCAGACATCTATGGGTATCGTCCAAATGCATTTAAATTTACGCAAACTATTATGTTTGAAATACCATTTCATTTCTGTTAACATCATTATGAAAAGCTGAGGAATCGGAGAGCCGAGTTCGAATTCCAGTTGAATCGTTTACATTCACTTACGTGCTAATACCTTTGGGAAAGGTATGAATCCTCTTCAGCTATAAGTAAATTGCAGTACTGACCGGGTTCTATAGCCTTTGATGACAACTGGTCTAAATTCTGCCTCGTTAGTCATGTATCGAAATATACATGATCGCCTGAGCGTGTATCACATAGAGCACATAAATGACTGAACGATCCTCAATAAAAAGGAGCGTTTTGGTTAGGGATTCAGAATGATAAATCAGAGAGCTGATTTTCAAATGCAATCGGGTATGTTATGTTCATACAGCGGTAAATGACCTAAGGAAATGTATTAATCTATTGTCTCCTTCAGCTATGGTTCAAATAGTAGCACTTATGCCGGGAAAAATATATTCTCAAAAGATTTTAATACAATATTCACAAGCAAAAATTTATTCTTAAAATCCACAATATATTTCAGCGTTTTGCAATTATTTTTACTGCGACTCACAGCAAGAACTACATTTTGCATTACGACCTATTGTACCTACGTGTAATAAATCAAAGACAAGCTCTCTTCATTAAGATCATTTATGTACCATTTATATGTATATTTCTTATGATCTGCACATATTGAAATTGTTTATATTTATTTGTATTATTTATTTTATGGGTATAAAATTATTAATTTTAGGAAAACAATTTCAAATGAAATTCCAATACAAGGGAAATAAAATTTGAAAAAAAAAATGCCATTTAATGAGAAGGATGTTCTTGTTTGTACATAAGCAGCTTAATCCAATTAGGAACACAGGAAGGCAATGCTATACACTTAACAGGTGCAGTGTTCAACCCGTTTCTGTACTTCGTCATAAATTGAGTTAATGTGGAAAACTAAGTAGTTATAAATGGTAACACCTTCATAGCTTAGTTTTGGCACGAGGTCTCTTTGTGAGTGTGGACTGCCGTCAATCAGTCTACAACGAGTTTAAGGAAAAAGACACATAAACTCAATGAACAGAACAGTATCTATCTATCTATCTATCTATCTATCTATCTATCTATCTATCTCTCTCTCTCTCTCTATATATATATATATATATATATATATATATATATATATATATATATATATATATACAGACACAAACACACATATATGTAGAACCAGAGAGCGTACAAAAAACCTAGATACATACACATTCTTCTATATACACATATAAATACACACACATATGTGCCTACATTCATAAACATTTTCACAACAATCTACACATATATGTTTTCTCAAAAATGTGTTCACACATACGTATACAAAAACACGCACACATATTAGATCACCTCAGCGTATTGTAACGGTTAACAAGCATGTCGCGCTAAAACAGTTACGACTGAAAAGTGAGTTCGATCCTCACTGTGTGGCCTCATACTTTCGACTTTGTGCCACATCTAAGTTGCGCTTGGAAAAATGCTATACACCCACATATATACACACATACGTATTTATCTATTTGTATTCATAAACGCTTCATAAACGCTTATGCACATATTTGATGAGTACGTTCCGAAATATTTACTTAGATAATATTTAAGATATCCTCAAATACATTATTAACCGTATAATTGTAATGGGGCACGTAATATTGTTTTCTATTAAGTGTACACAAATGCACTTGATGGAAAACACTTATCATGTTTTAATGCGAAATAAAATATTACCATGGTTTTCTAAAGTCTCTTATTTACTAATTACGTATTACTTGACTTATTTTGGCCTGACGATTGTATATAGCATGAAACAGACTGTCGCCTCTAAGTGTTGACTTCTATGTTCACTTTTATATTTACACACGCTCTATCTCTAACATTGAGCACTTTATCCTATAAATATAGCACACCTTAAGAATATATTTCTTCATATATATATATATATATATATATATATATATATATATATATAACCGCCTATGACCGGGTCTTTCATTAATGGAATTTTTTGCCGTTCACTTAGAGCACTCTACGTATAAAGGCAGCCCAACCGAAAATCAATATTAGTAAAAATAGTTGGGTGCAATAGAGGCACATCCCCAAATGGGTGGGTAACAGTCGGAATGGGTTGTGGCTCTGAAAACGGAACTGTACAATAATAATATTATTGTAATAATTTAAACTATTTATTTTTATTAAAGTTTTTATGAAAAATATATATCCAAGAGCAAAATAGTAAAACTTTGCTGAGAGTAATAATAATAAGGAAGTAGTGGAGAGCCATTGTCGCAAACAATTTGGAATTAAAATCTGCACTGAAGAATTATCTATCAAACAAAAAGAAATTAATCGAAATCTGATGAAAACTGTGGCAATGCATAAACAACATCCGATCAAAGACAGACACACTTATACATACACACAAGCAGATTTTGTGAATTTTAGATATAGATGGTATAGTCTTACCGGATCTGGTAACCACATATACTAGAATAAATTTTATTTATTTTTGTTAATATTCTTACTTTATGCTACCTTTAATATATAATTATTGTTAATATTAGAGGTTATCACATTTAACTTATAGGCGAACTCATTATTTCCATTATCTTTTCTCTACGATTTTTATTGTTTTGTCTTTTTTGTCTTTTTCTCCTACATAGAGTCTTAATATCAGTAACGCGTTTATTTACTTATTTATTTTTATTTGCATTTATTATTTTTATTTTTTATTTATTTGACATTTTGTATACATATTTATATATTTCTGTTTTATTTTATCTTACTTTATAATACTTCATTTTCATTGATATATATGAATTTTATTAGTATTTCAATTTATTTTTATTTTATCACGGCATATTTTCTTATTACTGATATGACGATTCTTATATAGACTGTTAATGTCAATATTAATAATATTATTATTTGCTTTATTGATTCTCATGGAATGAATAGATTTGACTCCCACCCTTAATTTTTAAAGGGTTTTTTTTTCTTATTCATACCTGTTGATTAGAACTGCATCTCTTCAAATTAGAATTTATAAATCTTATTGCCAACCATATTTTCAAACCTAAATGCTAATCTGGGCATAAATTCAAATCCAAAATTAAACTAAAATTCATTTAAATATTTTAACAACAATAACAACACCCACACAATATATATATATTATATAATATATATGTATGTATGTTGTGTATATCTGAACACACACAGAGACAACAAACATTCACACACACACACACACACTCACACACACACATATATATATATATATATATATATATATATATATATATATATATATGTATGTGTGTGTATATCTGAAACAGTAGAAACACACACATTTACCATTCCACTGGATTCTCATTCAAATTTTAAATCTATCTATCTTCTAAGACTATCTATCTCCCTCTCTCTCTCTCTGAAACAGACACACTCTCTCTCTCAAAGACTCACACACACAAGTATATATATATATATATATATATATATATATATATATATATATATATATATATATATATATAAAAACAAACTTCATTGTGTGTGACTTTCAATGAATATTTTGCGAAAAATGAATGAATTCTTGTGTGTAATGTGTGTGAATACTTGCCTTTTGTCGTACTTATCAAACAAAATCATTTGTGTTTTTAATTATATATGTAACATAATTAAGACTTTAGCAATATAAACATGAAACAGTATTATGTCGTCCTCAGTATGATTTACTGAAGAATTTCTTACCATTCCACTGGATTGCAAACTATTATTTGCATTAGACAAAACAGTAGAATGTAATTTATTTCATGACCGATGATTTGAGCGTACTGACCTAAAATATTGATCCACCTATTGCAGAAAATATAAACAATTTCATAGTCTATCTCTCTAGTGTTCAAGTGTATTACAGGAGGCCTATCTATCTAGCTATCCTATATATAGTTATATATATATATATATATATATATATATGTCTCTCTATCTATCCATAAAATATATATATATATATATATATATATATATATGTATAGCGCTCAATATCACAGATAGAAACATATTTGGTTGGACACACTGGGTTTCTCTCTCAGACAAACACATACATTTCGTCACACAAACATCAAACACATATACACATACATTGGTCGTCCGTCAGGACTCATACACATATATAAACATATACAGTTTATATATATATATATATATATATATATATATATATATATACGGAATGTTAAAACACATTTTTTTTTTTCATTGAAAAATATTTGAAATTAATGCTCTAATATTTTGTGGTGGGGTTTGTGTAAAATTCATGGTAAAATATTGAATTTTCAATGAATATTTTATTTGTTAAAAAGCTGGTTATTTGAATGAATTCTTGGCGGTAAAAAAATTGTTAATTCAATTTCCTGAATTTTGGTATTCTATGATGAGATAGTAATTGTTAAAGTGAATGGGTTTTAGCTAATAGTACTTGCCTGGAAGAAATTGCAGATTATTTTTGTCGTATATAGTTCTTATCAAACAAAATCATTTTATTTTTGTTTTTTTAATTAATATATAGGATTCTAACATAATTAAGACTTTGTGTTTGTTTCATGGTTATAATATAAACATAAAGTAAAATAGTGGATTATATGTTAAAAATTCGTATAAGGTGGTAATCATTATGTCAATTATTTGTCTGTTTTATCCGTTGGTATGAATTCGGATAATGATATTTCTGGACAGAATTTCTCCCTTTTTTGCGGTTTGTGTGATAACACCAGGCAAATGCGGCACCACTGGGAATTGCCTGCAAACTATTATTTGCGTTGATTAAGAAAGTGTTGGCTGTTCGAATATTTCCTGTTGTTGAATGAATGATTGTTAACAAAACGATGTAGATGTGTTGTTAATACTTACCTTGGCCTTGTATATTGTGTTAAATGTCATCATGGACCGATGTTTTGAGCGTACTGACCATTTTTTGTTTGGTTTTCATTAAATATTGATCACGTTATTTTTGTTAAATATTTTGATTATTCGTTTCTCTTGCAGAAAATCGTTTAAACGGTTTTTTTAAAAGCATGTTTCTCTTTCTGTTTCTGCGTTTTGGCAGTACAAACCACAATTTATTTTGCTATTGAAAATTTGCATGTTAGATGAGTTCTCAGATGTTGAACAAACAACACCGTTACTAATCATTTTACCAAGGATTTCCAGCAGCATTAGCAAAATAAATAGCTAGTCTATCCTTTGAAATCTCATCAATCATAAAACCCGTTATTAAATTAAACAATATAAATTAAACAATAAGGATTACAATTTATACAATCACCAAAAACAAACAAATATTAAATATATATACCCCCATTTTTTCAAAATAAAAATTTATAAATATCAAAATAATATATAATTTTACCTATATATATATATATACATACATGCGGAAAAATTTTCAAATAGCAGGAAAAAAAAAAAAAAAAAATTTCCATGTACATTCGAGACAATAAAGACATTTTCCGCCACACCAATGTTTAAAAACATTTCAACATACAAATGCGTATGTATTTAACCATACATGTGTCATAAATGTTTATATAACAACGGACGACCAAATATGTATATGTGTCTATACAAACGTTTTACTAACAGAAAACCAAACCAATGAATACATAAACCCAAATTTTTCCCTAAAAGTTTGTCTGACGATCGCTAAAGCGTACTATCATGCTAAATATATATATATATATATATTTAAACAAATGAGGTAAGGCCAAAAAGCCTGCTATTTAACCTAAAGTAAACTAACAAAACAAATTAATTTAAAACTTATAACAGAAAACCAAAGCCTACCTTTAAAAATTTTCAGAAAATCTATCTATAAAACAGAAATTTATTCTATCTTTCTATCTAACCTATTAAATTTATATCTATATATATATATATATATATATATATTAAACTTTTAAATGTATATATATATATATATATATAAATATAAATATATATATACATACACACACACACACACATACATATATATATATATATTATTGCGTTTGTGAGAGAGAGAGACCAGTGTTGACGCTTCACATGAAGAATTATGAGGAAGATATATATATATATATATATATATATATATATATATATATATATATATATATATATATATATATATACGAATACGTATATGTGTATGTGTGCGTGTGTACATATATATATATATATGTCTGTGCGCGTTTCTTTCTCTGTGTGTGTGTGTGTGTGTGTGTGTGTGTGTGTCTGTGTGTGTCTGTGTGCAGCAATAATTCTTTGCGGGTTGGTCGTAAACTACGGTCCATATGTTACCACGTGAACTACCCTGCAACGTAAGGATTGACGTTTTCATGTGTCAGCTGTGGAATTATACGTCACACGAAACCTGACAAACGATATAACAATAAACAATTTCGTTATTAAAATGCATGAATGCGGTTTTAGTGCGTCTGTGTATATTCGTTATCTTCGTCAGTATTTTCGCTTTGGTCAGTAACTGGGAAACTTGCATGTGTCTGCCCGAATTATTTGAGTGGGTGAAGGTTTATTTGATCATGTGTGTAGTTGAGATTTCTTCAAACAGTGTTAGGTCAAATCTTCTCGACGTGTTTATGGCGACATCTGCTTCCAAACTCAATAGCAAATTTGAACAAGTTAATTCGTCTGCATTGAAGAAAATTGTTAATATCAGCGGGGAAGGAAATATACGACGTGAATTGACCATGTTTATTTTAATAATAATATTCCTTATATTTTGCGTGACGCAAATAGACCATTCACTGATAATTCTTATCCATTTAGCCTTTTTGATATGTTTATGTTATTATTACAAATAAAATGATATTTTAGACATCTTAATGTCTAATATAAAACCATGCGAGAAATAAACACACACACACGCGCGCACACACACACAAACATTTTTATATAAAAATGATATCATAGTCAACATACGATGGCGGAACTATTCATCCGGGAATTTATACCGTATTTGCCGAGGTTGGCTCAAATTTTTCACTATATTTCTGTTTTAGACATTATTACAGTAGTGTTCGCTTCTGTTATTATGACGATTTTTATCATTTGGCATACAACTATCTATTATTAGTTATATATACTTTCATACACACATGCACATACACAAACACAAACACACACACACACACACATATATATATATATATATATATATATATATATATATATATATATATATATATATATATGGGTGTGTATATACATATATACACATATATATATGAACAAAATGTGTGTTCAACATCAGAGACAAAGCAGCTGTCTAATTATCTAATTCATCTGTATATATATATATATATATATATATATATATATTTAAATTTATGTATATATTTTATATAATATATATATACAACAATATATATATTATAAATGTTTTTATTTATATATACCTAAGTATATATATATATATATACCTACAGACACACATATATATATATATATATATATATATATATATATATATTCTCATGAATCATTTATACAAAAAACAAATATAGAGGTTAATGAATTAAATTATAAATTCTCATAGCATTTTTTTTCGGATTACATCTCTATTTTGGTTGTCCTCTTATTACTGAGAAGTACAAACAAGAACAAAATCTACTTCCATACCTGATGATGTCTGTAGGAACAGACGAAAAGTTGTAAGAAAAAAAATTTAAAAGACCTTATGCAACTGGGATTTATAAACGGGGATCATATCATTCATATACAGGTTGGGGGTTGGTGTATCTTATTTATATTGTTTGCGAATATGAATTCTCCCCATTTAAATCATTAACCTCTATATTTGTTTTTTGTATGAATGATTCATGAATTTATAAATTATATTTGCACCTTTTAATTGATATATATATATATATATATATATATATATATATATAAATGAGTGCTCAATATCAGAGACAGAGCGTTTTTCTATATCTAATTCAAAACTGTATGTTGCTTTTTCCTTTCACGCCCAAATCGCTCTTCAGTGTCCATGTGCCACTGATTTTTTTACAACTATTTGCCACTTGGTTTCAACCATTTCAATCCTAACACAGAATAACACAGCCCATTTCGTATTACAGCTGCGAAAATATATTCCTAATATGCTCCTGAGAATTACATCACTACCAAAAGAAAAATAATAATTACAATACTATGTATATTACAGAATTTATTTCCAATAACCAGATTCAAAATTTACTATAATAAATAAACGTAATATATAAATAATAAATTCCTTCAACAAATAAAATAAAACAGCGTATAAGCAATGTAAATATCATAAGTATATAAATAAACTGATACATCAGCCTTGAATAACCTGCATCCCAAAACACAGCAAGACCATTTTTCTTTATTTACTATTTAATCCACTAGTGACATATATATATATATATATATATATATATATATATATATATATATATATATATTCCTGTTTTTTAACTCAACATGCCCTCACCTTCGACGTTGATATTTGCGACATTTATCGAACATCCTTTCGATCAGTAAGTATCATTATTATCTGCTCTACTGAAACAAGCACTTGTATCGTAAGACAATACATTCGTACAAACCTACCAAGTAATCTCGCTGTTTCTGTGGATTTGAATTTTCTAAATGAAACCCCATAAACGTTTTCAGAATTCTTACATTTGAATAAACCTATCGGCGACTTGCGGCATTTTATTTCCAGCCACTTACCTCCTATTAGCTCTACTGAATTCTAGTTACGTTAGTTTATTGTCGAACTAAATACCGGACAAAAGAATTTGATTAACGTAAGACAGAGCCGGAGGAACTTACAATGTAGGCAATGCATTCTATATCGTTGAAACCATGCAAGGATCAGACATGGGCCATCGGCGCAGATTAAGCAAACAATGGCGAGATTGAAATTAAACATGGGAAGAGTTTTATAATTTCACTCTTAACTTTGCCATTGTTTTTTTCTTTTCTTTTTTTCAATTTTAAGTTTGTTATATCCTTCACTGGTATGAATAGAATGCACAGATTATATTAACATCGTTGGAGGGAGGGTTTTAACGTTTCAATATATTTATAATATTATACTGTCATTGCAGTGACTTCTCTCAAGACGTAGAATGCACAAAGTCAACTGCATATTCAAGGCGTCGTTCAGATAAGTTCATAAAACTGATAAATATTTAACGATAAGAAATATTTTCAATTACTTTTTACATTTTTTCATCAAATACAAGGAACGAGAGCTACTCAATATAAGAAATCTGTATCGAAATTGCAAAAATAATTGTTCGTGTAATATACACCCTTGTGCAAATTAATTGAAACAAAACCAATAATTCTGTTATTATTCTAGATTTATCGTATTTTCCCAATAAAACATGGCTCAGTGCGCATGTTAGTACTCCTTATGTCCATTCCACAAAGTCTTTCCTTACAGAATGGCCACAGATTTTCGATTGGATTTAAATCAGGAGAGTTTCCTAGCCAGCGTATAGTACTTTGATTTTTACACAGGTAATGTTTGCCAGTGTATTCGAGCAACGTTACAATTATCATACGCTTTCTTTGAGTAAAGTCCATCGCAGACATTGACCGTAGGAAAACTAATCGACATTCGAGACAATAGTGTTTGGGCGTGATGAAAATCCTATGCAATATATTCAAGGCCAAACAGTTTTCATCACATATATGTTTTCATCAAATATATATTCATATTACTGCACATCACTGCAAATGAACTAATCTGAGGAAAAGTAGATATTGATTACACCCTGTTGCTCCAGTTTGTTTTAAAATGACCGTATGGTGAAAGAAAGGAAACTGAAGAGTTTGTTTCAATTAGATTCATTTCATTTTATTTAAATTGTTTCTAGTATGTAAGTGAAAAAGCAGGTTGTAGGAAATGAACAATATGAGGATAACAATGATATCTAGTTACTGACCTTTGGCTTGTTAGGATCAAGATTGAAGTGTTCAAGAGGAAGTTACAAGTGAGTAAATTATGCAATGTGACAATTCTGCGTGGAAATTTCTTCATATATTCTCATCAAATATTTGACTTTGTTTTCCATCGATGATTTCTTCCCAGATGTGTCACAGCTTGGGAATACTAGGTGTTGCACTCTTGAATGTTCAGTTGGTCTAATAGATAACGGCTCGGAATTGGAAATCGGAGTGCCGAGTTCGATTTACAGCCCGGTTCAATATGTTCACTTACGCGCAAATATACTTCGGAAAGATTTGAACCCATCTTTTCTCCTCCTCCAGCTATGGGTTAATAAGGAAGACTTGTATCATAAATCATTTTTATCTTCAAAAAGCTGTGCTCTCTTAATACATTTTCTGTCTTTAAACAGATTGCAGAAATTTGATAAGCCATTAAAAAAAACAGAAAATCAATGAATCCCTTCTTAACTTTTTGAAATCTGAATCCCCGAAGACTTCGGATCTCCTAAGCTGGGTCCCTGCTCTCCATCCCGGGTATGTATACTTTCAAACATAGCCTGGTATAATGGCCGCTCAGATTCATATTAATGAATACATTAAAACTATAGCGAATAGGATTTCTATTTTTCGGCTACTTTACAGATTGTATATATCTATAAATATACCCTTAAACTATTGCTTTCACAAGCAGACGACACACCTACTATTGAGCTCCTTGATAAAATCCAAAGAAGTTATCGTTCCTGATCTCCAGTTTGGTTTTTCAGTCATTTTCTCGCCTCCGTAAATCTGCCTCTCTGTCTCTTCTCTATAAATATTTCCATGGTAATTCTCCAGATGAGCTCTTAACTATGGTATCAAGAGTATTTCACTTTAAGTTCAGTACTTGCGTCGATATCTCGTCAATTCGCAGTTGAGCTGGCTAGATGTAGCCGTAAGTTCTATACTAACTGTTTCTTTTCTCGAACTTACAACTTGTTGAACACACGCTTCTAGTCAGCTTTAATCTGCTAAAATTTAAATGCAATGTCAATCGCTAAATACTCTCCACCTGATAAATCTTTTCACTTCCCGCTCATTAGTAATGTTTTTATTCCTAATTCTACCATGACCTTGTGTCTTAGTGTTTTTACAGCTGTGCATGGCGTGATATCTATTAAGAAAAGATGTATTTCACACGCATGCTTTCTTTTTATGCGAAGTTTAGTTTATGATTACTGTTCCATTGACCCTGCCAATATATTTAGTTGGCATTATCACAATGTGTATGCAAATACTTTCAAACTTCATATTTGAAAACTAGAGATAATTGCTTTCCGTGTCAGGTCCATTCAGGATATAGAATATCATTGCAATCCACAGGTTCTTTTTTCTTTATTATCAGTAAATTGCCATTACTTCTTGGGGAGATATAGTGACGTAGTCTCCTGTTACCTTGTTCACTATGTTTAATCATGAATAAATATTCCGCTATTCATAAATTATGCAGAGTTGAAAACTACTTTTTTTTTGCTGATAATCTTTGCAAATATATGACAGAGTATTAATGTTGTTGATAACTGTTTTCATATCTTGCAAGTTGACATACAACCATCATATATCTTTAGGGCACATCGACGTGGTGTAAATTTTAGCAAGCTTGTCTAGCTAGATGAATTTTTTAAAACTGTTTCACCCCAAACAAGGCGGGAAGCCACTAGCACGCAAGGGGTTACATAGAATTGGAGCGAGATCAAATACGAGTAATAGAGGAAAGGATGAAGAGAAGGATAGGAGATAGATCAGGGCATCTGGAGACGTCGATTGACACTACATTTAAATAGTTGTAGATTATAGCTATCAGGGAAACAGGAAAAGCGGAGGAAGTTCCACAAGTGAGAGGTGCGATACATGAAGCTATTGGAGTAGAAGAGACAACTACATTTAATAGTTTCGACAGTGAATGGGTCTGAGTGAGATGCCAGCAGAGTAGGACGCTTAAATTCATGAAGTCTGGGAACCAGCGAAAGCAGCTAAAATACAGAGGTAGGCGGCGGCATGTCAGTGAGAGAACGATTGTAGACGAGATACCAGATCAGGACTAATTACATTGCATATGTGTATCTGGATCTTATCAAGAAACAAAACCGTGACCGGACCATATATGTCAGCAATACTACATGCAAGGGCGAATGGTTGATTTGTAGATTTGAAGGCTCGAATCCAACGAGAAATATTTTCGGGCGCGGCACAGGGAGCCAATTTTCCTTTCGGTTGATGAAGCTATTGACTAAATGTATTTGTTCCATTTCAGGTCAGCATTCAATGTGAGACCGAGTAGTCGCAAAGAGGAGTTCTCGAGAAGCTGAGCATGAGACATTCTAATAGGGGTCAGGTTTGGTTCTATGTGATGAGTAATACGCCTGGGTAGTGAGTTTCATCCCCACTTGGTGACAGTAAGCGATTTACTTATAAGTTTATCAGACTGAAGAGCAAGGCCTCGAAATCTAGAGATCTGCCAGCCAAGTTGTATAATATTTTTGAACTGTTATTGGCCTTTCTTACTCATGATGCATTTTAGATTCTTAACAACCGTTCAGCAATGTTAAACACCTGTCATCATCCTCGGCTTTACGGAAATCTTTTCCTGTACGCGTGAGAATACGGGATTTGGATGAGCCTTCCAAGGGGAATAGACTGGGGTCTCCATTCAGCTAAATTCGACCCTGTTTGGTGTCCATACCTTCGGCTTTGTGTTACATCTCAACTACGCTTTGAAAACTCACAATCTTTCCACGGTGTCCTCTTCTTCTATATACCGCGGCCTTTCGGGACATGGGCGAAGATGGATCCTCAAAACATCCTATCTCTTGTGGCTCTTAACAGTTTTTTCTCTTTGCTAGGTTTCCGGATTTTCCTTCCGTCAACCTTTCATACAATCTTCCCGGGTAGGTGACCCACTCTCTATTCCTATCCTTTTGTCCACAGTATGCCCTGTGAGAATTTAGCTTTCCAAGACCTTCGTCCTAATTTTAAGTCAGAGTATTTCCAGTTATCTCTTTCCGATTCTGAGTATAAAGTTTTTGTTGGTGTTCAGTTTTCCGCTTTTCTTCGGCTCTTGTCTGTCTATCGAGGTGACCAACAAGAAAAGAATACATCTTCTAAGGTTGATTATTGAAATTCCATTTTCCATGTCTCTCTCTCTCTCTCTCTCTATATATATATATATATATATATATATATATATATATATATATATATATATATATCGTCTTGGTTAATTGTCTCGGTTTTGTATCATATTCTCGAGTCATGTCCTTAAATAGCCTCTTCAGATGGAGACTTTTATATGAATGACATGCCTGGCGCAAAACCTGTTCAGAAATATCTAAACTATCAGCTGTATAAAACCGGATTCTAAGATCAATGCTTAAAAATGATATCGAACGAGTGAGGCCAATGTGTCTTGGCGAAGATAAAACTTCTTCGCAATTTGTGGACTAATGAATCACAAATAACAGCGCCAAATAATACAAACCACATAACTTGAGAACGACTAAGAGTAGCAAAATCTAAAATGCATATCTTAAGTATTTATCGATCCACCCACGATGATTGAATGTGGCACAAGGCCGGTTTAATGTGGTTATCTCCGAGCCCGTAGGCTCGTTCAAAAATATAACCTTTGAACCCGCCTAGACGGGTTCAGGCCCTGTCTACCTCCCCGGACGAAACCTTGCCCTTCGGCAAAGCTTCGTCCGGGTTCCTCTCTGCTAACGCAGAGAATTCGACAGACGTCGCTTACAGTCAAAGACTGTATCACGACTCAGCTAGACTCGGAGGTCTTACCCTCTCTGTCTATCTGTCTTTTTTAAATAAAATGCATATCACATACCATTCGTCCATGCATTGAATATTGTTGTCGTATCTGGTCTGGTGCTCCTGGTGTTCATCTCGAGCTTTTAGATAAAACCCAAAGAAGGATCTGCAATGTAATAGGTCTTGATCTGGCATCTCGACTCCAGTCATTTTCTCATAGACCTGATGTGGCTTCCCTCTGTATTTTCTACAAGTATTTTCATGGCAATTGTTCTGAGAAGCTATCTTACCTGATTCCCCGACTACATTAATTTAAGCATAATACACGATTGTGCTTTACTGTTGAAATAGTAAAATGCAACCACCACTTCTAATCCAACAGTTTCTTTTCTCGCGCTTCCCTGCAGTGGAACTTCTTTCCTATTATTTGTTTCACTGATAATTACAATCTTGAAAAATTTAAATGTCACGTCAATTGCAATTTTCTGTTGCCTTAACCCCTTGTTTTTATATTATTCTTTCCTCAATCCCCTTTACAAAGACTCTTTTCTCTCTGTTTCACTCTCTGCAAAACCCTGCATACTAAGGGCATTCCCGCCATGCTTGGGGTGAAATGCTTAAAAAAAGAACAAAAGAAAAAAAAACTTTTAACTCGAAGAAAAAACGACATAATCAAGGTTTTGATGTTTCGCGGTACTTCAACTAAAAGGTTAAGGAAGGAAACGTCCATCAGTGATTGAAAGAGCGCAAATAGCTCCTTAACTTGAGAAAGTTATTTTAATAAAAAAAAAATTTAGGAGAAAGATTTATAATTTCCAACCGATAGCTGTACTGGGTGCCCTTGTAATGCGTGCAAATGATTAATATTACTATTATCATCGGAAGAGCTGCATAGCCAACCCGATAACATTTTCGTTGAAAATCGGACGAATCAATGCTTGGAAAGGTCACTGGATCGAGCTCCACTTGAGGTTTGAGTTGAGTTTACAACCCATAGGCGCTCAAGGCACGGTATCTCCCTGAGGGAACATCCATTCTTCGTGTTTAATGATAGTTCAGGGTGTGATCGGAGATGACGGAATGTAAATAGTTCGGTTTTCGTGGCATTGCATGTAACCAGACAGTTTTCACTCACTGAAATGTTAAAGTTCCATCAGTGGGGAAATGAGCGGCCAATTTCTAGTCATTATATAAAATTAAAAAATAGGTTAGTAAGTATTTGAGGAGGTTCTTTTATTTCGTTATATAATATATAAGTAAATTTTGTATCTTTCATCCTAAAAGTACTTCATTTCACAATATTTTAAGAGATACAGACATTACGAAAAAACAAAAAAAAAATTTTTTGCCTTAAATCTACTCAATTCTTACGGAGATAATTTACGCACAATCATTTCCTTCCCATTTACCCATGGCGTATTTTTGCTTATTATCTTATTGATCCGGTTAAGGAGTTTTTTCCGTAAATTTAATTTCATATGATTAAATTTATTTCAGAGCGTATAGAATCCATTAGCCTGTACCCAATCGAGATGAAATATTTATTGATTAGACAAAATCGATTTCTAAGCAGTGATTTGACAGTTATTTTTTTAATGATGCTCCTGAAATAATACATCTCAATATCTCTATTTTTGCGGACAATAGTATTAAATTTGAGATAAAATATCATTTGGGGTTTGAAAGAAATATTTTACATAAAAAAGTTATCGAAAGAGTTTTATGTAATTATCAGAAAGTTTATTCATATAAAAGTATTTCAAAATTCAGTGGGCTTTGCTCTGTTTTCCAGTCACATAAAAACTAAATGTATTTTTATATTACTCAGACAGCAAGTGCTTAAAACATGAAAATGAAAGTAGACTGTCACACTTCCAAATATTGGTTAAGTATTCAAAACGTTTGCGAAATGATATTGATAAAATTGTCAAAACAATTAACACGAGCCATATACAGAAAGAGAAAGGAAGATTGACAGAACTGCAAAGCCATTATACCGTTTACTTTTCGACATATATGTATATAATGTTTATATATTAATTTTTTCGTCATATTTACTTCATTTTACCACACACCAATTTACTTGCATATTTATAAATTTGAATGGCACCCACTGTTCAGCCATATCTCTTCTCAAACCTTACTGAACTTGAGGTAACATCAGCCTTACTTCCAGTCCTAAAGGGCTCGTTTTTCCCCGACAGAGAGCTAGTCATTATCTGGCCCCTATCGACCCCAAGGAAAAGAATGATGACAAGTTCTCAGGACTACTTGTGAACTCTGTGCCCAGGTATATATATATATCATATGCCTTAAAATGGCTTTAGTCATATTCTGTACGAGGTGAGCGTCCAGTTAATTACCTCCTCTTCTTGAGGCGAAAAATTGATTACATCCAATCCTAGGGATATCGTTTCCATAAGTAATACATCTAGTTGTACATGTATCGGGTATTAGGTTAATGTTTGGCTTTTTAGCAAATTACGGAGTGAGGATGGAATTACCTCTAGCACAGTGTATATTACGTTATAGAATAGGAAAATCATTTAAAGATTCCAAAAACAACTGGAAATACAATAGATATCGTTTGTAACAGGAAGGGTCATTTCTGATATAATTAAGGTGCGGATTTTGCATACTGCGAAAAGCCAATATTTAGGAAGGAATCTCTTATCTATAACCTAATATCCTATAACAGTCATTGGAAATTTTAAGTCTATTTCACAGAGGAAAAGTCTTTTTGAAGATACTTATTATAAAACCCGGGTTGTGTGTGTGTGTGTGTTTCTGTACGTTTATATATTGGATCGGATTTCCTACATTTTTCCACTGATTTCAACAAAACTTCACTTTTTTTGGCAGGTCGTGTTTCTTATTGTCTTGCATATTTTTTTCTTTATTTTTACATTCGGAATGCTTTAAAAATTCCATTTACAAGACAATTGTTTATAATAAAATTTTATTCAATCGGTAGATGTTTTTGTTTCAGATTGGGTTTGACCAATTCGTAAAAAACAAAAAAACAAAACAAAAAACTAATTAAGACATGCTTGTCCGTCAACCTTAAACAATAATCTTTGTCAATTTTATTTTTCAGTCTTTATGATGGTCGATACTTGGTCTATCTCTTACTGTTACATACCCTGGCAACGTCGGGCTCTACTGCTAGTGATTTATTAAATTCCAACCAACTATAACGCTTTTAGGTCAATAAATGCTGACTTTTCATGTATGGAAATGGTTAATAAGAATGTTCTTCTGGCCATCGTGTGTCTGAAAGCCAACCACAAAAATATACTTTCATTAAACATGAGCATAACTCGAACTTTACTATTTTGACTCCGTATAGAAAAGGAATGAGGAATACTTTTATCATGGTTCATTGGGGAAAAGCAATTTTCCTACTAGCAGGTGTTTTCTTTTAGTAATTTATATAACAAAGAGTGTAAGTCGTCTAGAGTGTCTGCTCTTCTAATTGGTTTGTTACTTTGACCATATTTATCTATTCGCAGACAAAGTTCAACATAGTCCGGTCCGTCTCTTCTTGAAAGCTTTGTCTGCTTGGCAAATGTGTTTGTTATTTACCTATTTTATGTCTTTGGTTACTTATTAGACATATTATGTCATTTAAATTAGCGCTAATGTCTTGGCCTCATCCATTAACATCTACTTATGTGATTACGTCAATAGGTTCAGTCACCTTTTTTTTTTCTATTCTCTGTGTATTCAGAGTATGACAAAGAGGCATGGCATTTTGTGTAAATAACACTTGGTTGCTACATCTATCTCACACACACACACAGGCACACACACATACACACACACACGCAAACACACAGACACATATATATATGTGTATATATATATATATATATATATATATATATATATATGTATGAAGAAATATAGTCTTATGGTGTGCTATATTTATGGGATAAAGTGCTCGATATCAGAGATAGAGCGTGTGTAAATATAAAAGTGAACATAGAAGTCAACACTTAGAGGCGACAGTCTGTTTCATGCTATATGCAATCGTCAGGCCACGTGTGCTGTTATTTTTCTCGGCTATTTATACATATACTGGTCAGTGGTGCATTGTGGGTAGTCTATTATGGCGGTTATTTTACCGGAAGTCGTTTATTTATTTATTTGGGTTAAAGTATTTTGCTTATTTTTATTTAATTTTATTTTTTATTTTATTTATTTATTTACTTATTTTTTAATCGGTGTTTTTTATTAACGTAGTAAAAAATTGTTTATATCACTTATTTAATAGTTTTGTTTTGGTTTGAGAATGTAATTAAAGCTATTTGTTCCGTTTTGGGGTTGGTTGTTGTAGTTTATTCTAACTATTATTTTGGAAGAAACAGATTTTAATTTGTGTTTATTTGGGTTGATTGTCTTTATTTGTTTTTTTCTAACGGTAACTTTATCGGGATTGGTTAGTTTATTTATTTATTTGGATGAATTTGGATCAATTGATTTTACTTCTATATTTTCTCGTTCGGTTTTCGATTTTTAAGTAACGTGGTATTTATTTATTTTTTTTATTTCATCATTTATTTTTTAAAGTTTCATAAAATTGACTGAAAGTTAGTTCAATATATTAATGTAAATGTTTGCACAACGTACAAATATCACTTCGTCATATTTTAATTTCAGCGAACATTATAAAATCCTCGACATTTGATACACTAATATATATATATATATATATATATATATATATATATATATATATATATAGAGAGAGAGAGAGAGAGAGAGACTTAGCATAAAAGATAACTGAGGTTGTGCACCAACCTTGTGCTACTCGAAGCAATTGCGTGGTAGAAACAAAAACCACCAGTCTACAAATTTCCAGAGAGACCATTGAAAGTAGAAGACAAACCCCTGAACTATGTAAAGTCTTTCACCTATCTTGGTATAAAAGTCAATTACAGTGGGACTTTAGATGATGAAATCATGCATCGGATTGCTAAGGCTACTAGTGCTTTCGGCAAACTTCGCAATCGCTTGTGGAATGAGTGGGTTATTCGACTGGATACGAAAATTCGGGTTTACAGAGCTGTTGTACTTGCCATCCTTTTGTATGACTCAGAGTCCTGGATTCCATACAGGTACCATATACGCCATCTGGATGTTTTCCATAAAAGCTTTCTGCGTGTAATCTGTGGAGTTAAGCTTCAAGAAAGGACATCTAACGTAGACCTGTTTAACAGGTGTAATATTGGAGGAATCGAGACTTTTATCATACAGTCTTAGTTACGATGGACTGGTCATGTCTTGAGAATGTCTGATGACAGGATACCCAAGATCCTAATGTACAGCCAGTTAGATCAGGGCGACAGGAATATAGGACGCCCATGTCTGAGATACAAAGACAAGCTGAAAAGCAACTTGTCAGCAGTCAATATCCCACATAACACCCTTGAGCGCTTAACTTTGGAACGGGTAGAATGGAGATCAACGTATTTTAGTGGACTCACCAATTTTCAATCTGCTTGTCTGAATCATCTTCAAGAATAGAGAACAAGATCTAAAAGGTCAGCCAATCTAACAGTGATCTCATCTCACAATCCTCACACTTGCTCCATATGTGGCCTCCTTTGTAAATCACTAGCGGGTTTTAAGTGTCACTTAAGATTATCGCACAAACTTTCATAACTGAATCAATAAGCTGTCAGATCCTCATACGTCGAAACCGACGAGAGAGTCCATTATTATTATTATTATTATTATTATTATTATATATTAAACTGACCGTAACTATGAATGTTCGTTCAATGAATGCCTAAATTTTCTTCTATATAAACTACTAATTTTCCCCGTTAACATATACTGATTCAATGGAAGCTCTATTGTTAATCATAGCTAAAAGTTAGCAATCTAGGAAGCAATGTAATTTTGAGAATAATACTTAAGCGAAAAGCAAGAATTACTTTTAAGTAATAGCGTAGACAAGGTTCACTTGAGTTTTGTCGTAGATAATCTTGGGGATGCAAAAATTTGAATTTTTAACGTTGGATAAGGCAAAAACAAGTCACTCTACGATCCTTCCCAAGAATCATGGCAATTCACAAATATTAAAAAAAAGATGTATAAAGGTAATTCACGTCACGAAGGGATATAGAATTTAAAGATATCTTAAAATATCCACTAATTAGATTATTGAATACAATTAATATCTATATCAGCGAACGCTTCCTCATAACGAGATATGTATATATATAATTAAGGGCTTTGATGTATTTACTTATGTTTTTTTGGTTCCAATAAGCTAGACAGACTTATTTGTAAGGAATACTTCCTATCTTCCAACGCCGGCAAGTTTACTTGCACTAAATTTGAAATAAAGATTGCAGAAAAAAAAAATTCATACTTACTCAATGATGTAAGTTGAAAGACATTGATTTTTTTTCTTTTCAATTGATGCTATCTCCAGCAGCGGTTCGCTGGGTCCACCGTTCTGTACATTTTGATCTGAGTTACAATTAAAAAAGTCAGTTTGAGCTTTGGGAATTGTAAACAAATTAATAAAAACAACATTTACAGTTTAATTAGTATTTCCACTGAGGAATCGTGGATAGAGACAATTTCTTTCTATACGTTAATGTGATTAGGTTTCGTTCGTTTTGGCATTTAACCTCCAGTATTTTGGAAATATTTTTTCATAGCTTCTAGTTTACTGATATAAGGTAAGGATTTTTTTTAAATAGTAGAAGGGAAAATGGTGCTTCCAACGTAAACAAAGTAAATGAAACGTTCAGAGTGTGGGGAAAGTGAGAAAAAAGTTAAGCAACGAAAGGAATTAAAAAGAGAGATAGTGAGAGAAATAAAGATGAAGAGAACATAATTGGATAAGTTTAAATTAAATTAAAAGCGTAAATGAAGTTAATATTGCAATTATACCATGTTGTATTTTGCTTGCAATACAAAGTTAATTTGTTCAAATAGGCTTGAATATCTGAGAGATTTGAGAATAGTCAATCCTTTCTGTCAAGCTCGCACATAAAGGTATAAACAAAATACAATTATGCAGCAAAAATCCTCCTAGAAATGCCTCGCATATAATGATGACATTAATTAGATGAAGACAGCATTGACACTAATGCCATACTATTATGCGGAAGGTATATTTTTAAAGCAAATTAAGATCTGCGTGGAACAGTGAGTGTGAAATTATGACCCACTAAGAATAAGATAAAATAAATAAAATCTGAATTAAATGATTATCTCTCCGATCATTCTGATATGCTACATTCTAAAATTAGGGTTGTAGCTGTTTGGCCGAGCACTTTTAAGTTTTAGTTTATTTCAATTATATGCATGTGAAATTTGAATATATATATATATATATATATATATATATATATATATATATATATATATAAATTCATGAATTATTCATACAAAAAACAAATACAAATGTTAATGATTTAATTGGCGAGAAATCCATCTTAGTGAACATTTCAAATAATATACAAAAACCCCGAACCTGTTTATGAATGAAAAGGTCCTTGTTTCTATAAATTTCTGTTGCATAAGTTCTTATTATTTTTACAAGCTTTCGTCTGTTCCTACAGACATCCTCAGGTATGGAAAAGATTTTGTTCTTGTTTTTACTCTCAGTAGTAAGAGGACAACGAAAATATATGTATTGCTGTAATCCGAAAAATGCTATTAGAAATGAGTTATTGTTTTTGGAGTGTGCAGTTTCAACGCTGAGTTTGAATTTAAATTTTACAATTGTGCGTTCTTGTACAAATATAGTGATAAGTGAATTCTTTTTTACTGGTAAATTTTCTGTCAAAGTGGCATAAACTTTATTTTTCAATAATTACAGTAATGTCGCACTTATTATCCATATTATTATTATTATATATATTTGGCGTATAATTTTATTTTGTTCATACCTTTATGTGCGGACTTGACAGAAAGGATTGACTGTTCTCAAATATCTCCGATATCCAGGCCTATTTGAACGAATTAACTTTGTAGTGCAAGCAATATATACATACACACACACACACACACACACACACACACACACACACACACACACACACATATATATATATATATATATATATATGATTTGATTCTCAGACCAATAGTTAATATAAAGCAGAAAGAGGGTAAAGAAGATGATGGGGTACTGGACAAAATTATTGAAAACAGTAGATACATTTGACCCCATATATAGATTTAGAAATCATAACTCCTTATGCCAGCGGTTAAATAATTCAGCGAACATCGCAGATAAATGTGACCTGATGTTCTTTCTTTTTTTTACCAGTGGTATTTTATCGGAACCGGTAACATTCACGTTGAGACTTTTGATAATTCAATTTACTTCGTTCGTCCGGAATGACATTAGAAAGTTTTTGCACCTTGAGAGAAGGAAGTCTAATAGGGGATGGCTCTCTTTGTCTAATGTGAATTTCAAGTTGATGGATATTGCAAAGAGCTTATGCTTATCTGACCAGGATGGGATATCCTCATGTTTATTTATGACAGTAGTTAGTGACAGTGTGTTTCTATTAAGAATATTTTCTAGAAATGACGGGAACCAGACTTGGCTAGGATTGATTGTGTATAGATGATCTTGCAATGATTGTTGGCAACTACTAAATACAGCAGGTGTGCTAGTACATCGTTTCCTGTTATAGAGATTGTAGTAATGGATACAGTGAACAATGGCTGCGTAATATTATGATGTGCACCAAGGATGATTATTTGCTTTTGTTGATATTTATTTCTAGGAGATAAAGCTTTCCATGCCAGAAAGGACCCATTCAGAATAAAGGCCACACCACTGCAGGCTATATTTCTGAAGATGGCTGTAAGAGAAGTTTATTCATTTTATTTTTCCAAGCACTCTCAATATATTCACAATATCATCTTCAGGGATATGATAGCGACGATAATTAGTTGTGTGACAGAAGTAGAGTTTTGTTTTTGTGGTAAAACGGTTAAAGATTCTGGGCATGCGCATGTCACAAACGGTGACATTTGATTTTTTTTTCCTTATTTTAAAGTTAAGGTAACGGATGTAAGAATTAAATTCTTGTTGTAGGTTATAGTTGGTTTGTTATTTTTTTCAGTTTAGTTTTAATGTAGACAATTCTAAAGAACTATATACCATAATAATTTCAGAACATTTGTACTATTGTTAAATAATAGTTTTAGAGATATTTTTTAGAGAAGCGGATTTCTATTCTGAATTTCTCAGTTTTACCTTAGGGGTCAGATACAAGACAAATAAAGGAAGTCGATTTTGATTGGCTGAACAAGCATGAAAATTATAGAAAATGTTTGTTTTTTTGGGAGTTGAGTCTTAACCGTCGAACAATGTAGACAGGTTTTCTGCCATGCCTGGATTTGCTCTCAGTGGTGTGAGAGAGTTGGTTATCACAGGTCGACCAATCTAGATGTGTTCTTTAAAACCTTAAGCTATCCCCATCTGATTTGTTTCAATATACATTAATCTATCAAATCGTATATCCGTAGATTACTTTTTTTTGCACTGATTTTATCACTGGCCAATGACTGTCTGGAAGTGTAACTTGGAAATAACACTTTTGGGGAGAATTTTCCATGCTAGGATGTAAGGAGGGACTCTAGGCGGTTTGTGAAATGACCTTTTATATGAGGAACCTGAGTTGGTTTGTCAACGATCTGATTCAGTTCATAAGTGGTGAAGAAATCATGAGAGTATCTGCCTTTTTTAATGGTTTTCTTTGAGTGGGCAACCACTCCTTGTGAGGAAGTCGGGAAAGATATGAATGCTAGGTGAATGACAATCAGATAGGATAGCAATCTTCCCGGATATTCATAAAATTAATCTCATGGAAAATATGAGAATTCCATAAATCTGTTAACGATGATGTGAAACTGAAAACACTGAAAGACGCCTACGCTCAAGTACATAAACGAGAAATCAGCGTCCTCATATTTGGGGTCTCTGCTTCATCCTTAGCATAGGCGCCAACTCTATGGCCAGAGCGATTTTGATAGTCTTGTTTTAAAACTGAGGGCGAATAACTCATATATGTAAATACATGCACAAGGATAGATTGGCTAAGATTTGTTTCTAACAGGAACATGAGATGAAGTTTGCGCTTTAAAGATGACGTTCAACGTGTGGAATTTGTGATTCTGAAATTCCACACGTCTAGAAGGTGTTGAATGTGGAGTATACTTTTGATTTTCTGTATGTGCATTTGTTTCTTCGGATTGATTTTGTTTTATTAGTGGTGAGATATCAGATATAGGAACAGCTGAAGACGGGGTATACTGACAATAACACCGACAGATAGTATGTTCATCCACGTCCTGAAGTGAATGGACAATGCCTGGCTTGAAGCCATAAAGAATTTACACCAGATACTACAACAAGTTTCTAGATAACATTCAGAAAAAGCAGTACAATATACCTTTTAAATTACACCTGCTGGTAGGGAAATAAAATAAAATACAGGCATACTACCCAGGTTAAATATGTGTGTCAAACCCATAATTTCATGCAATAGAACTTCTAGTTGATTCAGAATAATCGGGATTAAACTTGGAAACCAAGCACTGAAAAAATCTCGCTCGTATGTAAAGAGTAAAATACCCACTGGGAGAAATATATATTCAGCTATTTACCCCATAGCTTGAGGGAGAAGAGATAGAATCTAGTATGAAATTGAACAATGCAAACCCAAATTTGATCCCGGTTCGTTTATTCGAATATTCGCGGTACACTTCTTACCTGAAAGAATATTACAATTACAAAAAAACTTCTTTGGTAATCAATAGGAGAGCGGTAATACTGGCTGTAGTTTAATACAATATTTTGGGTCCTCAAAGTACCGTTCAACTGAATTCCCAGCATGCCGACAGAGTTCTTAAAGTTGCAGTGGCTTGTTTTATTTGATTAGTTCCATTAATGATTGTTTGGTTTGTTTTTTTATGTTTTACGGCATATCAGCCTGAATGGGATTTTAATACCGAAAAGATTTTTATTGCTGATAATATTTGAAAAAAAAGAAAAAAAAAAAAAATTGTTGCTAATAATTTTTCCAAGAATGTATTGCTGGTATGAAAACATATTTTTACAATTTTATAATAGTTTGATCCCGGTTTAGGAAATAACTCTTTGCCCATACCTGGGACAATAGCAGGTGTTACAACATCGTGCCAGGGTAGACTTGGGAACACCAGCAAATAAGAGGTGGTTCCACGCTCCTCAAAACCTCCTGATCAGAAGCCTTGGTGCCGGATATAGTTTATCATCTTACCCAGGTCGACAAGTGTTGTTAGCATAGGAAGCAACATAACTGAGAAAGAAAGTTAAAAATGTTTCCGAAAAGAGTTAATAGACGGATTTTAAGTTTTATTATGACTTATAAACAATTAGAGTGTGATTTAAATTCGAAACACACCTTGGATTTTTAAAAAAAATTTTACTTTTTTTTACGACAGAATATTTATTAATATAGTTTTAGAATAACAATATTTACAGATACAAATTTACTATTTATCCTATAGACAGGGGAAGAGCGGAAGACGGTTGATATTGTTCCGACTTTAAAAACACACAGACATACATACACACACACACACACAGAGACACACACAGACAGAGACACACACACACACACACACACACACACATATATATATATATATATATATATATATATATATATATATATATATATATATATAGAAACGTATTTTAGAAAAGATCCAAAGTAATGTTATCGTATAAATGTGATGAATGTAACAGATAGTTACTTTCCCATTATACATATATGTATATATATATATATATATATATATATATATATATATATATATATATAAAGAAATATAACCTTAAAATGTGCTATATATAAGGGATAAAGTGCTCAATATCAGAGATAGAGCATGTGTAAATATAAAAGTGAGCATAAAGTCAACACTTAGATGCGACAGTCTGTTCTTGCTCGATGCAATCGTCACGCATGACGATTGCATCTAGCATGAAACAGATTTTCGCCTCTATGGGTTGACTCATCTATCTCACTATATATATATATATATATATATATATATATATATATATATATACATATATATATATATATATACATACATACATATACTTATATATATATATATATATATATATATATATATATATATATATATATATATATATATACAGATAGATATATATATATATATATATATATATATATATATATATATATATATATATATATATTTATATATATATATATATATATATATATATATATATATATATATATATAAGGGGGAACGAAATTATTTGTTACATTCGCCAATTTCGAAAGATGGCACCATTTTGGTGCTTTTCTAAAAACATGCGTTTCTTGTAAGTTTGTACTAAATGTCAAGTATAACGTCACTGCATAATAATAATTCGACAGTTTGAGAGGACCTTCCCACACCCTCCGAAATTATTTAAATCACAGAAATCAAGATAACTTTGGTATCGTGTCCATCAGTGTAATCACTTCTGAGGCAGAAAACATGTAATGTCGTTTGGTTATATTTTAAACAGAAAACCGCGTATCGCATCTCACAAAAAAAGCGCTCAATCTCACACGCACTACAGTGTCCTTGATTCTCTCTCTCTCTCTCATATATATATATATATATATATATATATATATATATATATATATATATATATATATATATATATATATATATATATATATATATATATATATATATATATATATATATATATATATATATATATATATATATATGTATATATTGGCATTCATTTTGCATCAACATTGTTTCCGAGAACGGCATTTTTATTGTGTCCGATAAAAATCATTCAGTCATTCGGAATTAGTATGTTCTTTAATAGCCTCGTCTGATCTTGACCTCTTATATGAATGTCATGCATAGCGCCCAGCTCATTCAGATATATCTAACATCTTTATACAACCTTTTTCTCAGATCAATGGCGAAATTAACTTCAAGCAAATGAAAACGTTTGTTTCCTTCATCGTACCCTATTCATTGACGCCATTGAAACAAAAACGAGATGTATCGAATACTAAAAATTACATAAAACATCTCTTGAACATTTCCAGGAACAAAAATATTGGAAAGGACGGAGGAAGCACAAATAAATGATATAATCAAGATAGTATCTTTCCACGCAACCAACAACGTAATGTTAAAAAGGAAACACCCCTCAATAGCAAAAAGGACGTGGCACCAGTTTTCTGAATTTTTATTTTCTGAAAATCTGTTTTCTAAAAAAATGAATAAAATTTCAGTCGAGAGTGTCGATAACATTTCCTTCAATGCATAGCAATTTTTTTTCTAGCAAAACTCTCATTAACAACGAAATTCTTTGTGAATAAAATTTTATACGGAAGACTTTCATAATCATATAAAGGGTTCATATAAATGATATTAACTGATATAATCCCATATGTCGAATATAAAAGTAAATGTTCTTCAGTTTTAAGATAGCTTGGAAATTTTGACGCTCACAGGAAATATAAAAAGCAAAATGGACTGAGGAAAACAGCGCCTGACTTAACTAAGTTGTGTAAATGGATGTCAGAATAGGGTTTATGAGAGATAACAAAAGACAAAATTTAGTAACTGGTACAAAATTCAGAAAATTGTAGGAAGCCATGATCGCTAACTGCCTGAAGTGACTCGGTGAATAATAGAAAAAAGAAGAGGAGTTGAAGCAATGATCCTAAAATATTAAAATTCAAAATCAAGAGCAGGAGAAAATATCAAAATATCTATTTAATTTTGAGAAATTGGGTTGATGGGGAGTCTAATAATGAAAATATTCATAAAAGCTTAAATGTGTTTTATAGTCTTGCGCAAATTACCATTAACCTTTCTTTTTTCTTTAAATAGTGCTGGTTTAAAAAATATCCTAGATTAATACATGGCCAAATCCTATCGTTTAAAATCTGAATGAACATAAGCGATGAACTAAACCTATTACTTCTTAAGAAAAAATGTTATCCTTTAAAACTATAATATTTTTATTTACTTAATGATGCTATTTCCATTATCTCTTCAGCTGGACATTGTTCTGCCGACATTTAGTCTGCCCAGCGACAGATCAAAATTTATCATGAAGATGAGCTTCCTTTCTGATAAACAGATTGTCCATCGGAGAAACATGTTATCAAATTATCCAAGTTGTCCTCCACGAGTGATTACAATAGAGGCAATTTACTATCAGGATGACGGAATAAACCGTCTCTGAATTTATATCTTAATTTCATGTTTTCTGATAACAACAGAGAAAGTCGCCAGTTTGAAATTTTCCGTATCAATTCATGTAGCCACTTAAACTCAGTGTTGTTTGTTACGTGCACTGTCGTCATTGGATCCCGACGCTATTGCATAGATGGTATTAACGAAAAGACCATTTCGTTTTCTTTTCTAATGTTTATTAGAGGAGATGAACAGAAGTGGCAGATTAGAATCTAAAAGCAACAGGAATATATATATATATATATATATATATATATATATATATATATATATATATATATATATATATATATATATATATATATATATATATATATATATATAATGATCGAGAGTATATTGAAAAGAAAGAAACAAGAAACAAACGAAGACGAATGACTACGACACCTAAAATGTCATTGGTCCAGTGATATGACACTTGCCTTGAATCGTTACGGTAAGGGTTCGATCCTCGGTAGTGGATATGCACTGCTGAGGAGACCCAAATACCAAGAAACAGCGGTCGAGTGCATTCTGTTGAGGATTCATCTAAACTCGATGAATTACTATGAATGAGTATTGTTTTCTTTTTGGCTTCCTATGTATTTTGATAAGGGTTTTATTGTTTGCCCATTTTTTCTCTTTAAATTGACAATTTGTGGTTATAATATCTTTCTTCAAATGATTTTGTAATAATTTTGTTTGTGTTAATCTTATTACGGTAGCTTTGTATATCTTATTGTTGGATAAACATTTATTTTGAAGTAGTCAATTTTCTTTGTTTCGGCATTTACATTCAGTGGTGTTATTTTGCTGTATGTTATTGTTTTTATTGTAATTGTTATTAGTTATTTTTTTAGTATTATATTATTGTTCTTTGTTTTTTTTTATCTCCATGTTATCCATGCGGGTGTATTCTTGTTGTTAATTTTTGATAATTCGCTGTATTTCTGGATGTTTTTGCCGATAATATTTGTTTTTATTGTATTGTTGTAAGGGTTGGTTGAACCGAATTATTTTATTTTCACTGTTGTTTTTCTTTTAATTCTTTTCCTTTTTGTATTCAGTTAGTCTCCGCTTTTTCTTAGGGATGTTTTCATTTTTGTAGACATTGAATAATTTTATGCTACTCGAATTTGTTGTAATTCTTTTATTCGTAGATATGGGTATTTGTTTCAATACCTTAGAGGGGGAGGATATTTGTGTAGATTTGATTGTTACTTGGTTTACTGCATTGTTTGTTGATTCCTATGTTTAGGTTGAATATTATAGCTAAGAAATCTATTATTTTTTGCTTGGATATGATATCTATTTTGAATCCTACTTTTATAAATATTTTATTATTTATTTTCTTATTTTTCCTGTAGTTCTGCAGTTGCAGTTTCTTAGAATTAACATACCTCGTCTGTGTGAATACCTATGAATTTTGTTAATAATATTTTTAGGTTATTATTTATGTATATACTTAGGAGTTTGGAAAAGCACCATCATAACTACCCATTGTTACATCAAACTTATGATAATAATAACAATAACCACAACATTATTATTATTATAATTATAATTATTATTATTATTGTTATTATTATTATTATTATTATTATTATTAGTGACATTTGCATCTGTATATTGATTATTGTCTAATATTGATTTACTGCAGTTTTTGAACATATATTATTTTTTATTTGTCTTTCATGTTTTTCATGTCTAATTGCGTAAAGAAACCGTGTTTATTACTAATGTTATTAAAACAAATGATTGTCGTTTTGTATTTTTCCATTGGTTTGTGTTTAGTACGTTTCTTAATTTTCAGGAAATTTTTATTAATATTTTATTATTTTCCAAATATTTCGTGTAGGGTTTAGCAATCTGCATGTTGTTTTTTGCGTGAAAATGCCATTATGATCATTTAATTTAATAAATGTTTCTACTTTGGGCAAATGTTTTAATTCATTGAATAATTTTAGTTTAGTGTTTAAGTTTTCAGCTCCTTTGTTTATATCACTTTCGGTTTCGTTATTCGTGATTTGGGAAAATTAAATGGCTTCTTTGTCAACTTGTTTATTTTATTTGTTGTTTCCATTTCATGTCTTATCCTGGGTTTATTTACCTTTATAAATAGCTTCTTTGAGTTGTTGATCATTTTTGATCTTTTGCAAATCTTCGTAAATTATTATTGACGTTTCATATTTCCAAAAACTGCATTATGTTTATTATGTCATTTTCGAATACAATGATTTCGTTTTTTTGTGCAGAGCCTGGAAATCCAAATTTATTAATATTATGATTATTATGAGAAAGCTATATATATATATATATATATATATATATATATATATATATATATAAAAGACAGACCACGTAAAGATTCCATGTAATAAGCTACTTCACCATAACTCCTTTAACAGGAACCCTGTTAAAGGGGTTATGGTGAAATAACTTTTACATGGAATCTTAATGTGGTCTGTCTTTTATTCAAACATATATGCTCTGAATCTTACATTGAGCTATCTGGATATCATCCTCCTCAGGTCTAACCATGCGGATTACCTAAATTTTAATAAATTATATATATATATATATATATATATATATATATATATATATATATATATATATATTGTCTGTATGTATGGGGAGGGTATATGTGTATATTCTGTATGCGCATATATATACATATAAATATATACTTACATTTATATTTGACGCAAGAGATATATGATTGTCTGTATATATATATATATATATATATATATATATATATATATATATATATATATATATATATATATATATATATAGATGCATATATAGATATGTGTATATTGATATATGTGCATATATATATATATATATATGCATATATAATATATATATATATATATATATTTGAGGCAAGGGATATATGTGTGTCTATATATATATATATATATATATATATATATATATATATATATATATATATATATATTTGAACAGTAATCCCCCTTTTATTCACGTAAGGTGACTGATATGATACCTTATTATTATACTTTTCTAGCATGCCTACTAGGGTTTTCCTTATGAGAAATAGGATGATATACCTATCCAAATATTCATTATGAATATGTAATATATTTATTATTACCATGGCTACATTGTGATGACTATATTCGGGATGTAAATCATTTTTACTAATAGAAATGCCAACACAATCCATATGTTACGAAAACAAATGCATCCTTGAAAATGGCTAAGAGCTTAGCCGAGAGCACTCGAATCGAAAGATAATTTGAATAGTGTTTCTTCATTGTATCTAGAAAAGTAATTTCATAAGGGTTACAAAAGTAATAAAAAGGCTTATTTACAGTGCTCAGATAATAGGTTCATGGCATTAATAGCAAATCTTTGGATTAAATGCGTGGATAAAGAAAACGATTATCCTTGTAAATAGGTTTTGCCATTTATTTTACCTTCTTTCTCCTTGTGAAGCAGCAGGACTCATTTACTTTCACACCTCTGCTTATTTACTTCCAAATATCACTAAACAATTCTGATATTCTATTATATAGAGTAACAAAAATACTCTATTCTTGTAGAAGGAATATCTACTAAATTTCCCATTGCGTACCGCAAAATGGAATATAAAAACATACATGAAAATATTTATCAGAAGTAATGTAACTTTATGTGTGAACTCGAGGAGAATAAAATATGGCTAATGATTAGAAAAAGAATAAAAATATCTAATTTAAAAACAACTACAGATTGTATAAATATACCGTATGCAGAAATACTGTATATTTGACAGGGCCAGTTGATGATCATCAAAATTTCGCAAAAAAAAAAAAGAAAAATGAAGAAAGATTTAGCAGGCTCGGGTCTTTCCGCATTGAAGAGTGATTTAACAAAACCAGCAATTAGCGATATTTTCAAGTAAAAAGAGTCTCCTCTCTCCTCAATTTTTAGTGAGTATTTTCACCTTCTAACAAAGAATCCTGGTATAAACTTCTATGATTTGTCACTAACAACTCGTCAAACATTCATTCACGAGGCCAATAGATGTAGACAATTGCGTTGTCATATAATACACACAATAAAGACTTCTGATGAAACGACGATTGTTTTTATTAACGGACAAAGACAGAACGATTGGGGGGTATTGACCTGTTGACAGTCGTAACGTTAAATATAGTGACACATCCGACTCAGCCCACTAAAGAACAATGACCGTGGTTGTTAAACACCCATTCTACCGTCACATTTAACCCCATAGGATGACCTAACAATGTCAATGAAGTAATTTTGATTTAATTTGTAATGGCTAAAGTTTTTTCCAGTTTTGCTTTTATTTTATTTTATACAATTTTCTGTTACATCTCATGAAAGTTTACTGCTAGTGGCGCACAGATTACACATGAGAGATATCAAAATCCCTGAAGTAAAACGATTTAAAAATCTGGGAAATCTTATAACAGAAGATGGAAAAGTGAGACACTGAAATTCGAAGCGCGAAAGATGCGTTCCCAAATTAAACAAAGAATTAAGAAACATTACAATTTCTTTAGAGACAAATAAAAAAGTACAGAACTGTTATGCAATATGCGTCCTCCTATATGGCAGTGTCACAGAAATAAATGACCTCAAAGATATGGTTCTACAGAAGGATGATGTGAATATAATGAACCCGAGGTTTAGAAAAGGTTGAAACAAAAGGACATTTTCACTTAACATCAGGAAGAGACAGGTGAAATTTGTAGTACATAAAATAAGGAAAGACGGCTTGTGAAATTTGTAGTACATAAAATAAGGAAAGACGGCTTGTAAAATTTGATATTCTCAAGCAAGAGGTACAGTGGAGAATTACACATAACCTACCTAGAGAAATTGTGTAAATGTACGGCGGAACACGGTTTATGAAAAAGGAGGTAGCGGAGGGCCATGTTCGTCAACGTCTTGAGAAGAAGAAGAAGAAGAAGAAGAAGAAGCAGATGAACAACAATAGGTAACTCATTCTTCTCTTAGGCAATGGCATTTCCATTGAGCAAAACCGTTGTTGATAAGAACGAGGCAATCTGTTGTTCTGATGTCTGATACATAAAACACACTTAAAACACTGAACATTCATTTCATTTGCTTCTTTAGATGAGTCGAAATGAAAGTCAAAAAGTTAAAGTGTGCGTTATTTAAATAAACTGATTGCAATAAAAATAAATATATTGTTTTATAGATTTTCAGGTTTACTTCATATTTATGAAGTACCACATACGCACAAATGTACATTACATACCATAAGGCAAAAAAAATTCATACATGGAATTTTAAATATTGACATATATTGCATTAATTTATTTCTATTTACTTTTTAATGTAGTAATATAGCATTTACGCGTGTATGGCTTTATACATATCATTTAAGAAAATGTAACGCACAATGTGATGAGAAAGTGGTACTTTCATCCAATACCGCATGTTTCTACAAATCGAAAACATTAAACTAATACCTACATAAGGATACTTAAATAGACTCGTCACAGCGAGGCGTTGATAAAAATGTCTTTCCTTGCGCCAAAACAGTTAAAAAATAATCTGACATCTGTATAAAATTACTTCTTTAGAATGATACTTAAAATGGCTTCGAGAAAGTGACGCCTGTAAGTCTTAGCGAAACTCTTACACGACTCAGTGATTTTAATTTTCATGAGCCGATGCATTCCCACCAGTAGCTCAGGGTTAATGGATGGTTTTATCGAGCTAAATTTTTTAGAATGCTTGTCAACCAAATTTATATAACCCATTTTGTTCTGTTATTTAACATGTAAAAAATAGAAGAAATAACAAGGGTATTTGTATATAAGTGAATGAAAACAACTCGGCTGCAACTTGAACAGGAAAAAACATGTTTTCCGTCAGAACCGCAAACAATTTCACTACACGCGCCGCCATGTTTCCGTATTAGAAGGATTACTAATATTACCACTGTATATTATAAACATAAACTTAATTGCCGAAGATATACTGAGTCAATAAAACAGCAGTTCATTACAAAATAACTAGCAAATACGTTAACTTTAAAAAAAAGTTATAAGCTTATAGACTGACCCATACAATGATAGGAAAATTAAATTCAGTAGCAGCATAATTAGAGTTTAAGAGACACATGGAATATCACAATAACGGCATTATTAATTGGTCAATCTGATGACGTTAAATATTTTGTATTGGATAAATGTAGTATAAGCATATTACTAGCTGCAATAAAAATGAGAAAATACTAACTGAATGAAAGGGGATAGGGAGTGATTACATCCTGCTAATGAATTCTTCCCCAAAACATCTTAGATTTTCACAATTACATTTTGCACATAGATACTATCGAGTGCTAATAAAGAAAAGTAAAAGTAAAAGGCTAACTGATTCCGTATTAAAGAATAGGGAAAAGCTGATGTCTGAAATAGTTACATAATTTTCTAGAAGGATACGAGTTTGCCGAGATAGTTATGTCATGAAAATTCTGTATTGAAATCTCACTGAAGAAAATAGGTAGACATTATAAATTTAAGTTTACTTACTTACACACACACACACACACACACACACATATATATATATATATATATATATATATATATATATATATATATATATATATATATATATATATATATATATACCAAAAGTAGAGGATTGGTGTATACGGAATAAATTCCAATAACCAACAAATACTATTCTTAAAAGAGTGCTCAATACAGAGTAGAGCAGATATAATTATTTATTTAAAAATCATGACATTGTAGTGATTTTTTAACATATTTATGTTATAATTTTAAAATAAATAATTATATATATATATATATATATATATATAAAAGCTGGCCATTCGTATTCGAGGATATCCGTCTGATAGGGCGGATAGCCAATCCCTATTGCAGTCTCTTGCTCAGGTTGTGGTTTATACTGCAGCTATGCTGAGAAGAACTTCGTTACAGTTTCTGGGAAGGAGCGCGTTATATAGAATGACCAACAATGTGAACAACACAAGCACACTATAAGCCTCGGTCGCGATGAATTGCGACTTCGTGCTAGCACAGCTATCGACGACCCCATGTGTACTGTTTGCCCAATTGCACTCAAAAGTCTTGGGTCAAACTGTGTTATGTTTTTCTGGCACTTTCCAAAGGTGCACCACGCTGGGATCGTCCTCAGTCTAGACCGATTTATATATATATATATATATATATATATTAAGAAATGGACAAAATCCGACAATTTATTTATTAAAGACATTTTTATGTTTAACGTTCTTTTTATAGATACAAGTATTTAAGTAAATGGTCTGTTTATAATATCTTTCTTAATATATGACGTCATTTGTTTACAGTTGATACGCCGTGAGCAGTTATGAATGTACGAGATTCATGGAAGATTGAAGTTTATAAGCAGTAAATTCAACCTTGCCAACCGAACGGTCCTTTGTGGCCGAGCGGTCAAGGCACGTCAGCGTAAATGGCGGTTCCGTATAGGATGCAGGTTCGAATACTGTCAAAGGACGAATATTTTCTATGAAAATTTCTCGGACATTCAGGCCGGTAAATGTTATTTAATACTGTTTATTATAAACAGAGCATTTACTTAAATACTTGTATCTATAAAAAGAACGTTAAACATAAAAATATCTTTAATATATATGTATATATAGATAGTTGTAATATTCAGGCAGCAATCCTTCCTTGATGCATGTTTCATTAAAAACAACAGACAAGGTACTACGGTTGAGCTTTTTATTTAATTTTTCTTGTGTTCTGAGAAGAGCTTTCGTTTCTGGACAAAGGGTGTGTAAGAACTGTCCGAATGTTTTGTATTTCCGAGCGCTTTCGGCTATACGTTTAGCCATTATCAAGGATGATTCGATTATCAGCTTAGTAGAGTGTGTGCGTTCTGTGTATGTTCAGTGTGTGGTAGTCATGTTTTTAATTTCCGAATACGGTTAGCACATTATGGCTTTGTTCATAGTTAATATTGTTAAGATTTGGCTTTTTCTTTTTTGTTATTAGAGCTTCCATTATTTTTAGTCGTTTTTGCAAGTGGATGCAGTTAATATATTTGTGTTTTCTACTAATATGTTCCTAATAGTGTCGGGTAAATCTGAGTGTGTGTTTAAATGTGTTCTGATGGAGCTGGGATCAGATAGGTGTAACGTAAGGCGTCTGGATAAACATGTGGTTGTGTAGCCGATGTAATTATTTATGAGTCCGGTTTGGTGAGGAACGCAGTTACTTAAAGGGCATTTAAACTCATAGATAATGTTTGTTCTTTGTAATTTTGACTTAGTTGGTGTGTTGTTTTTTTGAGGATAAGGTTGGCTGTGTTAAATTTCTTATAATAGATAATAAGTTTGATTTTTTTTATTCGGATCAATAGGAGTAGTATATTTCTTTATAATATGACTTAGAGAAGATTCGTCTTGTTTGTAATTAATATGCATTTGGTTTTTGTAATAAATGTGTATATGATTTTTAGCTGTGTTCGCTATCGTTATTACTTGCTTTGGGGAGGAATAGTCTAATTTGTTGGTCTATACGGTAGTTAGTAGAAAACACAAATATATTAACTGCATCCACTTGCAAAAAAAAAGACTAAAAATAATGGAAGCTCTAATAATAAAAAAGAAAAAGCCAACTCTTAACAATATTAACTATGAACAAAGTCATAATGTGCTCACCGTATTCGGAAATTAAAAACATCACTACCACACACTGAACATACACAGAACGCACACACTCTACTAAGCTGATAATCGAATCATCCTTGATAATGGCTAAAGGAATAGCCGAAAGCGCTCGGAAATATAAAACATTCGGACATTCTTACACACCCTTTGTCCAGAAACGAAAGCTCTTGTCAGAACACAAGAAAAATTAAATAAAAAGCTCAACCGTAGTACTTTGTCCGTCGTTTTTAATGAAACATGCATATATATATATATATATATATATATTTTAAAATGATGCTGAAATTCTATCGATCCTTCATAACTGAATTTAAAAAAAAAAGTTTTGTCATGTATTTAGTATTTTTACTGGGTCTGGTCCAGAAAAATATTATCATATACGTTTTTTTTTTCTACGGATTAACAACCCTTATTTGTTAGATAAACATTTTTCTCTTGGAAATGATATAAACATGTCAGACATCGAAGGATGAAAACTCATGACATGGACCCACTTAAAATATATATATATTTTTTTATCTATTTTCTCTTTTATAAATAATGGAAAAAATCAGAATATGAATTTCCTCGAATAATTCCCAAAGGCGATGTGTAATTCTATAGTTTCCGAAAGTTTCTATTCAAATAGGAAACAAAATCTGAAACCAGAAATGTATTCAATAATATGAACTTCCGTCAGCCTTATGCTTGAATAGTTAAACTCGCTAAAAGTCATTTTGGCAGAAAATCAATCTGACAATCTCTTCAGAAAATATTCGTTTATTTTCTTCTGCTGTTATTCCTTTCAACATTAGCTTTTGGAAAAACGTGGTGGTGAATGGGGGGAGAATCAAACATTGACAAATAAGTGTCCTGCGCATGTGATTAGATAATGCATTCACTGTTCAGCTTCGTATCATTTTCATTCATCTTTTGACCAACAGATAAATCATGTTAGAATTTATTATCTTCTAAGGTAATTTGATAAGATTAGACTTGATTTTCATTATTCTGAATGTGTTACATGAAAACCGGCACTATATGGGAGAAAAGATAATTAAAATTCGCAGATTTTACGAACATTTTATTTTCAAATTCCCTTTTGTCAAGGTCGCGAATAAATTCAAATAAAAGAGTAGAAAAAAAATAGTAGAGTTCAAATAAATATGTGAGAGATTTATAGGTTCCTTGCACTATGTAGGAAAATGTCAGTTTTCCTATGTGAATCGCAATTGTCAATTTAATGATCGAAAAAGCACCTTGCGTGTTATACGATTACTTAATAAACGTGGAAACTCCTCTGCTGCATGTATTAGATGATTGAACTCAAAAAAATTAAAAAAAATATATTGGATAAGATTTATAATTATGAAATAAGATTACTGAAAGAAGACTGTATAAACGAAAATATTTAAAATTGATTTTTTTTTCGTTTCATTGAAGATGCTCTTAAGGGCAAGAAGAGTAATCGCCTCTATTTCATTTTTCTTGCTTTATATATTTTTCTATCTTAATATTTATCTATTTCTTTATATTTCTCTGTATATATCTCCGTATATCTATCTCTAAACTTCTATCACTCTATTTCTATCTCTCTATCTATATATATATATATATATATATATATATATATATATATATAGTGTATTGTGGCAGCAGATACTTAGTTAAAAATATATTGTTAAATATAATATGAAATGAATATATGTTTTGTTTGATCATGAGCCGTTCCAAACTTCGTAGTTTTGATTGAATTTCAGGTGAAAATAAAGAAAAAATGGTAAAAAAAATCTTCGTTTAATTGTCCGTATAAACATTTTCAAGATATATATATATATATATATATATATATATATATATATATATATATATATATATATATAGGTGGATGGATGGATAGATAGATAAGCCGTAAAAAGAATCAGTCAATCACTCCCTATATCAATATATATATCGCCATTTAACTATGCATTCTTTCTCTCACCTAAACTAGACTTAGTCTTTTATGCACTAAGGAACAAGACGACTTATAATAAACCCGTGTGTATGGAAGAAGAAATGAATGCGCGTATTTAATCACAGAAATAAAGAAGTATGATATATTTCTATATAGAAATTAATGGCAAGGATTCGTAGAGGTTTAATGCTAGCGAATGTAAAACTGAAACAAAATATGATTTTTCACACATCCAAATGAAGAAATACTTTTTCCATATTACTGAGACGTGCATATGCTTAAATAAACAATAATGCATATTTTCAGAGTGGTTTGAGATCATTATGAAAAAAGAAGTCAGTTATTTTTATTGGTATTGATTAATGATGTATGTAAATATATACCTACGTATATATCGGTCCTCACTTTCCCATAGACGTTGGTGTAATGTGGCGTCCTTCAGTGTTTTCTATAAATATTTCCATGTCATCTGCTTGACGAGATATTTTCCCTAGTGCCCCGTTTGCATGACTTTAAGCATGCTACTAGGTTAGCATCTAGGTCACACCATTTTACTGTTGAAAAAGTTAAATGTGACCGCTTCTTCTGCTCCTAAAGTTTCTCTCTCGCACTTCCCACCAGTGGAACACCCTTCCCTCACTTGCTTCACTGATAACTATAATGTTCAAAAATTTAAATGAAATGTCAATTTACATATTCTGTTTTCTTAATCCACGTTCTTCTTATTATCCTCCTCAATTATTATTTTATGCTTTCCTGAACCACTCACACATACACAGTTTTTACCTTGTTTACACTCTCTGTATCCCTTGCGTACTAGTGGCAATCTCGCCTTGTTTAGGGTGAACTGTTTTTATGTATGTATTTATGTATGTATGTATTTATGTATGTATTATATATTTATGCATGTATGTATAACACAGAGAGATCTGTAACTGAGGTACGCTTAGCATAGTTGCAGTATAAACCACAGGTGTTGACAAACACTTAATGTGCCTGAATGATTGGCTAGGCAGAATATTAGGCGGACATCCTTGGATACACACGAATACAAACAAATTGCAAAGTACTGTTAATACCAAGAGAAAGCCTACTATTTAACTAAAGGAAAAATGAAAAAAAAAATATAATGCAATCTTTGCTAATATAAAACCAATACAAGAACGGTGAAAATAAACAAACTTATAAAAAACGACCAAGAATCAGACACCTACGTCGACATGTGCGAAAGCACGCACGAACAGGTATATATATATATATATATATATATATATATATATATATATATATATATATATATATATATATATATATGATTCAACAAAAATTAATCATTTAGCTAATCGATGCTATATTCAGCACCTCTACTCCAGAGGTGAGTAGACGAACATTTGTGTAATCCTTTGGGCCAATCTTCAAGACGTATCAGGAACTGTCTCTCAATTTTTTCGTTTTCGTTATTTTTATATTAAGTTAAAAATATGCATTTTTTAGTGTTAATTTGATTTTTCTTTTTCTTCGTTGTGTGTGTGTGTGTGTGTTTGTGTGTGTGCTTATGTTATTCGATCGCACGTATCCGCGAGTGCGTTGTAATTGTTATTTCTTCTATGCATAATTTTCTTCTCTTCTGATACCCTGTCATTATTGCATTTCTTTCTTTCGGCTTTGAGCATCAAAAAATAATTTCACACACACGCGCACTTAAACACATAGAAACCAACACACACACACACACACAAACACATACACAAACTTATATATATGTATATATATTCAATCCTAATAGCCTTCAATTAAGCTATAGTTGTGCGGATAACCTAGAGAAAATAATTAAGAAACATAACAACAGAGATTTTAACAAGTAAATGGACTCAAAAAACTTGACTACTCACAATGTTTCAAGCATTAGTGCTAAGTAGAATGCACAAATAACAACTTGTGCAATTGCAGGAATCCAAACAGTTGTCCACCTGAGAATAATTGTTTGAATAGTTCTGCAGTTCATCTTAGAACAATCTCTAGACTAGAAAACCTAAATATCAAAATTTTTTTACATTGTCCTGAAGTTCAGAGCAACATTTGATCCTAACGTTTATCCGAACTTAATTTCAATAAAGAACAAAGTAAATAGAATAACATATGTATTTTTGGCGTTTTTCCTAAGTATTTTTTTTTAATTTTAAACTTAGTGTAGATTAAATTTAAATTTTAAAATGGGCAATTTTGAATTTCAAATTTTATCGTATAATGTAATATTATTAGTTAGTATAAATTCCCTTTTAGTCTAACCCCAACATTAAAGCATTACATAGTTATTATAACCTTAGTTCTTTGACAAGTTTTTTTTAATTTTATTATACTTGTATATTATTTGGTCATTCCAGCTCATGTTTCAACGTTTCCTCTAGCGAGGGATGTTTGATTGATTTGAACCTTTTAAATCCCTTTAATCTACATTGAACACCAACACTTGATAAGACACCAGAAGTGTTGAAACAAAATGCCCGTTTTGTAGTGATTTTATAACATATTTATGTTATAATTTTCGAATGAATAATTATATTTGTTCTACTCTGTATTAAGCACACTTTGAAGAATAGTATGTGTTGGTTATTCGAATTCATTCCGTATACACCAATCCTATACTGCATAAATTGCATAAAATGAACCAAAAAATAAATCATATATGAGACGTTTGAAATTAAAGAGAAAATATTACCATTTATATTCATGAGTGATAGCAAAAGTTCTATGTACGCTTCTGTATTTGCAGCAATATGCGTAATATTCAAACACATAGTTAGTATTGATGTCTTCACGAGCAATTTCTTTCGATTTTCATTTCTTTACTATGTCAGTTCAGGACGTTGGCGAACATAGAACTCCATAATACGCACAACTTTGTAAATCTAAGCAATGTTCCTTCCTTTACCATTACTAAGATAGTATGTAAAAAAAATAAACTGTAATAATTAGAAATATTTCCAGTAATAACCAATTTCCAACTCAGATAATAGCTTAATCTTTTTCAAGTCTGTCTGAAAAACCTTTGAAGCTCGACCTATTTTTTTCTGGTATATCCATGCAATGTATTTAAGGACAGTGAAACAAAACTAATCGATGATACAGTGAACGCAGATATCAATTGAATGACATTAATGTAAGGATATCAGTAACATCGCAGATATACAAGTCATGGTTATATATATATATATATATATATATATATATATATATATATATATATATATATATATATATATATATATTGAAAACTATACATTTAAGTTATGCTATTTTTTATGGATTAAAATGCATAATATCAGGAATACAGTATATGTCAATATAAAAGTGGACAATGCGTTCAGCCCCCAGAAGCGATAGTCTGTTTCATGCTGAAACACAACCATTAGACCATGTTGAAAAATATTTACTGTTTAATCTTTCCCTATTTAGATCAAAACAATGGTATATAAATATATGTCTATATTCATACATCTTTACGTACACCGACGTACAGTTATGCATAAAACAGACTGTCAAGCTGGGTTTTGTTCGATATCCATATATATTTTTAGTTTCGCGCATGCGCATTGTTTGATTTTGATTTTGTTGGCTTCACAGTATAGTAGAACCAGTTGGGTACAATCTGTGAGAAAAAGAGAACCTTGACGCTATTCATTCCGCCAGAAACATGGAAACCGAATGCTGTGTTATTTTTCCATTCACGCTGGAAATCTTAACACGAACATTTCTGAGTGTTTGGGTGTCAATCTGAAGAAACTGCAGACGATTTGGAAATACTTATATGAGTCTAGTGGTGATTACGGTGTTATGGCAGCTCGGAAAACTCACTCTGATCGTTCCAATTAAAAAGGAATCCCCGAATTTATTGTTGAAGGCCTCAGACTCAACAAAGAAACCTAAACCAAGTCTATTGACGAGGTAGATCTGATTTGGGTCAAAAGGGTAGGCTACTGGAAGACCCTATGTTTGGAAACACGAATCTGAACCATACCATACAAGTTGGAGAACACTATCATGACAGATAATTTCTGCAACATCACAATTTATATATGGCCACATAATTCCTAAGATTGCAACCCCCCTTCATTATTATGTGTGGATGCAGTAGAGCGAGTGACAAACAAAATATCTTTAACACCAAAAATAAACTTAAGATAAGGACTCTAGCAGCATTGGCCAACGTAAGGAGACTGTCCATAAAAGATGCAGGATATTCCCAAGTCAAATGGTCCGTGGTTGAAGCCAATGGTGATTTTATTGAACAAATTTACTATTTAGTATTCCTTGATATTTTTGTAATTTTGATAAATATATCTATCAAAATGTCAATATTATTTATTTTTGTGTAATTTAGACGACAATTTATCCATCGCAACCTGTAAACGCACACATATAACTTCCGTCATATACAGTGAAGTCAAAATAAATTTTCGTACAACATGAAATTTTAATACGTATTTTTTTTAATAACATACTTATAGCTTATTTTTTTTATTAATATAGTTATAACTTACGAAAACAACTTAAAAACCATACAATAATTCTACACCAAAGCATACTCTTGCATCTTGCAAAAAACATTTAGAAAAAATTGTTATAAATGAAATTATGTTATTTATAAAATTTCAATGCGAAAAAACGTATTCGTATAAAATATGCCTTTAATATCAAAAGGCTTATATTACCTTTATTTATATATATTTTTGGTAAGATTTTGCTAGATTCTACCAATTATATTATTACCGGATCCATGTAGAATAATTAATATTTTTATATAATGTTATCTCCATACACGCATCATACGCAATAATTATCATCATGGAAAAAGGCATGAAACTATCAAATACAAGAAAATAATTGATCATCATAAATTTGAAAGAAGGCAAAATCTATAGGAAAATTGAAGATATCCTGAATATACAATTTACTACTATTAGTTGCTTTATTGCTAGTCATAAAAAGGTGAAAACTGTTGAGAAAAAACAAAGATCCGTTTCCTTACGCAAGATTACACCCAGATCAATAAGAAGAATTCAGCCCAAAATTCAAGAAAATTCAATGACTACTAGAAGAGAAATACAGAAGAATTAAAAGTGCTATCATTACGAATCAACCAATAAGGAATGAACTTCATAGAACTCCCCTAATATCGCGTTCTCCAAGAAAAACTCCAGTACTAGTGAAGATACTCGTTTTAAAGTTGTTCGTGAACATAAGAATAAACATGACTCTATTTAGGAAAGTGTTTTATGGACATATGAAGCAAAAATGGAACTATTTCGGGGGAATTCTAGGACGCACGTTTGAAGAAAGTATCGTTCAGCCTTTGGAGCGAAGAACACAATCCCAATAGTTAAATTTGGAGGTGGCAATAACATGGTTTGGGGATGACTTTTTTTCTGCTAATTGTACGGATAGTTTAGACTTAATAAACGGTAGAATAAATTCAAAAATATCCCCAGTAAGATTCCCAAATGAACGGATTTTGAACATAAATATCTAAATCTACAAAAAAAACAGAAAACGATGTTTGGGGTTTCTATAGAATCCAAGTAGAAAGCGGTTATTAAAAATTGAATTTTCCTTAAAGATCATGGAAGGAAGAACGTTGTAAATTTGAAAATCATTGATTGAAAGCTTCCTGATTGCTGTTAAATTCGATAGTACAAAAGTATTAAAATTATAATTTTTCGAATATATTTTTCATCTATTTTTTTTATCTATATCTATAAAAGGCAGGATGTGTGTGTGTGTGTGTGTGTGTGTGTGTGTGTGTGTGTGTGTGTGTGTGTGTGTGTGTGTGTGTGTGCGAATACCCCCCGGTCCCAATTTTGGCAAAATTGACATGCACATGATTGGGATGGCCAAGACTGACGTTGCAAACTTCCATCTCGATTTTTCATACTTCTACGGTAGTTTTCATGTAGTTGCGGCCATTTTCTACTGGTCTGAGTGAGAGCGTATGGCTGGCTGCCACAATTAGACAGGACTGTTAATTGGCCAGCATGCCAACAAAAAAATGACGATTAACTGCATGCGCTGCATGCGTCACAATTGGGAAAAATTTAAATCTGCATAGCATTTTACTCCAATTGGCTAATTCGCTTGCTAAAACTCAACGTTCATTCTGATTCCACAGAACTGGGTTGGGTGTGAAAAAGTATTTGTTGTTAACATTCTTTTTTCGTTCAGTTTTTCCAGTTACAAGTCCTTTTTTTTAAAGCTGATCGTTTTGTGTTCATTTTATTTAGTTCTTTTTTCGTAACACATTTTATGTTTAGTATAGAGCTTAGAAAAAATTCGCAGTGTGAGATAGGCAAGAAGTAAGGCATGTATCAACATCAGCACGGCAAAGGGCACTCCTTTAAAAGCAAGGAATGGCAAAAATATTTTAAGTCAATTGATAGCGATTGCTCTATGAGTCGTACGATTTTTGAATCAAGCACGGGCATAGTTTCTGGTTTTGTTTTGCCTACTGTAGCATCGATGCATTGTAATGGAGGGATTATAAAATTCTTCTATAAATTCAATATTAAATAAAAATGTTGTATAAACATTTATTTCCCCACACTGTGTATGTAAATACATATATATATATATATATATATATATATATATATATATATATATATATATATATATATATATATATATATGTGTGTTGGTGTGGGTGTTTAATAAACCAAATGTGACTTAAAGGGAAAGTTAAAAAAACAAAACTTATCTAAAAAGAATCAGAGATTTACTTTAATACTAAAAAAAAAGGAAAAAAAAAACCTCAGTACCTATGGTATACTGAATACCGAAATAAGTTTCCAAGCCAAAATATAAATGTAACTAGCCGAATTACACACACATGATGAGTGTCAGAAAAAGATAATTGATGTTAAATCGTATTTATAATTGGTGGAGAAAATTTCTATATTACGCAATGATCTTGCTGATGTAACTTCCATCTTCTGTCATTCTCATTCTAGATTTTAGATAGGAGTAATTCCTTTGTTCACATTTAAAATTAATTTAAATGAAAAGGGAATAATATCAGTGTGGGTTTGTGCAAATCCGCTTGATCTGAAACCTTTGATATGTATTGGATGCAATAATTGATTGAATGAATTGTTGAGTAGATTGCAGCAATGATATGGCAGTTAAATTGTCGCAACAAATGTAAGGCACTACCCACTGATTGGTGATTTCTTGTTCAACTAGACGTCCATATTGCCTCATTTTGCCGACATCCCTCGACTGGATTTCTCCTTATATATATTGTGGATAGGAGTCATTCCCGTGTTCAAATTTAAATTTAATTTAAATCAAACGTAAACAAATTCTCCTAGTTTCAGAATATATATGGTTATGGAAGACTAGGAGAAGATCGATAACAAAAAAACAAAAAAGAAAAAAAAACAGATAGCTGCTACAACTTTATATATACTAGTAATATGAGCAGACAAGTTTAAAAACACTGTCTACAGCCGTTTTTCTGAGTAAAACATATACAGCAATCATGAGACGTTATATATCTTCAGGTTCCGATTATTAATCGTCTGAAATCCCTGGAGATGTAATGTAAACCCATTATAAACCCGAATAAACCTCTGGAAAAAGAATGCAAGCCTGAAAAACATTTTGACTTGTTTCATCACAGACTGGTTAAACATCTAGTGATTTAAATAAAATATTATCTCAGTCTTAGAGACATCCTTAACAAATCAAATCCCTAGCGCTTTCGTCATTTCTCGAAGTTTTGACTATAATTTCGACCTAAAAGAGATTTTGATCAGAAAAGAATAAACATTATGATGATGAAAACATAATGAAAGTGCATAAAATAATCCTTTTTTTCCTGAATGCTTCACTGTCTCTCTCTCGCGGTCTTTCTATATCGATATCAATGTAATCAATGTATATATCGACTCTTTCACTTTCTCTTGCTCTCTGTCTTTATCTGTCTCTCTCTCTCTCTTTATATATATATATATATATATATATATATAT
>CAHIKZ030000635.1:3502500-3592500 GCA_903632075.3 Acanthosepion pharaonis
GTATTGGCCTTGTTCAATTACTGATCCTGTCAGATTATATTATTAACCCCATGAGTGACTTCATTATAACTAGTAACTACCTATAAGTAACTTAAATTCAACGCACTACAGAGACTAGATGGTATCCGTTATTCAGATCTTGGCTGCTGTCGAACTCTCTGACTACGGGCAGATAGGAACACGGACGAGGCTAGGCCGAAGGGTAACGTCTCGTCCGGGGAGATAGACAGGCCCGAAATAGTTTATGCAGGCTCAAGGGGGATTTTTGGCCGAGCGTACGGGATCGGATTGCCCCAAATTAAACTCGGCCTTGTGTCACGTCCTTCATTGTGAGTAGGCAGGTATAAATACCGACTAGCTGGGATCTTTTACTCAGCTCTTAGCTGTTGTCGAACACAGTGCCGTCGGGCAGAGAGTAACCCGGACGAGGCTATGCCGAGGTTAGAGTCTCGTCCGGGGAGGTAGACAGACACGAACTCGTTTATGCTGTGTTTACGGGGAAATTCTTATTAAATTCGGTCTTGTGCCACATCCTTTCGCGTCGGGAGGTTGGTAAATATTACTAGCTGGGATCTGTTGATCTCAGACTTACGCGAAAACTACCGAACTTGCAATAGATGCACTCACTCCTGGATTGACTTGCGACGACCTTGTGCATAACTGTTACCTTTATTCTTATTGTACTGGTTTTTTACAATATTTTTTTCTTATTTTATTCAACCTCGTTTTCAATTATATATTCCTATCAGCACGGAATATAACACATATTCTCCCAGAAGTTATATAAATAAGGCCCGCTCAGCATAGTTGCAATATGAACCTCCAGGGATTTAAAAAAGAAATATAAACCTCAATGGGCGTTGAACAAGCATGGATTTTGTTTGAGCAGGCATCTGCAACAGGGGTTAGCTTGCCACATTAGCAGGCAGTCCTCCAAGTGCACAGTAATATATATTGCATATTTAATATTGTTTTTATTTTGGATAACATTTTTTTTTTAAATATGAAGTAAATCTAATAGGCACATTTTCAAAATTTAACTTCATATATTATCGTTTTATCTTCTCTGAGAGTTTAGAAAATATGCGATTAACAGGACGTATTTTAGAAAAGAAGCACAGAGGTAAGCAATACATGACGTATCTAACTAATTTTTGTAAATAGTTGTATGAAGAGGTATTAGGAGAGATGGAAAAAAAGAGAAAAATTATTAAACGTTACAAAAAAAGGAAATTGTGGAGAATCATGATCTCCTACGTCCTGCAAGGATACAATAAACAGAATAAGAAGTGAACCCATAGTAAAGTGTTGAGCCACATTGAATACCAACATATGTTGATCTTCCATTATCTTTGGCCATTTAGGCAAATCTAGAATTAATAACCTCAGAACTGTTTTTAATTTATGTGGAAAAAATAAAAGAAAGAAAAAAGCTGACAGATGACTTTTTCAGGCTTCCTTGATTTTTTCATGAAAATTCAGTAAAGACTGGAGAAATGATGATGTTCAATGTCAGAGGAATATGGCGGATGAGTCAACACTTTCATCCACGGCATAATTATATTTGTTTAATCATTAGGGAATCATTATGTCTAACCTTATTCTGATGGAATATTGCGCTATTTAGGTTAACTAATTCTGGATGATTTTCGATGCCCAGTTGGTTTTAATGGTTAATCACCAAAATGTCTTTAACTTTTACTTTGGCTACATTGCCATGAACTTTTCGGAAAAATACTGGAATTGGGAGAGGGGTACCTTAAATATGACAGTGTTTGAAATACAGAATATTTTCTCTTGTAATTGCTTCCACGGAAATATCGTGGCCAAAGTCTACCCTAATAGTTAGATCATAGCTTGAGTGGGTAAATTAGATGGAACCATGCTTTTCCCAAAGCATCAGACGAGACCGTAAATGTGAACTCGAGCCATTGGTTCCATTTTCTTCAAGCCAAGTAATATTCCGTTTCGATCACGTTTAATTATTGACGTATTTTCGTTTAATTGGCGCTCTCCTTGTTCGAATAGTATTTTTCGAAAGGAGTACATAGTCAATGCTTCCCTTGCAACCTTGACAAATACACGATATTGTCTAATAATTTCAACCGAGACAAGTCAATAATGCCACTAAAGTGCAAGGGGCTACTTACGGTGAAAGAGAATGAGACTGCATTAGTAAAGAGAATGGTCATTAACAAAACAGTGTTCAGGAAGAGGGAATGTAGTGAGTGACTTTTGATGTTTTTAGGTGGCAGAGAAACAAGAACACAGAGTATAGTTCCACGAGTAAAACGCAAAGAAACTATTAGAATATATCTTACAGTTATATCTAATTACTTCAACAGTAAAACAATGAAACCTAGTTGTCAATCTTGTATTATACGTAAATGTATGCGGACCAGGTACCAAGGAGGAAAGCTTTAGAAAAATTACCATGAAAATATGTATAGAAAAAGAAAACAAAGGGAAACTATTAAGGAAAACACTTGAATACGGTGTGAATATAACTGAAGCCGAGATGCAATGTCAAAGCAGATTACATTACAGACCTTTCTTTTGATTTTGTCGAGAAACTTGATATATAGAGTGTTTCATTAAAACGGATTATATATAAGGGTGTTTCATTAAATCGGATCAAAGTCAGTAAATCAGACTTATTGGTGAAAATTTGTTTCTCTTTTAGATCATGTTATTTAAGTCATGACAATTATGTTTGAAAAATAATATCGCAGAAATGTCCGCCAAATCTGAAAGAAAAAAAAATATTAGACACTTAAACTTAATTCACATTTAAAATCGGTCCAATTTACTGGAATGCCCTTTATATAGCCGGTGCACCTGGCCAGATATAGCAACAGTATTCTATGTACCGGCAAATGTTAGATTTATAAAGGTGCAAAATAGAGTTTTATGCTAGAAAAAATTGTCTGGCACAACCCGGTGCACGATTTTTTCTAGCAGCTGTCTTAGCAATTGATTCAATATAAACACTCCACTTTATATCAATGGAAAACGCGATACCAAGAAATTACAATTATTTGCTCTCATGGAAGCTAACAATGGTCATATTGATGGAAGACACAGTAAAAGGCAAAAGGTTATATTCTTTGGATGAAGACTGACCAAAATAGGCTTTATATTTTCTCGTCTTTCGAGATACTCATTGTTGCTTACTTTTCATCGTTCGAAATATATTTCAAATGAGGTAGACATTTTTTCGTTTAATTATTGAATTTTGCCTTGACACCACGCATATAACGAAAAATTTAAAATTAGTTTGTTTTATTTTTTTTTACCTTTTAAATATGATAATAATCATTATGCAATATCATTATTACTACCATGTCAAAGTCAATATGTCTATTTTGATAGTAAGAATCGTTCTATGAGAAAAAACTTTGAAGTGTTTGGTCATTTTGTGTAGTACTTTCATAAACTATTTTGAAACGTTTAATCATTTACTGCAGTGTTTTCATGAACACATTTGACACAGTGATTTACGACAATGTTTGCATAAAAAAATTTGACAAATTCATTTATTTACGACAGTGTTTACATAAACACATTTAACACAATCATTTACGGCAATGTTTACATAAACAAATTTGACACATTCATTTATTTCCGGCAGTGTTTTAGTAAACACATTTGACACAGTCATTTACGGCAGTGTTTTCATGAACAGCAAAAGATAAGGCTTTGCATATTCAGAGATTAATAAAAAAAAAGTATCATAACTGAAAATGTAGTTGTTGTTTTTCGTCGCGAATCTTTGAAAATGTTAACGCGAGTGTTTCTATTGAAGATGCAGACTGATATGATAGACATTACAATTAAAATAGAACCTTTTGATGTTATTCATATAAAACTGGGCGTATCGTTAGCCATTTATCAACGATAAAAGTGAACGATCGTTTAATCAAATTGATATTGACGCTTTCTCATAGAAAACATGTTGAAATTACACAGATTTTACAACGCATCACACATTTAAAAGGACATGCAAATGATTCAACTTAAAATATATATTTTCTCGCCGACATTGCAATATATGCCCACTACTATCCCTCTCCCCCACTCACTGAACGTGCTATATCTTTCATAGATGAGCGACCATGGCTCTCTACAACATCCGATATTATATTTAATTAATTCATACTCTTATATAACCTGAAGCGAACAGTGCTGCAATTTGTACTGGTCACCATCTTGTAGTCTCAAGAGGTATTATTTGTTCCGTTTGATCAAGATTAAGTCTTTAAAAATAAACGAATTCAATATTTTTAAAAGATATATATCCAACACGCGGGAAGAGTTTTATATATATTTATATAAAGAACAAATTAGTTGACAAATGATGACAAATTTACATTTCCGTATATATATATATATATATATATATATATATATATATATATATATATATATAAATTTTAGGAAATACATTCTTAAACTAATAGATAAATCTATTAATAACACATCCTCTAAGTCCAAAAATAGGAAAAGGAAAATTATATGGTTCAACCCGCCTTTCTGTACTTTTTCGAATATTAATATAGGGAAATAATTTCTTAAACTAACCCACATAAAAATAATTACAGATTTCATTCATAAATTAGATTTCAAGATGTTACTGTAACTATTTTTTACAATATTAAAAAAGTACGATCGGTCGAGTAAACAAACATTTATAATTTAAAATATTAATTTTTTAATATGTTCTCTATAAATGTGTTAATAAATATAGTATTTAACTTATATTAAATCCCTAAAATATTTGTTTAAAAAAAATTAAATATTTAAATGGATAGCAAACATCAAATTAATTTATTCCGTTTTTTTAGACATCTAAATTACTATCAAGCATTAAATCTATTCTTTACATAAATTGCTAAAACCCAATTATAGCCTCTTTCTCTTTACTTCCCTTTCCCTCTTCTTTCTTTTTCCTTATTCTTTTCTCCCTTCTCATTTCAATATATCACTTCCGTTAAGTTAGCTGTCTAAATAGGTCAAGGTCTGGTGACTCCTCCTCCCCTAATGCAAAGTATGCTGGAGAGAGATATGAAATTAATCCCTCCCTATACTCTACCATGTCTCTTTAACCATCCATTTTACACTCTCTGTTAAATTACAAAAATTACACAACACATCAGTTTTAATTTCATTTTTACTTTCATTTCATTTTTGGAAGTGCTATCTAATTGTTTGGCGTCCTTTAAAAGGGCTCTGGTGAAATAAATTATTATAATGGTACATTAAAGAGGTCTGTTTTTTCTTTTAAATATATATATATATATATATATATATATATATATATATATATATATATATAGTTAAAAAATCTATTTATGTACTGTGCTTTTAAGGTGCGTGTCCACGAGGCTTTTGTTTTCCCAATTAATTAGTCTTGTTCACTGCTGCTAGATAAATTCCCCAGTGCGACGGAGACATATTCTGTGTTCTCTGAACTCCATTTGAGTGCAAAAAGAGATTTTATATTTAGGCCTCTTCATTATTTATACTTAAATAGAACGACACCAAGCCAAAACCCTAGCAGACAAGGTAGGGTAACCTTCAGAAAAATCTTTCCTTTTTCGTTATGGTAATTGTACTACAGCGAGCAGTAGAATGAGACCGGAATCAGGAAAAGAACATTGTGGGTGCTTGAAATATTGTACAACAAGGAACGTTTAGAATGTTATATAAAAGAACAATACAAATGCAGAAAGACGTCTATGATTTATCAGTTATTTAAAGGCGTTCGATAGTGTTCACCACAAATATCAGTTGGAACTGCTCTGCAACAACATACATTAGGAAAATATTTTTTTAAAAATCAAGGATATATTTTTGGTGGCAAAATGCCTTCATATGAATAGAAAATGAGGTCAGCAGATATAAGAAAACAGAAAGGGATGTAACATAAGTGTTGTGGATTCCGAGAGGAAATCCGGTCTCCAATGAATGACAAACGCAGGAATGAAATATAGCAAATAAATGTATTTACACAATAATGCAATTGGTAATAGAGTTAGTAGATCCAGATACACGGTTAGTAGCAATAATATATATATATATATATATACAATCTGGGAAAGTCAGTCTCGAAGTAGGACTTCCTTAAAGTCTACGTGCTTGCAACTGTGACTTCCTCAAGCGGTTACCTCACACTATTACTCTACCTCCAACTCTATCACTCTGTCTACTCTGACTGTCTCTGACTGTGGATATTTAACGGCAGCAGGACAAGTACACACTGGTCGAGTCCACTTGTATAAAAAAGGGGTGAACCCCATAACAATAAGTATGTGTCTTCTCACAGGAATTATTCGACGTATATAGCGAGGCGATTCTGAGAGATCCAGAAATCCTAACAAGATTCGTTATTAGCTGTCGCGGTCTTACCAATATAAGGTATACAAATGACACAGTGTTGATAGCAGTCACAAAAAGGAAATTACAAAAACTCCTACAGGAGGTAGTGTAGGAAATCAAGAAGAAATGAGTAAACACCAACTACAGGAAGACAGGATGCTTAGCCGTTAGCAAAATGAGGAGACCAAACTGCGACTTGCATATCGGAGATACCAAAATCAAGCAAGTGTAGAAATTGAAATAACTGGGAAGTGTTTTAACAGAATTCAGAAAGAACAACACTGAAATATATATTGGGAGAGGTACGGAAGTATTCCAAATGCTAAGTTGAGTTTTAACAAATAGGAAACTATAAACAAGGAAAAGATTACTAAATTGCTATGTTATATATATGCTTCTTTATGGTAGTAAGTGCTGGACGGTCTCATCAAAAATGAAAAGGAGACTTGAAACAACAGAAATGTGGTTCTACAGGAGTATGCTAAAAATACTAGTAATTCAGTTAACGAAACATTTGAGAACGACGACATTTTGTGGAAACAACAAATGTGATGTTTGTCCTTTACGATAAAATTTTGAGGAAAAAGGAACTAAAAAGGAAACTGATATTTAAAATCGCGAAGAAAGAGTTGAGTTTTATCAGGCAAAAAATGAGGAAGGAGGGCGTGTAAAGTACTCAAGAAACAGATAGAAGGCAAGAGGAACAGACGAAAATGTCGTATGACATATATATATAGTGAGCCTGTGTGAATGGATGACCGAAGAGGAAGGGGAAGTTATTGAAAGCCATCTTTGACTACGTCCTGAAGGGACACGGTGAATAAAAATGAATTGTTCTATTATCCACTTACTGAATGTCGTCAAATACTATAAAAGAAAAGAGTTCTCCTCTTAACTAATAAAAAACATTTTGGAAAAAAAAGATTTCTCGAAATTTCATGAAATTACGTGGTGGATAACATATCTAAAAAAAAAAAAAAATTACCAAGATTTTCTAAAGCACAAATGTCAAAAACAATTTAATTAATTTGTGAATAGGTTCTGTAAGTTTCATTAAAATTTGACAATTATTTGATTTGTTTTCAAAAATTTTCAACTCAATACGTTTTTCATTAGAAAAAATCGCGCATAAACCCTAAATGTACTTATAACGTCAATAACTGACGTAAAAATAAAGCTTTTTAACCAAATTTTCGAAAAGCGTTAAAATTAAAAAAAAAACAATTTGGTCTTTCTTCTTAATAATAACAAATATTTTAACGATAAAACTCCGTTTTTAAGTTTGGGGACTTTTTTCATGTGCTATGTGATATATATGCTTCTGTATGGTAGTGAGTGCTGGACGATCAAAATGATAAGGAGACTTGAAACAACAGAAATGTGTTTCTACAGGAGTATGCTACAAATACTAATAATTCAGTCAACGAAACATGTGAGAACGACGAGATTTTGTGGAAACAGCAAATGTGATATTTGTGCATTAAAAAATCTTGGTAAAAAATATTGTTTTTTTTACTACATATGTTACCCTCCACGTAATTTCATGAAATTTCGAGAAATTATTTTTTTTCCAAAATGTTTTTGTAATATCTATTACAAAAATGACTTGGTAAAGGTTGCCTCGTAACCACATTGTAATAACGTACACAAATAATTCAGTCATATGGGGGAAAAAAAAAACTCAAAAGATTGAAGTCTGCTGGTGGTGAGCTATTTTTGTTACAATGTGATTGTTTGTCGATGGCATTCTTATTTTAGTAGGTATTGTCTTTCATTGATGCAACACGTTTCTGACATAGCAGATTCTGATCTTCAGTAACATATTCGCCTTGAACAAAAGCAATTTTATTAGCAATCTGTATTGGTATCCATCTAAGAGTTTTGTACTTGCCTTTTAACTGAGCAATAACAAAGAAATTCCAGTAGAGGTTTGCCAACAATGAATAGAGGTCTAGTTGACTATTTTATTCATTTGATATTATTAATGATATGAATATAAAAAATGAAAATATATCTCATATCGAAAACAATAACAACAATTTAAATAATTTCATACTGTTTTCATCCTTAATTCATATAAAGCATAATTAGTCGAGCGCTTGATTTTTACTTGGAAACTGAAATTTGTTGCAAAATTAAACCAAACTTATTGAATATCGATTACTTACACATTTATCCAGGTACTCATATACAATCATCACCATGTCAACTTCGTTTGTTTTTTTTAATCCTTTCACCCAAGTAGTTAGTAAGGCTTTACAGTGAATGAAAGTGAAAGAGAAAATTGAGAATAGGGAGGATTGAGGAAAGGGTAAAAGATGAACGGGATTCAAGAAGACAATAGATAAACGTTGTATTTAAATTTTGCGAATTGCTGTTATCAGGTAAAGGGAAAGGAGTTAAAAAGGTTGAGAAATTCGTGTAAAGAAAATGTTGGAGGAGAAGTGGCGGTCGTGTTTATCTATTATAACAGAGAAAATATGGGCCATAAATGCCAATCTAGTAACACGCTTAAATTCATGTAATTAGAACACTAGGGAGAAAGCACGTCAGATCAGTTGTCATGAAAATATTTGTAGAAAAGGTAGAGGAAATCCAAGACACGTCGGTGAGAAAGTGACTGAAGTCGAGATGTCTGGTCAGAATCCATTGTATTGCAGATCCTTCTTTGGATTTTGTCGAGATGTATAACAAGAGCATCAGATCAGATATGGTAATAGTATTCAATGCACGGACGAATGGTAGATCTGTAAATGTGCAAGATGGATTCTGATGAGAGAAAATTCTGACGCAACACAGTGACCCAACTTTCCTTCCTGTTGATGCAGTTATTGATTCGATGTTATCACCCCACTTGAAGTTAGTGGAAAACGTCTAACAAGAAGACGCAGTGTGATACAAAGTGTGATAAAAAAGTTGTGTTATGCAAATCACAGAATGGTTGCTTGACATGGAAATCTGCATTCTTAACGCATTTTGTTTAATGGCTGAAATGACGCAATTATTCGTTCATGGCACCACATGACGACAAAACGCATATTCGTAGTCGTAATCTGTTATGGATTTATATTAACTGTGTGTGAGTGTGAGTGAATTATGGGTAGGATAGCGGTTATCGGGATAAAAATAGGAATTTGCGTGGCATGTTCATATTTCCACGGTGCTAATGCCGACTCAAATTGTTTTAAAACAATTTTTCTGGATCTGTTTTAAAATCCAATAACTGTTATTGTTCTTTCCAGCATTGATCCAGGCTTCGTTACTAACATTTGGTTTGAAGTAGTGTGAAATATCTGAATCTTGATTATTTCATTATTTTCTCATCAAGTTACATTTCATATATATTTAAGCACATGCAGCTGTTGAATGTTCGTAAGTGACGTGTTTCCATTTCTTGGTACAGTTCTTTGTGATTCTGTTTGGGCTAATCCACAAAATTCAAAGGAGAATATTCCTCTTAGACACCTACAGGTCTACAAGGATATTTTAACAATTGACCTTAAAAAGCTGTTGCATATAGATGGAAGTGTATATATTTCTGGTTTGGGCTTTGACGCCATACATGACATTTATATGAAAGTCTCAATCTGACGAGAGTATTTACTATCTCGGTATTTTGTTTAAAGTTTTGGTTTTGTTGCCATTTGCAGTGTTGTTAAAACAATCTCTAGCACAGACTCTTTCATCATCAAATATATTAACCTATGCTAAATATATTATAACTGCTTTATCCCAATTCATATCATTGTGTTGGAATATTTTGTTAAGATTTGTTTTTTGTTTGACAATATTCTTAGCATCTCTATTTATACCTATGCCGTCAAAATATCCTTCATTGACCTCGAGAGGGAAAGCAAGATCACTGTCTTCAATTATTAGGTTCGTTTAGGATGTTCTATGTGATTCTTAAATGAACATTTTCCATATTTGTTTGTAAATGCACATAGAAATTTATTTTAAAATTTTCTTAATAAATTTTACATATCAAACATGAATAAAATTCGCTTAATATTGAGCAAGTTCAACCAGAATGTGCAGGATGAATTCTAGATATAATGGATTTAAAAATGTATCTCGTAGTTCCAAATTCTCCAACATACTACCTCACGCCACACTGTGACAGCAATAATTAAAATATTTTGTAGATTCGTGATCATTAAGCTGACATATTGCCGAAGATTTTTCTCAATAGGATCACCTGAATTTTATCCGAGTATGAAACAATATGCCAATCAAAGGGAGACAACAGTATAATTAGGATATTTCATTCTACCAATTCTTGCATTTCGTGTCTTGTCAGTTGTTATACTCTTTAAAGTTTCTTACAGGGATAATCTTCTTAATCATTCCAAGTGTTTACATCAGAGAACTTACTACATAAAAAAACAGTTGTTTTTACGTGTGGTAAAAACCTGAAGTTTCTTTTCGGAATAACATTTCAAATACACTGAATCAAAAACGCGCGTCTGTCAAAAGTAAATATTACACACATGATAATTTTAAAAGTATTAGAAGTTCTTGTTTATTTTCAAGCTACCATCGATAAAGTTACTAGAACGGAAGAGGGAAATTTGCGACGTTAAATTTTTCTTTTATAAGCTATAATCCTATGAAATATTTGGCATTTGGTATAGAGACGGAAGACAAAATGCTTTTCAAAAATTGTTTATGGAAGTTGAATGTGTCGGCTTTTTTATATGATGCGAGAGAAAATGGATAGAAACGATGCTGATATAAGCACAGTTATATATAATAGCAGTGTTAAAGCCAATCTATATAATACTAAATATCTGTGATTACATGCTTGCTCGTGTGGTGCATCCGTCTCACGCATTAGGATGTATGAATCTGATTAAATGAATAAATTTTAATAATACGTGTTGTTTAACTTTGTTCAGAAAGACATTATTGTAATTAAAATATTTAAAGATAGTTAAAGACAGCCATAAAGATTTCCTGCTTTACTGTTTCGTCCAGGTTGTTTCAGAATAATTATTTATATTTCAGTTTTCCTTAGATCAACAATATTTTAAATATTAAAAAAAATATTTAACATATTTCAAAAATATTTTCAAGTGAATATGATTTAAAAATGTTGTGTGACATATGAACAAATATATCTAAGTTAATCTGATTTAAAAAAAAAAAACTTAAATGAACAAGATGTAAAAATGCGTGTTTTTATAGAATAAGTATTTGTATTTCAATTTTCTTCAAACAGACAATATTTTAATGTTGGAATAAACTTCAAAGCTTTATAACCTGAACGGTCAGTGACCCACTGGTTCATGTGCAGTCTAGTACTAGATAAGGAGACAATGATATTCCAGACAGGCTTAACAAGTAAGATCCTGTGGTGAGCAGTTTCTTTCAGACATTTGCTAACTCAAAGATGAATGCTGACAAACTTCAAGAAGGAAGTTTGCTATGGATTTACAAGAGACTAGCAGTAGAGCCCGGCGTTGCCCGGGGATGTAACAGTATGAGATAGATCGACCATTATGAAAACGGAAAAATAAAATTGACAAAGATTATTCTTTAAGGTTGACAGACACGCATGTTTGAATTAAGTTTTTTTTTTTTTTTTTTTTTACGAATTGGTCAAACCCAAACTCAAAAAAAAAAACATTGTTTTCAATCGTTATGAGTCTACCGATTGAATAGAATTTTATTATAAACAATTGTCTTGTAAATGGAATTTTTAAAGCATTCTGAATGTAAAAATAACGAAAAAGTGTGCAAAACAATAAGAAACACTACCTGCCAAAAAAAAGTGAAGTTTTGTTGAAATCGGTTGAAAAATGTAGGAAATCCGATCCCATATATAAACGATTACAGACACACAAACAACCTGACTTTTATAATAAGTATAGCTAGATATGAGTTGTCCTATTTTCATTTTCGCGGCAGCGATGCCTTTTAATCGTGTTTTCAAATTTATTTCGTGCAAAAACAATTGTGTTTTCCAATTTTTGGCGCTGTCAGAACCACCGCAAGGTAATTTTACGTAGTCCTGTGAAGTTTTGTTGAAATCGGTTGAAAAATGTAGGAAATCCGATCGATTATATAAACGTACAGACACACACACACACACACACACACACACACACACACATACACAACCTGGGTTTTATAATAAATATGATTCTATAGTCCTAACCTAACACCCTCAAGATTTAATAACCCTCATTCTATGATGGTGGCATTTAGAAAACATTGATACACCAAAAATAAATGCGTTGAAAAAGTTAAAAAATCAGCGGAGTTTCTTCGAAGCAGTTAGACATGACTTTAGTCAGACATTCAATTTAATATAGAATTCTGACATATTTGTGATGATTTTCATGTTTGTGTGCTCCTATTAAATTGCTAGTCTAAAAGAACATGTGTTTAAGAAATATATTTTATCGTATATCTAGGCATATAGAATGTGTGTACGCCCACCTTAGGCTCTACGTTTACATGTGGACATTTATTCAACATGTACTTCTATGTCATTTACCTCCTTCTACGAATATGACTCAAACATGCAAGATAAAATCTTAGCGATATTAAAATGTATTAATTTTACACTGAAAATGAAAAAAAAAAAACGCTTTTCAGATTTCAGATCGTATGTAAGGAAATTTGCAAAAGTCGATATTCTGCTCCTTCGGTTTTACCCGTTCGTATTGGCCGAAATGGTTTATCTTGAATATGCCCTACACCTCTAAACTCGTGGTAAGCTGTGCTGTCATCAGAGAATAACAGAATACAATAAACATGCCAGTCTAACTGACATCATACATAAGAGAAATCACTTTTATTTGAATGCAATACGATTTCTGTCAAAATATAAAGAAGATATTTTTCAGCAAATTGTTGGAAAAGAGATAAACATCTTTATATACAGCGTAGCTTTCTGGAACGTTACACGTAATTAAGTTTTTGCTTTTCCCTTTTGTTTGCTCACTACTACTTGAGATTATATATATATATATATATATATATATATATATATATATATATATATATATATATATATATATAAAGTGTATTTGTGTGTGTGTGTGCGTGCTTGCTTGAGTGCGTGTATATTATGTGTGTTTCATTGAATTTGATAGAGAGGGAAAACGTCTTGTATTAAGTGTTTCAAATGTTCTTAGTTTTCTTTTTTTCTAAATCTCGGGGAGTGCAAAAATTTCCAGTCATTAGTAAATACAAAGTAAAAACGATCAACTTAGCGTATCAAATTAATTACCCATTAAGAGACAGTGTCACTTGTCTTAAACCGATGATATATATTATGCTTAGGACAAAAACGATCGACATAAGGAAGATAAATCGCTTAAAAATTCTGGCTGATAACACTGTCATTTTAGTTAAATGTAACTGACAGCAGTAGACGTAAGTTGAAGGTGAACGTGGGAGAGGACGCAAACTCAAAAAAACGTGTTGGACAATGTCAAACAATGGATACGTTTGACTATACGAAAATTGCAGATGGCTGGCGTTGATAGACCGTTTTGAAGCAATTTTATGGTGGCTTCTGCATTCGAATCCCACCTACGATTACAAAAGTCAAGGTGATGATGATGATGATGATGATGATGATGATGATGATGATGAAGAAAAAGAAGTGATAGCGCCTAGTAAAATTTACAGAAGCAGTTTAGAAAGCAAATCAAGTCGATCATCAATCTGATTTTTCAAATGCACTAATGTGTTGGGTGTCATGACTGGACGAATTCTCTCGTACAGCCAAAAGATTATAAATACTTCGAGACAATGCACATAAGATCAAAACGCATTATAAAAACTAGACTTCGAACTCCTTAAATATGGCTATGGAATTGTACGAAAAGCTTTGGCATGGAAATAATTATGAAATATATCGTCTCTCCAACAAGCCTCCCAAAAATAAATCCGTGAAAATCTAAGAACATTAGAAGAAACAAATAAAAAAATAAGATTTTACTTGTCAATCGCATTCAATGATATATATATATATATATATATATATATATATATATATATATATATATAGTGGCTACGTGTTTGTGGCAATATATAGTGTACGCGAGCTAACCTATGTATGTACGTGCTTGTGTGTATATATATATATATATATATATATATATATATTTATATATGTGTGTGTGTGTGTGTGTATATATATATAAACACAAATATATATATATATATATATATATATATATATATATATATATATATATATATGACGGTGTGTGTGTGGATATATATATACACACACACATATGGACCTGTGTGCATTTATATGTGCATATATATATATATATATGTATGTGTGTTATATATATATATATATATATATATATATATATATATACACATACATACGCAAATATCTATGTATATGTACGTACGTGTGTATATATATAATGCGCGTGTGCGCACATACACTCGTGTGTGTGCAAGTAAAAAAAAAACATTTACGAATGAATATCTGTCTGTGCTGAAATTGTTATTCAGAACAAAATTTTATTGAATATTTGGAAATATAGGTTTTCTTCTTCCCATATGACTGTTTTTATTTCCAATTTTCTGGGTAGCGTCTTTATGTCTGTTAAATTGCTCTTAAAGGGAAGAGGTGTATTTTCCTTTGGGGAAAAATCCTTGGGCAAATTGACGAACAGTTTGACAGAGTGAAAATTATACAATGTTAGCCTTTCTACAAATTATAATTATACAACATATTTGGATGCCAGACAGTCTTGGGAGAAGACAATGATTTTATTAGATATATTGAATCAGTGTTTCTGGCAAGAAGACAATTGAAACGATTCTCTGATTATAATGTCACTCTCAAGCCTGCTACATACATACATACATACATACATACATACATACATACATACATACATACAGACACAGCCCCCCATATATATATATATATATATATATATATATATATATATATATATGTAATTTGAATAGAAATATATTGGGTAAATTACCTATTGAATATCCGTATACACATCTTTATTGAATCATGCCATTTCTTGCGGATATTTTATAGATTTCATTTTTCTTTAATCATTTCACCCTAAGCAAGCCAAACATTCCACTAAGACGCAATAATTTTCTGGGAGGGAAAGAGAATGAAAATGTATTTGTTAGGAGAAAGGACAATAAAATTACAGGTTTCAGGAAGACAGAAGATTGCGATTGACGTTGCTTTAATACTCCTGAAGAGCGTAAGTGGCAAGGAAGCAAGGAACTGGAGGAGATTTTCACAAACTAGAAAAAAAAAAACGATATGAAGAAAACACGCGGTTATATCTTCGGTAATTCAACAATAAAACGAGGAGAACTTCTTGACAAGTTAGTAGTGGTCCAAAAGTCATGCATTCAAGTTACCAAGAAGATGATCTTACCAGAAAAATTGGCATGGAAAGTCAGAGTGAAGACAATTCAGAGCAGTGGAAAATGCACTGAACTCGTGAGGTGAAGTCAGTACAGATAATATTACAGTCCTAACGGTAGATTTTTTGATATATATATATATATATATATATATATATATATATATATATATATATATATATATATATATATATCGAACGACACTTCATAGCAACACACTTGAATTAGATTCAATATCACCATTCCACTTCATAGTAGTGAAGAATGTGAAACCAGGAAGACGCAATGTTTTTTTCCCCGTGGAGGTTAGTGCCATCTATTCAAATGGGGTTGGGTGGTGGCAAAAATGATACATAAATCATTAATAAGTAGCAGTTTCGCTTTGGAGCTGTTAAAATTAACAAGCTCTTTTTTGCCCCAGTTGACAATAGCTTGATGGTTATTTTCGATATTAGCTATTTGATTTTAATGAACCCATGAAGGAGTAAATAGTTACTACCAGCATAGATGATCTGAATATATCATGAAATTCGTTGATGCTGATTAAAATAACGAAGATAGTATGCCCAAGAATAGAGACATGGACGAGATCAACATTAAAGCAAAAAGATGTAGAATTGTGGGTGTTCAAAATAATTTTCATTAGGTGATTTGATAAGAATGACTGAATCACATAAGATAAAAATGGTCAGAAACAGTATAAAGCTTCAAAATCAGACACACCCTATCGAAAGTATTTTAGATATATAAGACAAAGGGTCGACTTTCATCATTCTTATCTTAAGAATTCTAGAATAATATGAACTTACTTCGTTATTTTCAAAGTGAATTCAACTTTACGGAAAAATGGAAACTTCTACTTGGCCAACAGCAGGAAACATGTGGTCGTCCCAACGTTGTGATAATTTTATTCGTAGTGTAACATTAGTTCGAGGAAAGCAAAATTAAGATGGAGTTTGTGGAAAAGAAAATGTAATAGGTAAATCAAAACATAACCTCTTTTATACTTAGCTCACAATCAGGTATTAATTTTAAAGTTAAAATAAAATTCCATTTCTAGATGTTTCTAAAAATCTGATATTAGTTACAGATATATATATATATATATAAACAAAAAATACTGATAAACGAATTTCATATCCAATTGCGTAAGACCATACATTAAATTGGTCTTACAATGATAAAAGAAAAAAAGTGACGAAGATCACATTATATATATATATATATATATATATATATATATATATATATATATATATATATATATATACCGATTAAGTGATTTTTGCAGTGGTGTGCAGAAATATGAATCTATTTTCGGGATGTATGATGAAATTTGTTTGGCTTTGACAAATATTGCGTCATCCGGCCAGACACTATTGTCTTGACTGTTGATTAGTTGTCCTACAACCATTGTCTGCAATGGACTTTACTCCAAGGAAGCGTATGAACATTTTAACGCTGCACGAACACACAGGCAAGCCTTTACCAGTGAGCAAATCAGAGTACTATGAACTGGCACGGAAATTGTCCTGATTTAAATCCAATCGAGAATCTGTGGTCAATCTGCAAGGAACGACTTCGTGGAATGGACATACAAAGTACTAACATGTGCACTGGGTCAGGTTTCTTTGGAAAAATACGAAAAACAGTAAATAATTACGGAATATTCCTTTTTTCAATTAATTTGTAGACGGGCGTATATATATAAAGACGTTTTAATGTTTATACATTCTTTGTATAGATACAAATATTTAAGCCTGACGTGACTTGACCGATCGAGCCACGGAGATTAGTTCGATTGGCAAGGTCGATTTTGCTGTTTTAAAACTTCCATGAATCGCTACATTCACATCTGCTCAAAGCGTATCAGGCTAAATGAAAGCTCCGTATAGGATACAGGTTCGATTCCTGTCGGAGAACGAATATTTTCTATGAATATTTCTCGAGCATTTGTTATTAATATTGTTGATTATAAAAAAAAAAAAAAAACAGTGCATTTACTTAGATATTTGTATCTATAAAAAGAATGTATAAACAAAAAATGCCTTAAAATCATTGTCGGACTTCAGTCTATTTCATAATATATATATATATATATATATATATATATATATATAGAGAGAGAGAGAGAGAGAGAGAGAGGTTGCTTGTTGGGTTTAAATGTGATTGGACTCTAATGTGTTTTTGTTTTTTTTTCTTGCTTCATTCCCTCATTTTATCCTTTTAGTCTTCTAAGATAGACCCAGAAAATAAATTGATAAGATCTGCGTCGAAAGCGGTAGTTTGTCTTTAGTTAAAATGCCATCAAAAACTAACATATACCTTGCTGTTATAAAAGTCAGTACTATTAAGAATCTGTTCAAATTCATATATATATATATATATATATATATATATATATATATATATATATATATATATATATATATATATATATTATGTTCGTGCGCACATCCGACATATTATTATAGTTGTTCTCAGAAGCCTTTTGTCGTTGTACTCACCGAATTAATGCATTCATTTTAACATATATTAGAGCGTAAAATCAGTCTGTGTTTCTAGGCCTGCCGAACAATCTCTTACTCTGTTTCAACGGATAATAAAATTAAAAATAAAAAAACAGACAAACAGCACAAAGCTGAATAAAAGTGAAATATATTAACATATAAGAACTACTAATCATGATAAGCAGAATGAGAACAATTAAACCTTCCGGAGTCAATTGTGTTTGTTTTGTTTTGTTTATTGTTTTTTTTTAATTTCGATATTTATCGTATATCAATTTGTACATCGGCTACAATGGTGCGTATGTAACTATCAATCAAATGTACTTGTTCAAATGAAAAGGAATATCATAATATATTTTTTTACCAATAAAATAGGGCGTATAAAATGTTCAAGGTGATGTTCCACATGAGCTGTTTGGTTTAAAATTCCTATCCATTTTATTATTGCATTAGAGAGACATTGTAATAAATTAGATATGACAGCCATCGCAATCTAGCAAAGACTAGCAACTTGTATACTAGACGAAAAATTACTTCAAAATATACTATGTTTTTTCCGGCGAGGCACAAACTTTAACTGTAAAGAAAATAAGAATATTTGCATTATAATTAAGAGAATGGTTCTGTGGGTTTTGCCAAAATAGAAATGGGTCTGAGCAGAGAGGTAAAGTGGCAAATGAGCATTCACGCTGAAGAGGAGAAATCACACTCATTTACAGAGTAACAAAGAATCGAATAAGCTCTGATGATGAAGGAGTAATCTTTGACATTGATAGGGAACTATCTCTCTCACCATGTAGTTTTGTTTTATTTTTATTTTTTTTATAGTCGAGCGCATTTCCCGGAATATTGTTTATCTTCATCAACAACACACACGACTTACATATTAAATTTGTAATTAGGAAAAAAATAAAACACAAATTTTTAATGAATTTTCTTTTAGTGACGATAAATATTTTCATAGTTAGCCTCAACCTTTGACATTGTTATTGACGATGATGAAAAAATTGAGTAGGCAGCGGAAGCAGATATTTTCATACAGTATAGTTGGTTACTAGATTATTGTCTCGTGAACTCAGATAATTGTTTTTACAATTACTGATTCACTAGTATTGTATATTCAGTAGATTAAGTTATGTCTGGTTATTATTTTGAAATTGCCACACATTTATTTCTATAGGCTAATCACCAACGAAAATGTCGACACCTGTTTCTATGTCTGTTTATCCTACAGACGAAGAACTCGAAACCAATCATGATTAATGTCGTTCCTTTTTGCAATGTTCCATCCCAATGGAATGGTTATAAATAATGGAAGAGTGAGAAGTGAGATTTGTTTAACCAACTCAAGCCTATAATCGAGCGAAGCGGCTTATATCATTTATTATTCGTTTTGAAATTGTGGTGAACGAGTATCTGTAGACAGGCGACAGAGGCCCTGAGTCGCGTACGAATATGTCTGTCGAAACAGTCACATCCGGATTTCGTTCGGTTAGCAGCAGAACAGCTTGGGATCTACAGATATGGGATTCTCTGTAATTTGTCCACACCCGGATCTTAATCAACTGTCTTATATCAATAAATGTATCGAAAAAAGCAACTCTCGGCGAGACTCGCTCGTTTTTCGGAGATTCAGTGTCTTGTAAAGATGGTTTCTTAGCGCATTTTGTTACTATAGGTCTATTGTTTGCTTTAAATATCAATTATTATTTTTTACAACCCCTCTCAATATTGTAAGGTCTCAGTATATTCTAAAATCTTCACCTACCAAAAACTTTTTGTTCCGGAAGCAATATAACAAAATGTCTAGAAAACATTCTACCGGCATTAACAATTCCTGGGTAGAAGCTGACGCGAGTAAACGTAGCATAAATGAAATAAAAAAAAAACGGCATGACAACCGTTTTCATATGACGACATGATACTTAAACCCTACAAAAGAAAATGAGCAATACTTTTTGGCACAACTTTATCATTGCACACAAAATGTTTTGGAATTGATTATAGAAGCTAAAATGGCTTATATGACAGTAGAGAATAATAATCCCTGCTCATAAACCATAAGAATGTGTTCTCAAAATACACCTAATTTATATAATACAATGAAACAGGAAAATCGAAAGAAAAAGAAAAATATCTTTAAAGTAAACTTCAAGTGAGTAAGATAAAAAAAAATCAATAATTACTACTAAACTACTCGCATTTACATGTGGCACAAGGCCAAATTTAATGTGGGGTTCTCCAGCTCGTAGGCTCGATCAAAAAATCCCAATAGTCCCCCACATGAACGGTTACGGGTCTGTCTACCTCTCCTGTCAGGATTCTGCCCTTCCTTATGGCCTCGTCCAGGTTCCTCTCTGCCCGAAGACAGAGAGTTCGACCAGCACAGCAGGAAAATATTCAACCTAGTCTCTGTAGTCCTTTGACTTACAGAGACTTATAAGTAGTTACTACCTATAGTGTAGTCACTCTTGGGGGTGACAGTGTATTCAGTTACATCATTAAAAAATATATATTTAGTATTTAACTGTAATATGGATGGAAGTATTAATCTGCCTATGTATTCAGTTTGAAATTTTCCTAAAATAAAGATACATTTTAACTAACTGGAGAAAAAAAGTTATATTTTTCCAGAAAAGAATCTATCCGGCCTTATGGTCGATGAAATATTTTACTCCGTGCAAATCCTATTCGACAGACAAAACGTTGCAAGGCCCTAGCTGCCGTATCAGTATTTCAATGGTGAATGTTCAGATGCTGCATATTCCATAGATCCACCAGTTCAGTCCTTCACAGCTAAAAGCCGTCATGCCTTGTACACTGGGATAGATAATTCCCATTTCCTTCGTATTCCATTAGTAAAAAGGAAGGTTAAATTTTCCTCAAAGAACATATTTTGTGGAACCGACTCCAGAGAGAATGCTTTTCCTATTAATACAATCTGAAACTCATCAAATTTAGGGTTAGTCATTATCTTTGCTACATATCATCATAAACTACACTTATCTCTTCCTCTAGCTCACATCCATTAACCTCATTCTGTTAATTTGAGTGTCTATTGTGTCTTGTATTCTGTGAAAATCTCATGAAAAACACCTCTAGATGTGATGCTGTAAAACTCTTTCGTCTGTCATGTAACTCTAAGAGGATTGATTTGTTTCCTTTTCGTTTCGTACTAACATATCATCGATAGTTTTCTAATGGGATATTTTATTAGGATGGATTACAAGCGAAATATAATGATTTTAGCGATGAATACAAACACATTAATACCAAGTAAATAAAAATCCCGATTCTGTCTTTAGATAAAACGAAGACAAATTAACTAAGTATCTAGCAAAAATGGCTTCAGCCTAGCACAGGGAAAACTTGTGTCAAGTTAATTGGATTTACTTTTGATATTAAAGATTGTTGAACCATCCACTCAGCTTTATGTTAAAAGAAAAACCAATGATATCGTATAATCAGAGAAATCAAAAGAACTTCATTATGATCTAAGGTTATCATTGACAATATCCTATTAGGATTTGTCGTTCTGAATGAAAAGAGTTTTCATTTAGAATCATGTGAAGCTGGGATAAATTTAATTCAACTTAATCTCGCCCACGTATATTGAAAAAGTCACAGTTCCTTTAATTTTTCCATAGTCATAAAATTCCTAGGTTTTTATTTGTTTGTGGTGACTGTGTAGTCAATATAATAGTTTAATATTATTTTATTTTTCTTGATAGTGTTATATACCTTACGTATCAACAGTAATGGACATGTCCCAATCCTCAAAAATATGTTGGAAAATATTGTAAATGGGGGTAATATGGTGTCTAATTAATCCACAAATAGCAGTGGTTTACCTTATTTACGCCGCTGACGAGTATTTCATTTTGTTGATGTTGCAATGATTATCATTTCATTTCTAATCTCCGTTTTAGTTATTCCTCATTTAGTCACCTTTCCTAGCTTACAACAGATAGTATAGATGTAAACTAGAGTGCATGAGAATTCATAAACATTTCTATATTTTTACATGGGATTCATGAAGGTCCGTGTTTTGTGGCATATAATGAAGAATATTTCGAGCAATTTATTGAAGATTATGATCTTAGATGGTTTATATATATATATATATATATATATATATATATATATATATAAATTTTCTTTTTAAGTGCGCTCTCCAATTTTGTTTGAAGTAATATTTATAATTTATATATTTGGATTAATCACTGCACCAACGATATTTAATTTGTTTAATTTGTTATAAAGTTGATACTCTTTTAATCTCATTTCGATTATATCTACGTCCTCATTCAAAATATTGTAAGTACAGCATTTATATGACTTATATATAAATGCCTGTCTGTATGCGAAAATCTAATCATTATAATCAAACATGAATATAGGTATGTAAAACGTGTACAGTTTATGAAAAAATACGAATTTCTTTTTTATCTAAAATATTTGACTGATGATCGGGCATCACTAGTAAAATAATTTTATAAATATAAAATCAAATTTAGATTATCTGATTGTGTATAATATTTATGTAATGAAGCAATTATGGCAGCTTAAATATACATTGTGTTTTTAAGGAACACGTGGACCTCTCTTTAAAGTGATAACCAATTTTTTTCCAAGATAATTTAATTTTTATTGGGAACATTGTCATTATCTGTCAAGAAAACTAATGAATACTTGAAGTAATAATTTCGAAGTCATTGTTTTATGAAGTAGCTGTCTTGTTAGCATAATATTTACCCGACGATAAACTTATCGTACATTCTGAAGGGGGATTTATATATTGGTAGACGATAAGAAGACATTATCAGTGCTATGCTGTTTGCAAAAACTCAGTTGAATAAATGAATGAATTCTGAACTAGAGCATCATTTCACATTTTGTCTTTATTACAATAGCAGTGTTTTCAATATTCAAAGTAAGTGACATGCTAAAGTCTGTAATTATCATTTTAATTGCCAATGTAATCATTTTGTGTTTCAGTATTTTCGCTTATTATGGAAAACTGGTAAAGAGATTAAATTAATGAAACACTTGTCACGTTGTAAGGCGTGCCGTCTGCATTCATTTGTCATATTAGGTGAAATATCTTTAATATTAATGGTAGACAATCTGTTCAGTTCTTATTTATAAAAAAAAGAAAGAAATTAATGTGACGATCAACGAGATGAAACGTCTTAGAGAATATGTGTTTGTGCGCGTATGTGTGGTGTATATACAGGGTGCGATGAATAAACTTTCGACATTTTATATTTTTAATTTTGCGCATGCACGTTGTTTATTTTTCATTTTCTAGACTGCACAGTATAGCAGAGACAGTTGAGTACCATCTGTGAGAAAAAGAGCGCAATATCACAAGTCTCTCCTGTAGAAATTTGGAAAGAGCAGACTAAACTGCTTGGTATTCACACCGGAAGCTCAGATACTAACATTTCAATGTTTGGAACACTGCAGTGAAGAGATTAGTCTAGTGGTTATTATGAAGGTACGGCAGCTGAAAACACTTACTCGGATCATTCTGATCAGAAAAGAACTCCTGAATTTATTGATTCAAGATAGAGGCCTACATCTAGTGCCCTGATGAGGTTGTACTGTCCTTGGACAAGAGGGTGGCAGATGGAAGTTCCTATGTCTGGCAGGAGCAATCTGTACCATGTCACACAAGAAGAAAACTCCAGTAATGATTATCAGATAATTTCTGAGACCAAATCAACCCCTTGCATCTAGCCACCTAATTCCACAGACAGCAAAATCCTTGATTATTATGTGTCGAAGCAGTTGAGACAGAGACCAAGAAACTCCTTTTGACGCTAAAGATGGATTATGACAGCATTTACCAACTGAAACAACGAGACCTTCCAGAAGATATACAGAAATTCTGAAGTGATCTGTATGTGCCGTGGTTGAATGTCATTTTTTTAAAATAGATTTACTCTGAGGTGAATATATATGTAAAATTGTCAGTGTTAGTGTTATTTGCATTTTAGCGTTATTTAGATGACAATACATCCATTGCACCATATATATATATATATATATATATATATATATATATATATATATATATATATGTATATAAAACATCTATGTAAAATATGTCATATATATGTATATTCTGATTTTATACGGTAGATGATCCGTTTTGTAATTAAACATTATTACTGTCCTAAATGCAATTGCATAGAAAATTATATATACATGTGTGTGTGCGTGTATGTGTGTGTGTGTGTGTCTGTATGGTCATATATATATATATATATATATATATATATATATATATATATATATATATATATATATATATTGCGTTATCGTCGCTAGCAAACATCTATGTAAAAATACACGGTGTCATATATGACAGTGACCATCTCAGTCGTACAATCCAAATAAAAACCTCTGATGATAGCTCATCTGATCCGAAAGATTAGATCAATAACCAACACAATAAAGAAATATCCAAACAGTGGACAGTTTTTGTCTTTATTCTCTCCTGAAATTAAAACCAATATACTAAGCCTCGAACAGATTCTGATAAAATATAATAGACATTTGCCATCTGTTATATTTAACAATACTTTTGGAAACAAAATCTGTAAATATATATATATATATATATATATATATATATATATATATATATATATATATATATATATATATATATATATATGTATATATTTATCTCTGTATGTGTGTGTGTGTGTGTGTATGTATATTATTATTATGAACTGTGTGCATTTTTTATTAATATTTATGGTTTTAAAATTTTATATATATATATATATATATATATATATATATATATATATATATATATATATATATATATATATATATATATATATGCAAAATATATATTGACATAAAGAATTCAAAGAATGAGCATGCGTAAATGTGTGCGTGTTTGTGTGCAAAATCAATGCCGGATATCAATATTGCTATTTTGCTTTTTTGCTGGGAAATACCAGATTATTCTTCTAAGCCATGTCCATTTAGGACGTTGACGATCATGGCTCTCTACATTGTTCTGTCCTTTGTAGGTCATAATGTTTTTGTTACCTCTCCTAAACTTTGCACCGCCATCCATTTGCTTCAACTAGCTCGGTAGTTTATGCATTGTCTTTCTTTTGTCCCACTTGACTTCAATCTGCCATGTGAGTATAAAAGTCTCCCATCTATTCTTCTTTATTATCTGCCCCAGAAATTTCAACTGTCTTTTTCCTGGTGTTAGTAGATGTGTTATCATTGTATAAATTTTCTGTAAAACTTCGACTTTGCTCAAATGATCGGAACATGGTTTGTTATCCCCCTCCTGCAGAACTACATATCTGTTGTCGCAAGTCTCTTCTTCATCTGCGAGGAGAATGTCCAGCATTCAGGGCCATGTAGAAAAACTGATATAACGTAATAAATCAGTAGACTTGTCTTTGCTTCTAACGAATTTTTTTCTGTTTCATAATAATTTGCTTAACCGTTTGAAGACATTATCGCCATCCTGTTGTGCCTTCAGATTTCAGTGTCACTTTTTCTGTTCTATGTTAATCACATTAGACATAGAAAAAAATCTAGTAATTTTAAGAACCTACCCGATCGAAAATTCATTACTCACTTTTCTGTTCGACAACATGCGATTTCTTATTTTGCCATCGATATTTCTTAACCAATCTTTATCTAATTCATTTGTCTCGGCTTCTAAGATCGATAATATTCAAAATCATCAGTTTCTTTGATTGTTACTCCGAGGGCATTCCCTGCATCTGTCTATTTTTTTCTGTCTCTCAATCTCCTCGTCCTTCCATGTATTATATTGTTCTGTAATTTCTTTCAAATATTCCTGTTTTCAGTGAAAATCGATTGTTTGATATATATATATATATATTTTCTTTTTGCGTATTCGAAATATTTGTAAGCCTTTATTAGGATTTTAGATATTTCCATCAAGATAAATAAAAAATGAAACCAATGGACGAAACGAAAATATTTTGTAAAGTTTGCATTCTTGTATAGAAAGTAAGAAAATAATAATCGTATGGCAAGGGTAATTTCAGAACATCTGTTCGATTTGGCATCCGTTCGTCGCGAGGCGTGTGTAGCGCATAACTCTACAGATCTGAACAAATCTTAAGCTGCATATACATAAAGATCCCCATCACAGAGTTGCCAGGAGTTCAAAAGAAAAGATTAAACAATAGAGCTTGCTGCTGGAGATTATAAAGCAATTGCCGCCTGCTAACACAACACCTCTACCCTCCAGCCTCCAATACAGATTTCTGTGGATTTACACCTTAGTTTTTTTCCACCTGAAAATATCAACTTTAAACTCAGAGTTTCCATTCTTCTAGAATGGAGGTAACTCAACTGAAGTGAACCCATTCTTCCTTGCTGTTTAAACCACAGCTAGAAGGTGAAAATTTCAGGCATGTCTGCGAAAAGAGGATTATCCCATTATTTTAAAAGAAAACATCCAAATACTTCGTCCTAAAAATCGAAACTATATTGAAAATGTCAGCTAAGAGATCATCGTAACTGTTTAAAAAGAAAAGATTTGAATACGTAAGTATTTGATTTTCAAAAAAGTATTTCATGTATATATCAGATAATCTGAAAATATATATTATTATCTATTTATTAGTGAGAGAACACTTACAGTTACGATTTGGTGAAAGAAACAAAAATGCATCAAAATATTCTCCAGATATATCTTTGTTTGCTTCTAAGTTTATGCCCATATTAATGGCAATATTTTTAAATTTCATACAAATAATTAAATCAACTATATTTTAAATCAACACTCATATAGATATATCTAAACAGATATACGTAATCGGAGTATAGAGACTTATATATACATACATAAACACACACACACACACATATATATATATATATATATATATATATATATATATATATATATATATATATATATATATATATATATATATAATATATATATATATATATATATATATATATATATATATATAGCGAAAGAGAATTTATTTGTTGAAACTTTTTAAATTCACACTTATATTTCAGTAGATGGACTGTTTTTTATTTATATATTAAACAGTTTATGTATTTATTTACATCGGCCAGTCTGAATATTCGAGAAATCTTGTAAGAAAAATATGTGCCTTCCGACAGGATTGGAACCTGCCTCTCCTTGGAGAAATCTTATTAGATCTGACGTACCATAGACCTCTTAAGTCAATTAAGACCCCCTGTTCAAACAAAGCCCGAATAGTGCTTTTTAACACATACCTTTCAGTTTTCAGAAATATATATATATATATATATATATATATATATATATCTGCTCTGTTTTGTATCCTCACGTAATGGATTGAATCCGTCAGATTTTTAATTTGTTTGTGTAAAATGTATTTTAATGGATTATTAAACAATATATTTATTTTAAATACATACACACACACACACACACACATATATATATATATATATATATATATATATATGAAAGAAGAGAGAGAGAGTAACGGATCACACACACAGACACACACACAGACACACACACACACACACACACACATATATATATATATATATATATATATATATATATATATATATATATATATATATATATATATATATATATATATAAAAGAAATATAATGTAGTGGTTCCAACGAGAGAAAAGTATGTATATTAAAAGAAGAGAAGAGAAGTGCCGCAAACGTTTTTGGTTGTAATGTAGATTTATTTAGAAAAATATTATGCTTTGTTTTACATAATTTTACGACACGTGTTTCTGGTCTCGCAAACGTCTTCAGGTAAAAGTGGAGATTTCCACATATTATTAAAAATAATTAATTTTTCCTCGTGTTCAATGTTAAATATTCTCGATATGAGACATTCTCTGTTTGTGTGTTGGTAATCTGAATTTCTTTCTTGAATTGGCAATGTAGAGTTCTGCGCGAAGGGTCATAAAACAATTAAGGTTGGTCCAGCACATACATACACACATCCACATACATATATACATCAAGGAAAATGTTCTTAAGAAATGAACTCCTGAGCTCTCTCATCTTTCTAAACTCTACAATAAATGCCTGGCTGCTTCATCTTTTCCTGCTTCTTGGAAAATCTTTTCTACAGTTTTATCTATCGGCCTGTTAACCTTTTACCTCAATTTTGGCAAAGTGCTTCATGCCCAAAGTAACTCTAAATTGGTTAAGCTTCTCACATTTGAAGCTCTTCTTTTGTATATGTAATATGGCTTTCTCATTACTAGGTCAACCTCTGGTAAATTAACGATTATTATTGAAAAAATCTACAAAGCTTTAGACTGGTAAAGCTTGACATCTTGCATTCGACTTATTGAAAGTATTTGTTAGGGTTTGGCAAACTCGTCTTCATCCAATTCTATAGCCATTTGCAAGAGTGTTTTGTCTCCGGGTTGCTTACATTTTACTCAATTTTGACCCTTAAGTTGTAATATATTTTGTGTTGTTTTGAATAGGAGCGTTCATTCTGAGCCTTCAAGTGTTTCGCACGGTTGGTATTTTGCAAGAGAGAATATAAAAGCATGTCAGAGTTTTTAAATTAGCCGACAAGAATTAACTAATTTTTCTACAATGATTATATTAAATTAGGTTATAATAATAACAGAAAATTGTAATATTATTTATAATTTGGCTAAATGGATACGTTTGAGTATATTTATTCCAAAAGGAAATGGGTGTAATATTAGTTATTTTGAACTAGACCTCATTTTCTCTAGTTTCCTCTGTTTTGGATCGACTAATTTTTACCTTCAGTATCTCTCTATATTTCTGAGATGAGTTAATATATTTCTGAGATTAGATATTATGTACACTATTTTCATTTTCCGGACTATTGTCCTCATGATTTTACGCTGCGGCCTTCTTCAGGTGGTTGGAATGTCGAACTGAACACTTTATTTCGCTCACTGGGATAGACTTATCTAGTTCTACGTGCCATGGTTAATGGATGTAAGTTATCAGTTATCTCCTGTTAATTCCCCTCCCCAAATACTCCACTGCGTTAACCGGGTATTGAACTCACATTCTTTGGGTTCTGTAACTGGATCTAACCAACGGCTTTATTCACTGTACCATGTGACCTTTCCATATTTTTAACTATATTAAATGTAACCATTAAAAAAATGAAATAATTATGTATTTAAGTAAAATGTTTAGATATGTTAAAATAATTCGCCAGTTCATCATCTGTCATTCAACCTCCACTATTGAGTAAAAGTGAATAGAATATTTAAATATATATAAAATATCCTTTATTTGTCTTCAACAGGTTTTAAAAATAAATGAATGTATCAATTAACATAGCATTTAATTTTGCTTCGTAGCCTCAGATATGCTATGAATGTCATAGGTCATCAACAATTGTCTTTTCCTGTCACACCCAAAAAACGCGCATTAAATTGAATTATGGAATATCTAAAGCTACGTGAATGTATAAGCTATTATTTTCATGTTAAAATATAAATTATACACACACACACACACACACACATATATATATATATATATATATATATATATATATATATATATATATATATATATATATATATATATATATATATATATGTATATATATATATATGTATATATATATATATATATATATATATATATAAATATATATATATATATGTATATATATATATATATATATATATATATATATATATATATATATATATATATATATATATATATATATATATATATATATATATATATATATATATATACATATGTATATATTTATACATATGTATATATATATATATATATACATATGCATATATATATACATATATATATATATCTCTCTCTCTCTCTCTATATATATATATATATATATATATATATATATATTACAAGATTTATATCACTTATCTATCCAGATATGGGTTTAATAGCAAGACAGACTGTACTCTATAGCCTTGCTTAAAAACCAGTTTATTGCAGAAAGAGTAAACAACTAACGAAGGAAAATCTGCCGAGTCCGTCATAAATCGAAAGAGATATGGACGGCCATGCTTGATGAATACCATTTGAATGGCAAAACAAATACATTTTATCACCGATGACATGTTTCAAAAAGTTGATTAATATTGGGCTATCTTATCTTTTGTGTCTAACTGCAAAATCTCTTTTATCGATTCTATGTTAATTTTGTGTCAGTTAAAACGAATTTCTATAAAAACAATATTGTCAATAATCAGTACTTCAATGCTTACAATCCAGGTGACCCCTCGTTTGCTCTCTTGGGAAGATCTTGTTTATTCCTCATGTAAATGTATATTACTTCCGATAGCGTTTTGTAAGGGTGTTTTAAATAGTTGCATGGCTTTCTGGGGAATCTTTCCTTTTAAAATTAGTTTCATATTTTAAGACGGTAGTGTGCAAACCTTTTCAGGATCCACGTGTTTTCTCGAGTGATATTGTTTCCTTAAATAAAATCGCAATATGAGAATTGCCTATTTGCATATCTACATTTCCTCTAAGAATTTCACTTTCATTTACAATCATTGTTTATCTTACATGATGGCAGATAACAATTTAAACTTTCTGTTTTATTTCATTTAATTCTGTATCTTTGTTAACGTTGGTATTATTATTATTTTTAGTTTCTTTGATTTCTGGCGTTTACACATTTCTTTCCGGTTCCCGCCCAGGGACCTAAGTTTAGAAATGGCATAATGACACTTTCCACTGACAAAAAAAATTAAAAAAAGTTACATAGATAAAGCCCTTCGTAAAATGTGGGCTGTACTTGTCAGAACAATTTTTGTATCTCCTTGAGGCATGGACTTCCAGAAATCCCTTCAATTAGTCTACTGCAATCTTTTCCAACCAGTCCTAGGGCTTCAACTACAACAGGGATTGTTGATGTTCCCATATGCCACATTATTATTATTATTATTAGAATTATTATTATTATTATTATCATTATTATTTTTATTATTATTATTATCATTATTATTATTATTATTATTATTATTATTATTATCTATTTGTAGAGTTCTCATTATACCTGGACGTCTGTAATGGTTTCGTGTTCTTCCTAAGAGGTAAGTTTTGTTCAATATATAATATAGAGCTCTTAAGCTGTCATATTTCGATATTAATGGAATTGTCTATTGTTGCAAGTTCGTCGCCTGGATCACTTCGGTATCGAGCATCGATACGTGAAATCAGTATTTTCCTCTGCAAGATGTATATAATATTTTGTTAAAAAATTCTATTTCTGATATTCAGATATTTTATTCAAGACAAGAATAGGACACAACTTTCAGAAAGTTACTTTCCTAAAACTGATTTACAAATGTAGAAGTGAAAATAAAAAATAAAATCTCACATATTTCGAAGGAAATTTATCAAAAGTTCCATTTGCCCTTGCATAGACACGGATTATCTTCATTCAGTGACTATTTCATGCGAGTAACGTGAAATGAAAGTTATCTGAAATATACTATAATATTTGTAATACTTCTCTCTCTCCCCCCCCCTCTCTCTCTCTCTATATATATATATATATATATATATATATATATATACAATCTTTTTAACTTGATTCTCATCTCAAACAAGGCAGTAAAGTTAGAGAGAGATAAAGGGTTAAGTGCGTGTGGAAGAGTTAAAACAGTGAACATTAATAAGGAGCAAAAACAGAGGGAGAGGAATCAGGAGGGTAGCCGATAGCGATAGACATTCAGTTAAACATTCGCAGATCAAATTAGGCGGCATGGAGCATGTAGTCGGAAGGGAGTCCCACAAGTGAGAGGTTCAAGAAAATAATGTTTTATCATATAATTTCCTGTTACATCTAGCCGGGTCGCCTGTAAATTGGTGAGACTTAGTCGCTAATCACGTACTCCGCTTAAATTCGAAGAGTCTATGCACCATAGCGAAAAGCGATATTTTTTTTTGTAATGATATTATAAAAGTATGACACAAAGCCAAAATGGGGAATAGAGAAAAAGGATGTTCATCTTCTGTCTTGTAATTAAACTTAGCTAGCCACAATCACTGACCCAAACATAACACAATGCTACTTACACAAAAGCAACGCATTCTTAATTACCATACATCCACCATACTACTTCAAAATATCCAGGAAGTCCTAACACTTCTTTTCTGTGGTGTGACGGGAATATAAAAACAATTTCAAATTTAAACTAGAATGTCTATTTAGAAATATGCACAAAAGTATTTACAAGAAATTGAATAAAATAGTGTTAGTAATAAAAAAAAAACCACAATCTTAATTGTTCCAGATAAATCAGTTAACTGGACGAAATTAATGCAGGACATTAATAATTTAACACACTCTTTCGTCAAACCACTCACTCACACATTCATTCAAACATAACAATAAATACGAAATTCAAGCCCGAAAAAAACGAAGGACATCCCGCTTCTACCAGAGAACTGATATCTCTGGTTACCTAACGAGAGGGGGAAGGGGTAATTAACTTAACAACGTGGGAACAGAAATAAAAGGGGACAATGAGCATACATTGAGCTACGTTTTGGGAAATGTCCTTAATTTCTACCTTCAAGAAATTAAGGACAAAACAACCTTAAAATAAACTAATTTCGGCCAGATTTCAATCCAGTTAGCGCAATATCCTAATTCCCAAACGTCATCTAATTGCCACTCAACATCGGCCTCTCTTACTCGACACAAACGCGCAAGACAGACCTTGCTTTTGACAAATTATGATGGAAGGAACTGCCACCTTTCCGTTTTAATCTGGACTTTAAAGCAATGATATAATCAGTTAGGAAGAAGTGATATTCTCACCCCGAAAGAAATTCCTTCTGATGAGTCGTCATAATCACAAATCCAATAATACCTGGCAACGAAAAGAACGCAGTGTTCAGCCTTTATCAACGGCGGTATCATACTGCTGCAGACAGAATTGATCTCGAGGACGAAAATATTTCCACACAACATGCGGACCATGATGCCTTCAATAAACTTGTAAACCGGGTCTACGACCCTGCAATGAAAGTGTTATGGTCCTGTTCCTTTTGCCAAACCCGTGAAAAAGTTTTGCTGACCAAGAGGGTCTTACAAATCACCAGCCAAGTGAGTGATGCCTTACCATTATTCAGTCATTTCAACCGGAGCGTCCAATGACAAATTGAGCGAGACTCCTGCTTCGTAAGATCGAACTCGTTTATCAGATCATCTAGTAAGGATCCACTAACAAACACATGATATAATGCCCTTCTGGACTCCGCCTGTCCAGGCTATCCGACGACTTAAGAGGTTTTTCAGAGCAATACGACATTCATGATAGGAGGAGTACTCACCTCGGGGTAGACGGGTGGCCTCCTCGCACATTCTCAGGAATGGAGCATCTTCATTGCAGAATTCTAGTCTTACGAGTCTTGACTCTAGACATAAGATCCTTACTAATGAAATTAGTGTGGCAAACGGAAGTCGCATACAGAGAGTCGGTAAAGGATAATCGGGAAGATCTGCGAAGCATATAATTCTGCTCCGCCTCTTTAAGAAAAGATTCATCCGGGACCACAGACGAATTATGACGGATGTACTTCATTTCGAGTAAGATATTGGGACCGAACCAGACACCGAGAATCTTGACCGTCCTGTCCTCCCAGAGGAAAGTTCTAGGAAGTTAAACTCTCTTACACGCATCTAATCGCAAGCAAACAGACTTTTCACGGTTGATATTGGCTTCTGTCACCTCATAGTACCCTATGATTTCTTTGCCGACTTCATCTATCTCTGCTCTGCTCGACACAAGAATCGAAACTTTATTAACATAGGCGGAATACTTGGCCGATGTAGAGAAATTCCCCGCAATACGGGTTTCGTCTTTAATTTGTCAAGGAAAGGTTCCAACGCAAGAAAGTAAAGCAAAGGCGAAAGAGGACAGCCTTGAAGTATGGAGCGAAACAATAAGAAAAACTTCAATAGAACATCCTTCACTTCCACCAGCACGCCAGGTTCGGAAGTACGGCCCGAAAACGGCCGTCGAAAGAACACCCTCTAGATACGATGGACCATGCTATCGAATGCCTGGGATTGATCTGAATTAATCAGCGCGGCTTCAATGTCGACTTGATGAAGGTTGACTTGAATAGTCCTGCTCTTCACAGAACAAGTCTATTCAGACCAAATCAGACTAGTGAGGACAACGAGCAAATGGTTGGCTAAGGTTAGCTGAAATCTTTAACTTTTTATTTAACATCGTTTAAAGCAAAAATTTACCTATCCCATTCCCACATTTTTATCCTTGCGTAGAGACTTGATCACACCCCTAGTGACGCGTTGACTCCTGCTTCAAAAGGTTATTGAAAATCAGTGACAGTAAAGGAATAATATCGGGCGACTGCCTCAAGTACAGCGGGGAGGCCATTAAGATCCCAGAGATTTGTCCCGGCCAACCTGATTCATCGTTTCCCAGATTTCCAACTATCTGATTGGACCCTGGTATCCATCTGCTTTAGCCGCCTCGAGTAAGGGAATGTCGGCTAAATAGACGTCGATGAGAGGTATTTCTAACTTCATCAGCACGCAATTCAGCGGCAATATTCTTTGCCTCGGAAGACATTCTTTTTAACGCAGCCCTAACTGCCAGATCTTGATCTTTCGTGATAAGGCCACTCTGCCTTAGCTAAAGCTGCTACGTCTCCACAATCATAGGCCTTGTTCGCTCGATTAACTTTTTGCTCACAAAACATTTGACACGCTAATCTATTTAGATTGAGCCGACGATTATTCTCAGCGGCAAACGACCTAATTTTGGATGGTAAATTATCCTACCCCATATTCCCAACCACAGGCCCCGTTGATTCCCGCTGTAACATTGCTAGCAGTTGATCCCGGAAATTTTGTTCAGCAAGTAAAGTTGTGTTCAATTTTGAGTAGCCAGCCAACATAATGTTAGGCTGATCTACGTTTGCACGAATCCGGACGAGCCTATGATCCAAGTAAACTATATAATGATGACTTGGACACACTAAGTGTCCTACATCGACTCTCTTAACTAAGATTCGGTCGAGATCGCTAGAACAAACCTCCCTAGAAAAACCACCCCTATTTGTCCAAGTCCATACTACCTACCGAGGGTGTTCATTACGGTTCTTATCAACAAGATCAAACATGTCGATAAAATCCCGAAATAGTTTCACGTCACGGTGGTTAGCACCAGTATTTGACCGCATACAATCTATTTCGGGGTCAACGACTGCATTCCACTCGCCTGCTAAAATTACACAACGAGATGTCGACAAAAACGGCTCGATAGGCCGAAAAAAATCAGGCCGCTCAGAGTGATTATTGGGCGCATAAACCCCAATGAAACGAAGAGCCTTATCCATTATAGAAACATCCAGCACGCAAAGCCTGACCGACGGATCAGCGATGACAAGCGCACACACCGCGTCCAATGAATTTCTCACCAGCGAGGAAAATCCTCTCGAGCGTCCCTTAAAATACGCGCGTTGAAAACCGGGGTTCCTGTACACATTCACCCCGAGACGTAGAAAGTCGCGAGTGAGTCACGGAGTGAAAACTTCAAACTCAGGCCCCGGACATTCACACTAACTAATCTGAGTGTCATTATCAGACTAAATAAGGTTGCTCGTCTGCATTGAATATGGCCGGAGTGAGAACACCAACATCCAGTCCAACTGAAACTGTTCTCATTTCAATCTTGATGATACTATCAGTGAGCAGGTCAGCAATGTCCTAGGGAAAAGTGAGTTTCAATGCTCTATACAGGAAGGAGGGAACAAAAAGCGGGCGCCTCTCTGAACAAAATTAATTCAATTTATTTGCATGATAATCTTTTAAAAATGCTAATGAGGTAAACATCCCAACGATATAGTTATTCTCCTCAATCATTGACCAAATTTTTTACCCATCAACCTTAAATATAACCATAGTCGATATTCTTTTCGCTTTTGGAAAGTTATTGTTTTTTCCACGTCCAAATCTTTTTTTTTTTGGGGGGGGTGTTCAATAAGCCTTTTAGATTTTTTTTATCTTTCTCGATTGCATAGCAGCCTTTTCCCTCTTGTTCTTTCGATACCTGGCGCACATATTTCCCAGTATTGAAAATAGGTTATCATTTTTTTTTTAGTGGCAGATTCATTGGCATCAGTCACTCGACATTTGTCTTTTTTTGCTGATCTACTTTGTCGGTTGAGCTGATTGGAGTTTGGACAGGGGATAGGTTAGGGGTATTGGCAGGGGTAAACTTTTTCTTAGCTGAGGACTTGGGGATGGGTGCCTTCATGTAAATTGGTGAATCCTAGTCGCTAGTTTAACACTGCGCTTAAATTCGAAGAGTTCATTCGAATATTTACGCTGAAAATATTTATAGAAAAGGCAAAAGGAACCAAGTGCGAAATGATTGAATATTTATAAACATGCATTTAATTTAATATTTAATTTAAACCCTTAATCTTCTTTGTACGCCAATGAACATCAATATTTCTTAATTTGAACCATTAATCTTGTTTGCAAGTCAAACTATGCAGTTATTATCATTTAATGAGTTTGTACATTTTTTGATACCCTGACATGAGAGTCGCGCTAGATTGTGAAGATTATATGAAAGCCTCTTTCTTTTTCTATAAATAAAAAGAAAACAAAGAGAAGATTTTATTAAATGCACGAGGCTAAATCGAAAAGAAAATTGAATGATGATTGATTTATCCAAAGATTGAGATAATCAGTATTTTCATATCCAGCTAATTTTGGAATTCATTTAAATATCTTCCTCCGTCTTAAGCGTTCTCTAGGGCATTTTCCCTTACAAGAATAAAAAAAAGAAGATCCATGTACACCTAAACGTGTCAAAAGAGAAAAGCAGCTATAAAAAAGAATGTTTATGAATCAGTCGTTATTTTTTAATCGAAGCAAGAAATTGTGCTGAAGGCAGAAGTGGGCATTTCTTTCCATTTGAATTAGTGTTTGCGAAGTTACCTTCATTTTATTGTTAGATTTATCAATGATACATCTGATTTAATTTTGATTGTCTTTTATCATGATATTTGTTTCTCTCATTTTTAAGTAATACTTTTTTTTATTATGATCATCGAATAACAATGATATTAAAGTCTAATTTTCTTGTATCTAATAAAAAAAATATCAGACCATCTCTCAATATATTTCGTCATTTCTTTCATTATTAATTGCGTCAGAATTTTACCATTTTCAAAGTAATTTAACTCTAACAGGTCACCTCCCCACCGGCGCAAACGCGACCTGCGGTCATTATAATGTGGAGCCGCTCTTGACCAATTGAAAACATTCCCGCGAGCACTGTTAACCTGTCGCTGATATTCAACCGACACTACCGATTTTACTGCAATGAAGAAGGCAATGCCGCGGGTTGTGAACCCCCGACTCCTTCCTCATTAATTACAAGGAGACAAATATAATCATTGATCCCAGCTCTCTCATAAAGAATGTGCATTGTGTTTGGACTCATCGGCTTTTCATACCTCTCTTATCGTGTGGCTTTCACTGGCGATCAGGTAAAGGGTAAAGGGTCATCTTAATACTAAAACATTTACCGATATTCAAGCTGATCTCTGTAATGTTATCATTTTACACGCCCTTTCCTTTTAGCAAAGAGAATATATCTATATACGTGCTGTGATTTAATTTTTGTCTTGAGAAGTTGAGTTCCTTAATTATTTTGTGGGAAAATATTAATGAGTGATATGGCGGTTGTTGTTTGAGAAAGAGACATTTGAGAGAGAGAGAGAGAGTGATAGAGACACACATAAAGATGTAAAAAGAAGAGTGAAAGACAGAATGACAGAGAGATTGAAAGGGAAGAGATAATGAGAGGTAATATTGGGAAAGCGAAATAGAGAGCGAGAGGCAGAAAGAGAAATAGAGAGAAGGAAAAGTAAATAGAGAGCGTAAAATGAAAAGATAGAGAGAGGGAGAGAGAGAAAGAAAGAGACGGCGGAACAATGCTTAACAGAAACTGCGGAAAAAATTGAGATTTTGGAGTAGAGTGCATGTGAAGGAAGCCATGTATAGTCTGGAAATTGCGTGGTTGAAACATGGTAACGCAGAATAATTTGTGAATAGATGAAGTAACCAAGTGGCATGTCATGTCAAAATGGTCCAGCACATCAAGCAATACCTTCCCTCATTTTAAATGTTGTTCTTTTTCTTCTCATATTAATTGGTACTTATTATATCTTTTATTTTTATTAAAAAAAAATCAAAACACGACAAAACAAATACATTCCATTTCACTATACGTGTGTCCGAGTGGCTTAATTCTGGCAAGAACAGTTAATTTCGTTTTGAACGTCTATTCTCTGATCATTAAATTGAGCGGCTCAAACCAATCCTTCCTTATGAAATAAATACATTTTCCGTTTTTCTTATATATTTTTCACTCTCTTTTCTTTCTTTTAAAATCTTTTTCTTTCTTTTTGCTTTCTTCTTAGACACAAATATAATCTAAATCAGATGTTGTCATACATTGAGCCAAAAGGAAAAAAAAATCATGAAAAATAAAGAAACAATTCACAAAATAAATTTAATTTATCAGAATAAAATTTTAATAATAAAAAAAACGATTCATAAGCATGATGATACAATTTACTAGATACAGGCAATATACAAGAAAAAAGTTTTTGTCTTAAAAAATAATTCATAAGCATCATAAAACTATTCACAAGATAAAAGCAATTCATAAAAAAAAAATTTTATTCTTGAAAAGCAATTCAGAAGAATAAAGTTTCATTTAAAATAACAGTTCGTAAGCATGATGAAACAATTCACAAGATAAAAGCAATTCATAAGAATAAAGTTTCATTTAAAAAAAAACAATTCGTAAGCATGATGAAACAATTCACAAGACAAAAGCAATTCATAAGAATAAAGTTTTAATCTTAAAAAAAAACAATTCATAAATATGATGAAACAATTCACAAGTCAAAAGCATTTCATAAGAATAAAATTTGAATCTTAAAAAAAAATCAATTCATAAACATGATGAAACAATTCAAAAGATAAAAGCAATTCATAAGAATAAAATTTAATTTAAAAAAAAAACAATTCGTAAGCATGATGAAACAATTCACAAGACAAAAGCAATTCATAAGAATAAAATTTTAATCTTAAAAAGAACAATTCATAAACATCATGAAACAATACACAAGATAAAAGCAATTCATAAGAATAAAATTTAATTTTTAAAAAACAATTCATAAGCATGGTGAAACAATTCAAAAGATAAAAGCAATTCATAAGAATAAAGTTTAATTTAAAAAAAAAACAATCCGTAAGCATAGTGAAACAATTCACAAGATAGAAGCAATTCATATGAATAAAGTTTTAATCTTACAAAGCAATTCATAACCTTTATAAAACAATTCACAAGATAAAAGCAATTCATATGAATAAAGTTTTAATTTTAAAAAACAATTCATAAGCATTATAAAACAATTCACAATATAAATGCAATTTATATGAATAAAGTTTTAATCTGAAAAAACAATTTATAAGCATGATGAAACAATTCACAAGATAAAAGCAATTCATATGAATAAGGTTTTAATCTTAAAAAGCAATTCATAAGCATTATAAAACAATTCACAAGGTAAACGCAATTCATAACTACATATTTGTTAGTTTCGTCGAGGCGGTGTAATGTTCAGCTAACTTGTCTTGCTAGAACAATTACGATTGGGTAGTGAGTTCGATCTTCGCCGGGTGCCCCATACTTTCGCTCTTGTACCGCATCATAACCGATCATCAAAATAACGCCGCCATAACTTACCTTTTTATACTATAAATTAATATTAAAAACAAGTCATAAGAATAAAGAAAAATATCAAAATAGAAAAGTCATTTATACCAATATTTTATTAATATTTTTAAAAAATCAAAAGAATACATAGACAATTCTCAAGATAAAAGAAGGATTAACTAAAAAAATATATATTACCATGAAATTCCAATACCTAAATAATAACGATTTAACAGGTTAGATTTTTTTCTTAATCATTGTAGTGTCAGTAGTAGCAATTTGAGGAAATTATTCTCATCGGATAACGATGTGTTAGATGTCCAGGAAACAGTCATCTTAGCTTGAGATCTATCTAAGTTTCCAGGAAGATGGAAAAGCCTATAGCCCATACAAATTATAAAATGTAAACTTGGACCGCCTGAAAGCCTTACATGGAATCACTTAAGTAAAATTCGCTCGATGGAATGCAGCTGCGAAACCGAGCTGATCATAACTGCCGAGGTCCTCGCTACTTTCCCGGGGTTGCAAATCTCCTAACTTGTCGAGAAGATCAAAGTTGTCGATAACATCAAGAAATGGCTTCATGTCCATGTTGTTAGTATTCGACCATTATACAATCTATATCGGATTTAAGTACCGTTTTCGAATCCCCAGCTAAAATACATAAGGTGTCAAATTATTACAACATTGCAAGCTCCGTACCTAAAAATTAAAAACAAATTTTTATCTACCCACAAAAACATGTTTTTTTTTTTATTTAGGTACATAATCTCCGTCGGCTTTTTCATGTTGGAGAAATAAGATTAACTTATTTTTCGATAAATATTATGACAGTTAATGTATTATGTAGAGTCCACAACAAATGAATATGCGATGGAGCCAAGTCGGGATCATACGGTGGCTTTTGTAGGGTTTCCATCTCGTTAAGCATCGACAGGGTCAGTTTTGCAACATGCCAAAAATGACCTTGACAAAATTGCTTGGCCTGTCGTGGCGGAAAATTACACATTTTCAATTTGCCGTAATTGGCCTTTTTTTTATATCCATATTGAGATTGGCGAGTTTGTAGCAATATTTCTTTGTTGTTATTATTTTCGCTAGCTGGAAGAAGCTTAGAGTGAATTATCTCTCTGCAATGCCTCCAAAGGAACTGTAACACATTTGTTGGTTGTAAGCCCCATTTAGCAACGGGCACATTCACAAACTTCTTTCCAACAATGTTTTATATCAAACTATCATAAAGGATTCGTTTCTCGCAGCCTTTGAAATTTCTGTCCAAGGACGGCTCCCTTTTGTTGCGAAAAAGCAAAGAAATTATCACAGGGACACGATCGAGGTTGTTCTGTTCCATCAAAGAATGTGGTATCCCCGTGTCGAATTTGAAATGATTTGAAGTCTTTTTTTAATGGCGAGTGGCAGTTGAGATATCGATGGTCAAACTCTTAGAAATATCTCCCGTCAAATGCATGAGAGCAAGCAAAGCAATGTTACCCGAAATTTGCTTGATCGTTTAGGTTAAAAATCACTGACGAAATCTGTCAAACCACATCGTTACTCTCTGAAAAGCTGCAGTACGAAAAATGAATCGTTTGAATAGGGTTTTGTCGTGGTTTCACCCCCAAACTTTTCCGATATTCATAAAGCGCAATATGGCGAAAGTGCAACTTTTCATCCTCTATCTTTGCGTCATTTATTTATGGGCAAAACGTCACCATTCAAAAACATCTGACACGCAATTGAACAAAGTAAGATTTCAATCAAGAAATCATTATAAATCAACACAAAAACAAACCTAAGTATAAATTCAAGCTTATCTTATATTAACAACGAAAAGCAGTCTCGATCTTTTGCAATGATTCGATAGTTCACGACAATTTATGATAATTAGCAGTTAATAAATATATGAAATGTGCGAAGGACTATTGCCGCCTTCGACTTGAAGCAATATCATTAAAAATTAATTATTTATTTACAATAAATTTCACCCTATACAAAGCCTAACAACCAGTTAGCGGGTTACAGATTAAGTGGTAAGAAACACAGTATATGAGGATATAACCTTAAACTTGTACAAGTTAATATTGTAATCATTGGTGGGTAGGTATCACTTGGGAGTCAGTTCCACAAATTAATTGTTCGTGGGAAGAAACTATTGGAGTGAAACTTATATCTGACCACCAGAAGACGAAGAGAATTGGGGTGATTCGCTGAAATTTTAGCTGTGAAATTTAGAACTGGTGAAACTAAGGAATGTATGTCGCTTGAATAGCTTCCATGGAAATATTGATAGAGTTTCGAAGCCATATCAATGAGTACTCTTAAAGACCGCCAAAACGGAAATTTTCCTTTCTGATTTCTAAAACTTATTAAAATGGTTGTGATTTATTAGTATTGTGCTATCAAATATTTGGGGAAACTAATAATAATTTCTTAATATTTTTCTATATACACAAGATAATTGTATTTTAATAATAAATGTTTGCTTAAAAATCCATAAATATTTTAAAATGTCAATAAACGCATAAACACGTTAATATTATATTACGTTTGCAGACAGCTGTGTCACGATAAAAAATAATCACAATCTCTGGCTAACTGAGATTGTAAAAGCCAACTGCAGGAAGCTGTTTGCTTTAGAGCTGCTAATCTCTTCATTATAAAGCATGCACATCTCACACCTACTTCTAGAGATATGATTCTATCCAGGATTTTCAGTTGTGTCAAACTTTGATTGAGGTAAAAATAGGGTTATAAAACAAGCAATTAATACTACGAAATTAAAACCCATTGAAATCAGCATGCATTCTAAATTCGGTGTTAAATTTTGAATTATCTTTACACGTAAAAAAAAGAAAAAAACGTTGTGAAAACAAATAAGACACAACATGTGGAATTTTGAAGTGGTTCATGCAACAAAATGAATGTATTATATCCAAATGAATAAGATTAGATCGAATGTCAAATTTATTTTATCATTCCATATTTATAAAACTGTCATATTTTTGCATTAGCTGGTACGTATTGTCTGCAGAGCCGACTGTAGAATTTTTTTTTTTTAATTCAGCTTTTAAGAAACCACATACAAGCAAAGAATCCATGAGTGTAGTCGTAATAAGTAATGGTATTGCACAATAGTTGAGACCAAAATTTTTCTCTCATTGTGGATATTGCTGAATAAACACCGGACTCTCTAGCTAAGGAACTTTAAAAAAAAGGTACGTTTCGTATTTCCTATAACGATAGATGTAGAACACATTTTCTTTTCTGTAGTAGCATATGTGACAACTGCAAGTGATGATTTTTTTAACAACGTCAAAATTAAAAAATATATTACTTAGTCACCTAGATGTCAATGTACACTGGGCAATGAGAGGCATGCACTTTTCCCCTTTTATCATCACTCGAGGATTGATTTGTTTTTTTACGGCTTATCAACCCTATGCAGGCAAGAAAATATTTTTAGATTGTCAGAATATTTTGAAGTAATGATGGTTTGAGTGATACAAGTTTAACTAGTTAAACTTGGACAAGAAGTGGATTCTTACTTTGTCCAAGGTTAGTTGCGCGTCAGTGAATATAACAAACCCATCAGGAATTGGTACACGGCTCTCCAAATACAAGAAAGGAATAAGTGTTCTATACTATAAGGATAACTATATGTAGGATAAGTAACGGTTAAATTTAGATTACAATAGCTTAAGACACAGTGTAATAGTTCTGGAAAAGAAGTTTTCTGAGCAGAATCTCCTTTACGCCAATGGAATCTGAATGGAATGTGGATGAGTCGACATGAGTCGAGTCACTTGTGTACGAGGATTGGTGGGACCTCGCTGTGAATATCGGGCCTGGTGGATCTAAGTAATATAAATCATCGTAAAAGTTAGGATAGAATCACGGGCAATTAAATACGTCCCGTCTTTAGGAAAGTGATTATAGATTTAAAAACAATTCATCAACCACAATGCCGCAAAAACTTTGTCGAGGTGAGAAATTGAGAATGGGCAGCCCCGGTTCAGATGTTGGAGCGATACTCTACATTTTATCTGATCTGACTTTTGAAAAGTTAAAATATGTTAGAAGGCGACAATTACTTTCTGGTGCTGTATGAAGAAGCGATCATTTTTTAAGCATTTTTAGTGATTGATCATGGTTACGGATTCCACTTGAGGTGTGTTGATAGTTTGAGACCTAAAAGATCTTCCAGGCAAATGAACCTGACTGTAGATAATTCAGGCTCTGCTCACAGGAGATAATAGTAGTATAAACATATATAAAATTATTTCGATCACAACTAGTTTATCGTATAATAATCTGAACATACAATATTTACAATTCTTCGGTACGTGACAGACATTTTTTTTACAGATTTAAAACGAACATATTCGGTTTCAATTGATCAAGCTATGAAAGTGTAAGAATATATTTTTATATTTGTGCTTAACAAGTTTCGCGGAAATCAAAATTACGATTTCAAAATATTACTTTAATACAACAAACACTGCAAGTTTTTTTTTTACATTATTCTGACTATTGTTCTCATCTTCGTCGTCATATTTATTACAACTTTTTGCCCGTTGTATACTCCGGCCTTCTTCAGGTGGTTGGAATGTCAAACTGAACGCTTTATTTCGATTACTGGGGTAGACTGTTCTAGTTCCACGTGCCATGTTTAATGGATGACACATGGCACAGAGGATAAAGGCGTTAGATCCAGTGACAGGGCCCAAAGAGGGGAATTAACATGTGATAACTGATAACTGACATCCATTAAACATGGCACGTGGAACTAGACCAGTCTACCCCAGTGAGCGAAATAATGGGTTCAGTTCGACATAACCACCTGGGGAAGGCCGGAGCGTACAAAGACCGAAACGTTGTAATTAATATGGTCACAAATATGAAGACAATAGTCCGAATAATGTAAATAGATTTTAAGGATGTTTACGTCATCAGAATCTAATCAACTTTGAACCATTCAATAGATAGTGAATAACTCAACTTTTAAAGCAGTTCGTAGGCGATAAAGTGTTGTGGATTCCGGGATGAAATCCGGTATTAAGGAATAACAAACGCCAAGAAGGAACATAGGAAAATAAATGTATCCTGGTTAGTAGTTCCAGGAATGCAGGTTAGTAGTAAAATATATATACAGTCTTTGGTATCGACGTATCAATATATGACTTCTTACTGAGTCTACGTGCTTGCTCACTGTGACACGTTCATCCTTCTTTCTCGTTCTTCTCCCGGGTATTCACTAGCAGTAGTGTATGTATACCCTGGGTGAGTCCATTTGTGTAAAAAGGAGAGAATCCCTCAACATAAAGGAAAGTGAGAAGAAAAGGCTAACTTTAAAATGTAGAAGAACAGATCGCATGGTCGTTAGAAATAAGGGACTCCTAATATGAGAGAAGACTTTTTGGAAACGGTTAAATGAAAAATTAGTTTGCCAAAGTTTCCTATATATTTCTTATTGTCGGACAATTCTCAGTGCAAAATAACCAGAAAGAGCAGCGCGTACTGGACATTCCATTATAAATGGGTGCAGAAGCAACATAATCAGAAAACATCAGTTGACCGATAGCCTGATAACACATCAAATAAAGAATACCTTTTTTTTTTATTATTTAAGGACAGTTCTATAGAGCCGAAAGAACAGAATATTATAATTATAATTTTGTAATTGTCTTTATAATTAGACACCCTTTTATCTCGAGAGATAAACGTAATACGTTGTTTCTTCAAAATTCAGATGGTTGATGGAGAGACTGAAGTGACCTCTCCAGATCGCAGGTCGAAGCGATGATATATGGAGACTGTCCGACTCTCGGTCGTACTGAAAAAATCCAAAAAAAATGCATATCGTTACATTGAAAATATTATTCTGACTGCTGTTTTCTTTTCAGTTTTATCAGTATTTTCTTTTTTGCATCAAAATAATTGTTTTCGATCCTCCTCGTTTTCCTTCAATTACGGTTATACGAAACACTAAAGAACAAAACAAAATGTTACCCAGTACAAGTCTCATCTGAAACTAATTTGTCCTGTATGTCCGCTGGGAGCAGTCGTAGTAAGTCTAATAACGAAAAAAAGAAATTAATATTGTAGCAAAAAGAAAATGGCTGAAATTAGTATAATGCATAATGTCTAAAGATGAGATAATATTTCATTATTTGCGTCGGTTGAATCTGTAGTATTTTATTTTTGTTATTTCGAAATATTTTCTTCAATGGAAATATATTAATTCATTCATTAGTAATAAATGATTTGAAAATATTTTGACAGATGGCAATCAATGGATTGATGTGTGTACATGTAAGGATATGCATGTAAATATGTGCATATATATATATATATATATATATATATATATATATATATATATATATATATATATATATATATATATTAGATAGATCTTCTTCTATGAGTTTGGTCGTTGATTTTAATATGATATTTAAGACGGGATATTAAACAACTGCTCCCCAATTAAAAGCCAATTATATTTAAGTTGATATTAAAGCAAGGATAGTTTGCATAAAACAAACATATTACTCGTGGCAATCACGCGGTACATACTCATTTTAAAATACACTATCTAATCTTCAATCTCCTATATGTGTATATATATATATATATATATATATATATATATATGGCTTGAAGATTGTGTCATTTAGCAAAAGATAGATCGAAGGTTACCCTAATTCAGTTTTACGAATGCTATCTGAGGATCGGATGCAATCTCTTTCGAATTCAGAGTAGAGCAAAGCGGTATTCGGTTTTATTTTTTATTATATATTGGTCTGAATGTCTCAGTAAAACGTCAAGATGTCGGTCTCTATGCAGTACTGATTTACATGACTAAACATTCTCTATCCTATAAGTGCACAAGCTCCATCATTTAGCATTCTTCATATAATATAGCAAATATTAAACACATAGACACACACATAATGTATATATATATATATATATATATATATATATATATATATATATATATATATATATTTTTATTAGAAAAATTGATAAAGTTTAATGTTTTAAAAATACTGTACTAAGTAAAGATTATATTTGCTAATCATGAATGAAAAAAAAAACTCGCTACAATTCTGAGAACCTTCCCAGTATTAAAAAAGAGTTGAAAGTTTTTTGTGTATAGACATTCCGACTTCTGTATATACGTGGGGGGGTCATGCACGACATTATCCGAAAATAAGAGCCGTGATTGTATTAAATTTAAAGCGAAAGTACGTATAATTCAATAAAACATTAAATTACTTAAATATTATCCTTAATTTTGGAGGTCATTGTTTAGTAAAATTTTATTAAGAAGGCGTTGGCGTTAAATTCGTCAAGTAATTATTACGGATATCCCCACCCGCCCTGTAGAAAATATTCCAAAAATAGGTGTATCGAGATCGTTGTCAGCACCTCATAAAAATATCCACATCCGTGTTTAAAATGATTTTCTGCAATATTTTAAGGAAGTAATATTTATTTCAAATGAGATTAATTAAACATTATATCAGCTAATCTTCCTCAAATAAAGCTTACGAAAATTATATTTTATCTTATGAATTTTTTTAAAACAAAAAAAAATTACGTATTGTAAAAATACCGCAGCAGTTTTTAGCAATTAAGACAAACTCCAATCATTTTGAATTCGTTTCGAAAATACTTTGCTTACTGGAAATTAGATTTAATATATTAGCTTGAAATTAAAAAGAAATAAAATAATTTCAAGAAAGATTTTTCATTTTTAAAATTTAATTTTAAACCTTAAGTATTGCTTTTTTTTGGTGTTTCTTTAAACCTTGTTGGTTTTAAATATATTACAATGTAATAGCAGGAGATTTGTTAAGTAACGCGATAAGGTGTATGTGTCTAAAGCAAATTTAGAAATTAGAGTGCATTTTATGCATTTTCGCCTTCATAAATATCTTGTTCTCTTAATTAAAATGAATGCGTAAAAGCGGAATTATGCCCAGATTCGATAAACTGAGTAAGCAATGCATTATTGATTTGTAAAATAAATCATTTGTTTTTTTATATATTATTTCATATAAATTCCTAGATTTTACACCTATGTATTTCTTGTGGTAATTTTAGAGTCACTCCTGTAAATTCCTTATTTCATCTAACTCGTCCAATGGAGACAGTCCAGATAGATGAGATAAGAAGGAAAATGGTAAAATCTATATAAAATGGAAGCAAAAAGCAAACTTATATTCAACATCAGGAAAAGGCAGTTGTATTTTGGGGGCACATAATGAGGATAGTTGGCTTGGAGAGACTGATAGTCGCAGAACAGCCAGGAATGTGTGTCAGAGAAAAGCAGCGTGTAACGTACTTAACTTGAGCAAAATAATGGTAGAACAGGGTTTGGAAGAAAAAATATAAAACTTATTAAGGGCTGCATAGTACATGAAGATGTAGAGGGCATGATTGCCTATACCCTGAAGGGACGCGACACATAAAGGAAGTATAGTAAGAAAAAGGGTGCCTTAATCGATCATGACAAGGGAAGAAATGTTCGTAAGACATTTGCCCTGCAAGACAATAGCTTAGTGGGTTAAAGCGTTTATGATATAGTAATTGTGGGTTCAATCATATAACTGGGTAGTGTTTACTTGGAAACTGGCGGGCTGTACTAAAATCACTACACGAGATAACTCTACACAGGAACAGTGGTACGATAATAATCTACATCCGTTGTTCTGTATCCCTGTAGGTTACCCACATCGATATATAGATGATGAATTTCGGAGAGCAAAACTGCTGGAACATTGGAATAACAGCGAAAACATGAGGACTATAATGCGAATATATATTTTTTAAACAATGTCAACAGATATTTGAGATTATTTTTGAAATTCATTTACAGCAGTCACTTAGTTTATCATAAACATGCTGTTTAATATGATGTCGAGTAAAGGTAACATATGTATTTAATATGTAAAATCAATTGTATGTTCGATGTTGGTTACTTTTCCGAGGATATATAAATAGGAAACGCCATTACTATAACAGAAATATATAGATTATTGAGATAAAATGTTTTGCAAAGGCCCAATCTCTAGAATTTCTGAGATAACAATAAGTGAAAGCATCGGTAAGATGCTATCCCAACGGTAATAAGTATATTTGTTTATAAAATTCATTGTCGAGAGGGAAATAACATACCATGTTGTCGATCTGAAAGAAATATATATATATATACGTACATACCTCTGCACAGGTGAATAAAACCGACTGGAATATGACTATATTTGCAGCATCGGCCTTTCTCGTATTATTTTTCTTCCGTTAACAAAGCCTCTCCCTGGAGAGATATTAATTGTCTTTTTCTTATCTATCATTCTAGTTTATCGTAGCTCGTTATTTGTAGAAATCTTTGCTCGATATACCCCTTATCATCCGAAGGGTGGACGAAGATCCGGACGAACCAAAAATGGACAGGGACTTTCTTAAAACGGTGGAATCACCAAGAGAAAAGCTATTCATAAAGGAGATCTCTCTTCTGGAGTATTGTCGGGATGATGAATATTTCATTCTTTCTACACTATTCAGTAGAATTTATCGTGTGTATTCTATATGTGATTTCAAATCCTGGGATATTAATGTCATTATGTGCAGCGCTGTTTCATTTGAAAGCTATGCGTCTTTTAGTTTGATAGAGAAATACATATTTTTACGGATTTAATTTAAATTGTTTTTATTACATTAAAAATAACTAAACACTTCCATATCAACTGTTATAATAATCATAAATAGTTTACTTAAACTTATATACATTTTTGTATGCATCGTGTCTCTATATGCTCTTCTATTATCATGTCTCTCCACAACATCCACTTCTTCATAGCTTTTACTAATTTTTTGTTTTTTTTTGTTATCTTTCTGTGCAACGCGCTGTTTCATCTGTCCATTTTGCTTTCAATATGTATTGTGTGTTTCAAATTTTTTACGTCCTCTTTTCTTAATGATAAAAATGATTATTTGAACCAAGTGAACTTTTCTAGGGAATATGAAACTATAATAAACATAAAAATAATTTAATAAATATTTCCGATAAATGTCAGGAAAGAAATATGTCTACACTTAACAAATGATATCAGTAATCCTTCTGGTGAAGACTTGTAAATACTCACAAAGCGTGTTTCTTATTTTATAGGTAATGTTTAAAGATTTAATAGATTGTTTTAAATACGACATTTATGTTATTTGAAACATTATTTGTAGTGGATACCCGAAGATCAAGGAGATGAAATTTTCTTTATTAATATTAAGCGATTGCAAGGACCTATATACGTAATACCTACTATTTAAAGTAAAACATGTCGTTTATTTCAGACACGGTTATCCACTTAAAATTAACCATGTATCGAATTTCTTAAAATATTTTGTGTCTGGTGTTATCCGTTATTTTTCTTAAAGAAGTTATGTTGTAAAACTTCGAAAAGAATGCTGCAAATACCGTAATTCTCCATGTATAATACGCATTTTTTCTAATAAAAAAATAACAAGCGAAATTATGGTTGTGTATTATGCACAGTTACAAAAAATCCTCAAACAATTGCCGTTTTATAGGTCGGTTTCAGTTGCGGAATGACTACTCACCACAAAAATACGACACTTTTACACTAATATTCGGAGATTGCGACCCCATTTGGATGTCAAATAGAATCCTATATACCTAACGATACTTACAAATGTAAAATAAAATAAGAATTATCATAAATCTAAATTAGAATAATATTCATCTATGTTTAAAACCATTTTTAATAAGAATAGGAAACGCTGGCAGTAATGAAATTGGAGAGGTACAATTTATATTGTTCAATTACAAAACAAGTAGTGCATATTATGCGTGAGTAGAAAAAATTTCCTATAATTTCAGCGCAATTTTATGTGTGCGTATTATGGATGAAAGCGGATAATTAAGGCACACGATATGATCGCGTTAATATTTCACTTGTCACCGTTCTTCCATAACAATTTTCTATATTTGCATTAATAACTTCTGGTTAAATAATTAACTTTAGTTTCAGGAAGAGGTAAACCAACTTATTTCTACAGACAAATTTCTTGCTAGAGTCAATGTGACACGGAATTGTCTCCACTTAAGTCAACGAATATCTCATTCTACAATAACGTGCAGGTAACCTACGAGTTATCGACTGAGAAATTAGGAGAGTCAGGGCGAGCTGTTATTTCGGTTAGTCCTATTGTGTTATTTCGAACATGCGCTTAGCAAAAACCGGAATCCTTCTCCATCCAATTGAGAAATAGTAGGGCAGACAAGATTCTTAAGTCTGCGTAGGCAATCAGTTAATAGACAAAGTAGCGTTGGCAATGTTAAAAACAAGATGGCATTGTAAGACTCGGTACTACATTTGCCATGCTGGAACTTTGTAACAGAATGATATATATTTGTTGCTAAACAAAATACTGATTATATATATATATATATATATATATATATATATATATATATATATATATATATATATATATATATGTATGTATGTATATATACAAGTATCTCCAGTTATGTCTATCCAGGAACGCGCTCAAAGTTAGTATGAGACATAGTGACAGGTGAGAGGTTAATCATTAGGTTGTCTTTATACTTGAGCTAAGGTCGTCCAACACTCCTTTGTCGACTGTCATGCTGTCTAAACCTGATGGCCTTAGTTATTGTGTAACCACCCATCCTTACCAAAAGACCCTCAGAGTAATATTGTGATTGCATCAGCAATGTCTCAATTCTACCAAAGTTGCATTATCTGAGAAGATCGGCATTGGATACCCTATCGTCAAAAGTATAACCACAAATTGCGCGGTAGAAATTTTGTGGACGACATGCAAATTATTTATACGGGGCCTACAGTGTGGTCAGAACAGCCCCTCTATAAACCCGTATTTTGACGTCCAATTTGATAGCTCTCTGATTCGAGTAGCGGTGGCAAGGCTTCCCAACCTGGAGATTTGGCCTTCCGATGTGCTAAATCCTCAGCAAGGAATACATTTGAATTCTTCTTACTTCCTAAATATGTAAATGACTTTATATGATTCAAGTTCTTCCCAACAAACGCCATAGGAGTGTCTGCGAATTGATGAACTAATGAAAGTTGCCTGACACCCCGAATCTGCGTTGGAAAAAAAAGCCAGGTACCTCCGTTTTCTTTTCTTTTCATCCAACAGAGAAGCGGTTGACAAGTATTTGAGCTTTTTCTACAGATGTTAACACAAATGCAAGCATCATCAGCAAACAGAAGATCGCCGATGACGCTAGTTCTGTCAGTTTTTTTTAACTTTGAATCGCTGATGGTAGAAAAGGCCACCACTGATTAGAAATTGAAATTTGACACAAGCATTTATATCACCAAAAGCATTTTGAGCATTACTGAGGAGAGAGAAGAGAGAGCAACGGCCTTGAAAAACTCTTATTCATATCTATCTATCTATCTATCTATCTATATATATATATATATATATATATATATATATATAGAGAGAGAGAGAGAGAGAGAGAGAGAGTTATGCTGGCGATTGAACGATTCATTTCGATATTTTATTTGAATAAATCGTTCACTAGCCAGTAAATTACAATCAAAAGGCATCATGGTGCTCTTTTTCTCATAGGCGGTGGCCAAATGATCGTACTATAGAGTACAGCTGACGAAATAAAAAAGAAAAAAAAACATAAACGCAAAAATAAAAATGTCAATGGCGACAATTTACCCATCGCACCTCACACACACACACACACACACATAATGTGTGCTTTAAAGTACTGGGCCTGATTTTCACCTCACAGAATCTGATCAATTGAACAGACAGGTGTTATTTTTTTCTTTTAATATGTCATTCTTGTTTCATTCTTGTTTCGGACAAGAACATTTCTTTCATTTTCTCTTACGTATGCCAATAAGATTTACTGTGGAAAAGATGTGGGATGAAAGATTGGATCGTATTCCGCTAAGCCAAGCCCTTCCAGCACTATGACTACTATTAGACATTGTTGTTTGATATCTAATGTAAGAACTTCGAATATGTCTGCCACAAAAATAAGCGGACGCTCTTTTATCCAGCCGCTGACATTTGTTTTCTTTTCTATTGCCAATGTATTTCGGCTACTGGAAGACAAAATGACGATGAAACGACAAATTCCAACTAACTTGAAGACGATATTGTGACGCCAGGCGTTAACTTGGCCTAGATACTTCAAAGCCTTTTTATATTCTCGCTTTACGCAGACTATTTTAAATGAGACACATTTATATTATTATTTTTTTAATTCAATCTATCGGCTCTGGTATTGAACCATTCGTGTAATATATTGATTTTACTTGGAAATACAATATGTTGTTCTAAATCAAATGTCTTTCCTCTTCTGCAACAACGCATGGAATAATATTTCATATTTCTGACACATGTACACACACACACACACACACACACACACACACACATATATATATATATATATATATATATATATATATATATATATATATATATATATATATGTTAGGCTAAGAATAACTACAGATAATATTTTGGGAACATGTTAGAAAATTCCACTGAAATAATCTAGTGTATTAACGTAATTTAAAAATTCTAAAATCTGAAATGTGCGTTGTACCAATATTTTGTTCTCCTATTGAAATGGATAAATGGGATTTATTTATATTAAATCAAATATGTTTTGTGAATATTACGTTATTATGCTTCTGTGTATAATTAAATATATGAAAAGTGTGTTTATTATTAGTTTGGACTGTTCGCCTCATTTTTATTATCATATTCACGAAATTGCGGTCGTTATACGCTCTGATTTCTTCAGGTACGTATATAATACGGAATATAAACCGGCGGAATATGATAATAAAAACGCGCACAAAAGTATATATATATATATATATATATATTAAAAAGAAGTATATATATATATATTAAAAAGAAGATATGAAGAAAAATTAATTTTTTTTAATAATATTATTTTTAATAATATGTAGAAATCTCCACTTACCTGAAGACGGTCGCGAGACCAGAAACACGTGTCGTAGTAAAATTATGTAAAACAAAGCATAATATTTTTTCTAAGTAAATCCACATTACAACCAAAAACGTTTGCGGCACCTCTCTTCTCTTCTTTTTAATATACATACTTTTCTCTCGTTGGAACCACTACAACATATTCTTTTATATATATATATATTATATATATATATATATATATATATATATATATATATATATAATGCCAGCAGATTTATTATTTGCTTGATGTCAACGACATATATTAATTAATTCAGAAGTTACACAATCTGCAGAAACGTCCACACAGCCTTCTGGGTGCTGAATTATTTTCCACACTACAAGAACCTTCCCACAGTTGAAACTATATATATATATATATATATATATATATATATATATATATATATATATATATATATATATTGACTGAAAAAACAGCTACAAAAAAAAAAAAGTTTCTAATTATTATAGTAGTAACGAAAACAGTCTCTTAAATTTAAAAAAAATTCAACCTTAACTTAGAAAAATGTTATTCATAACGGATAAAACTAACAAAAACATATTTCGATTCGCATTTAATTTTAGTCTCCTCTGTTACTTGGATCTACTAAAAAAAAAAAATAATAATTTTCATGCTTAAGGATGGCTGAATGTACAGCCGAAAGTATTAGCCGAATAAAAAAGACCTTATACTACTTGAAATTATTAAAAACAAGGAACATAATATTCATCAAGTGGCTTGTAGATTAATGAAACTTTGATAGATTTGATTGCGAAGATTTTTTCGCCACTTATATCATTAATTTTACGAATCTACTTATTGTATGAATGATTAACATATATATATATATATATATATATATATATATATATATATATATATATATACAGAAATATATGTAAGTGTGTGTTAATAATCGTATAGTTTTGTGCATTCAATCTGAATTTTTATTTTTCTACTAATAATATTCAGTTATATAATCAGTCAACAACCAGTGATTTCCACGCGTGTAATTTTACTGAGTACATTAATTAAAACCTTTATTCGAGCTGTAAAAGGTTTTATTCCGTAAATAATTAGTCATTTACACCAAACAGAAGCACAAAAATGAGTGTATATTCCATATTTCATGACTAATTAAAATGTTATTCAACATACAATCTAAACATGCTTAAATTCACATTCCTTAAATGACTTCTTGCTACAGAGTTAAACGTTTGTCGAATAAACAATATTAGATAAAAAATCAAGCCCAGTAATTAAAAATAACTATCTACAGAATTAAATCTTAAAAGCAATTTTTAGTCATACTATTTACAGCGTTTGAACTGTTACTCACATCTTTATTGACATATTCACGACGTTTCAGTCGTTATGTTCTTTTCAGGTGATAATCGTTGAAATTTCGAAACGAAACCTTTATTTAGTCTGCGTAAGTAGAATTTTCTATTTCCACGGTTCATGCTGTTTCTTAATATCTCAGTTTCACTTAATTCCCTTTAGTTATTCAGCTCTTCATTTTTTGAATTTTTTTTTGTAATTAGATATAATACCTCATCAGAAAAATATAGACTGATGTTGATGCGATCTTTTGTATGAGATTCCCCTTTGGTTTCAGGATATAGGAGTTAACTGACCCCCAACAAATCCTGTCATTTGTTGCTCTGAACAACTTTTGGATGCAATATTATCCATTTCTCATGATGTTATCTTTTTACAAATCTTGTCAAGTAATTTATTCACAATTTCCACTTACTTTTCTTCCCTTCGTTGTATTCCAAGAGTGTTACATGCGAGAACGTATTTTTTTCTCAATATATATACCAGATATTTCCGCAGATTATTTCCTATTTTATTCATCAATTTCTTTGATTCGATCTGCTATAATATTTCCATATATTCCTACCCTGTTATTCACAACATTTATGAGTAGAAGCACATCACACACTTCAAGTCTCTTCAGCCATGAAAAGGATCATCCAACATCCCTTCCATATAGGGAATTATATATAACATCACAGTTTAGTATTATTTTTCTAACGATATTTTACCATCTCTTAAAAAGTCGAATCAGTTTCGTCAGATTCGTCAGATCGAGACGTTCATATGGATGTCATGCATGGCCACCAGATCGTCAGCTGCTTAGAATTGCTCAAATCAATACATAAACAGGGCTTTGAGCGAATGAAACCTGTAACTCTCAGTGTGGTACAAAATATTTCAAACCTTGTGGACTAAGGCTGCAGAATTACAGGCAAAGTATTGTAGCAAATAACGGATATGACATCACTTGAAGACTTTCAGCAATAGCAACAACTACAATAGATTTCCCCTGTAATTTGAATGGAAAACTAAACCGTGATGTTGACATGCCACGCTAATTCACAGGAAAAGTTAGGGAGAAATCCCCTATCGATACTGGATAGAACGATAACAGCCAATGAAAATAGAGAAAAATTGTTTTACAATTCCAGAAAAATTGTTTTACAATACATATCTTATCAATGTCTACCGACTGTGGCACCAGCTGGCCACTCAATGAATACCGAATGTTTCCTCATAAGGATTCCTAATATTGATTTACTTCTTGGGAGCATTCTTTTGCAGTTCCTGTTCGCCATCGGATTTCTGCGAAATTTCTTTTTCTACACTTTATGGCCAGTGAATTTCGGTACTTACTTGATTTTCCGTCCACTTTACATAGTGGACGTGAACATCTCACATGTTGGACTGTTTCTTTTGCTGATAATAATGTACTCTCTCTTTTTGCACTTAATACAGTCCCTTATTTCAGCTTTCTTTTTAGTAATTTATCCAAGAGTTCTTTCAGGCTTCGATCGAAGTTTCCAATTTGGACAGTGCCATTTATGTATGTGTTCAAGATGACTTCCTCTGATAACTAATCCTGATAGGTGATCCTGTTTGGGTAACAAATGCACATTATTTAAAATAATGATATTTTGATTTCATAACTATCAACAAAATTTCGAAGATGAACAATGACATTTATAATTATAACTATATTAAACTAAATAATATATAATAATCTTAAAACTATATATTGCTTCATATTAAACTATTATTAGAATATCTGAAATTGGTAAAATTTCGCGGAAACTTACATCTTTATATTAGAGGAACAGTGATAATTTAACGAAAAAATGAATGATGTATCCTACGTTACGTAGTTTGTCTTTTGAAAGGGCTTCTCCAGATTAAAAATTTTTATAGACGGAGATTTATATATGGATTGGGAGACAAAATATAATAAATACTCGTTACAATTTTAAATTTATAAACGCTGAAGATATATGTATATCTAACTTTAAGATTTATTTTTATTTTTGTTTTTAAATATCTGTAGACACATAGTCTAGCTAACCTAATTCATTTTATTTTGATATTGTTTTTAAATGTCTCAAGTTTCGGAGATGTTGCGAGTCAAGCTAAGCAAAGTTTGATTTTTTTTTTTAATTTCAAAAGAATGCAGAACATTTAATCAAATCAAATTTATAATTTCTTGTGGAGAAATAATATTTGTGATAAATAATTTTACATTTTTGGGGGCGAATTAACAAAAAACGATATCCAGAATATTTCCGCCATGCAATCCCTCTTGTCTTTATTTAATACAAAGTCACATTTAAGCCAACGTGTGCTTCGTAGTTTTTTTCGGCCAGACTTATTTTAACCTTCTTTTTTCTCTCTTCTTCTTCATTTAGTGAATAAAAATCTTCCACACAAATACATTTACTACACGGCTCTATTTTTCTGACTACCTGGGAGCTTATTTTGATTTATTCGCCTTTACTAGTGTGGTAATTCGTTATTTGCAGTCTCCTGTCCGCCTTCCTAAATTTATACGAGAGTTTAAGTTTATATTTGAAGATAATATTAACCCACATCTCATTATATTTTTCGAAAACCAAGGTGTCAATAGAAAAAAAAAGAAAACTAAGAAAACATAAAATATGAAGCTAACCTCTTTTTCCTTTATTTTAAATAAGAAATTAATTCATTTTACCGAATCTCTTGTTAATTATTTTCATCTCATAGTTATATATAATGTCTTAATATTACTTCTTGGCATAATTTGCCAAGGATGTTGTTTTCTTTTAATTGTAGTGAATTGTTTAGAAGGCTAAAATTACGTATTTTTTATGTAATATATTTATTTATTATCATATATCATTTTATATTTTATTCTGTTTATTACACACACACACACATACATACATACATACATACACACACACACATATATATATATATATATATATATATATATATATATATATATATATATATATATATATATTTATATATGTAGCTTATACGTTATTTTTATAGATACAGATATTTAAATAAATGCTACACGAAATCGTCATATAGCCTGACGTGCAATACCATTTAGCTACATAGTAAGCATCTGGTTATCAAGTTCGAATTACTGCTTTTAAATAAAAAAAATTCCCATAATTCGTCTTATATGACGTTCCGTGTCTGATACAGATTCGATTCTTGTCGTAGGACATATATTTTCTATCTAATTTCTTGGACATTCGGGCCGATATTGTTGTTAATATTGTTTATTATAAACAGAGCATTTAAAAATAACATATTCTTGCGATCCGTTTTATTTGGAAAACTGACCACAACACGTTATGTCCCCATGGATAGGCAAAATTTACATCTCTGAAAAGATATTCACACGAAAGTGTATCCCACTCCGAGATATATCTTTTTTTTTTTAATTTGTGACACGCAGAGACGCCATTTTTCGATTTTTGACATTTTGCACGCGAGATATTTTCGAATCTGTTTTCGTCCTGGAGGTAAGCAATTTTCTCTACCGTTACACTGACTGTTGCATAAGGAAAAATGCATACAATCCCGGGCCTATTTGCCTTCTGTGGTAGTTCACTACAAAGGCAAAATGTTCATTTACAATTAACATTGAAATAACGTTTTATTTTTCCTTTCCATTTTTCCGTTTGATGTTTCTTCTTGTTCTGCGCCTTTCCCATCTTAATGTTCTCTTTCTTCTTTCTTCCCTGTTTGAGAACTGTTGTGCCAGAAGCTTCTAGATTATACGGCCGCTTCAATTATTTCTTTCAGAGATTTTCTTTTTTTTCTGATCTTTTCATTCCAATTTTCGATAAGGCCTGGCCTACGTTTTCTCTCAATAGTTTTGCAAAATGTTTTCCATCCGTTTATTTGACATAGCAAGATCCGTTGTTGTTGGTATTTGCCACGTTTCCATTGCTAGCAAGAATTATGAACTCTTTCCAAGCCAAATTCAACTCTAATACCATTAGTTGTTTAGTGCTGTTGTAAATAATTTCGAGATTTGGGTAATGTGCTGCTTCTGAAACGTGTTTTGGAGTTCTAATTAATTTCATGTCAAATTTAATTTTAACTTTTATGAAAGATTTCTTCAAAAGATTTACTTTCAGAAAAAGATTTTTAATATAATTTTTAAATTATTTTTTAATTTTGCAAGTTCATCCATGAAAGTTTATATTTTTTCTGATTTTTCTATACAAATTAAGCATACGCAAAAGAAACATGCGTTAATACTAACAATACATAATTTTTGAAATATTTCGATGAATTATGGAGTTTTACACAAATTATTTTAATTTCTTTTTATAATTTTAATTATAACAATCATTTAAAAATCTGCATTACTTCAATCGGATTAGATGATATTTTTATTAATTGAAATCTATATTTACGAATCAAAAATTGAAAAGCTTAGTAAATGTCGTTTCCATCCAGTATTTAAAAAAAATATTTTTTTAGTGTAGAAAAATTCCCATTTTCATAATTATGGACGCCCGTCACGTGTTTAAAGAGTTGTCCTAATAAAAGTAGGGCTGTCTGCAATTCTTTCATTATACATTTCTGTGTTTACGTCGTAACAGGTTTTTCAAATCATCCCTTCAAAATGTTATACTTCAAAATTTAAAGTAATCTTTACTTTTTTTTAAATTCATATATTAATGAATAGTTTTATTATATATATATATATTTATTTGAGTGTGGGTTATATTTAAATTAATTACCTGGAGACGAAACCTAATATAATTCTACCAAAGAGAAAAAATAACTTTAACTTAAATAATTTTTTTCTTATTAAATTTCAATTTAAATTCTTATTTTTTAATTTACCTGTCATTTTGAAATTTCCTTTCAAATTATTTTTACTTTAACTCCTAATTCATAAAAATGTTTTTTTTTCTTTGTAGTTTTGTTAATTTTACTTTGTTTTAAGTTTATTCTTTTTGTGAGAGTGATTTTGCTAAATTCCTAAGACTATAACTTCAATAAAATATCAGATAATTGCTGAAAATTAATTTTTTAAAATGATTAGTTAGAAAAAAATCAAACGCAATGCGTTCACTTATACTTCGTAAATTTATGCTAATTTCTGGTCGACCATACGTGGCTTTCAACACTTTCGTCTGTCAATCAATCGATTAACATGTCAGAAAACAAGACTCCGTGGTTAAGAAATGCGTGTATACTATGTTTTATGCTAGAAGTAAGTAATATGTTTTTCAAATCAGATTAATTTAACTTTGCATTTGATAATTTTCCTCAGATGACATGTTACAAATATATATTTTATCGATGGGAGACTTGTAAAACCGAGAAATGATTTTATTCACAAATCAATCCAAATGGCTGATATTTACAGATGATTATCGATTTTCTGAAAGCGAGCAAAAAGTTGACATTCAAATTAATATAATTTTTATTTGAAATGCACCAGCGTATTTTGCGTACTGAAAATAGTCAATTTAATCATTTAGCTTTCAATTAAAGCTCAAAAGAAAGCTTCAAGAATGCTTTTCCTTCTTGTAAATATACATTTTAAACGTCAGGTAGAGAAAATGTAGTATGGTACATATATAGATATATGTTAAATTTGATAACTTCTGAAATAGTTTTTATTTCTGCTCAAACGCACCTGTTAGAACGCATATTAAAAAAAGACTTTATGCTGCATTCTGAAGGGTTTTGATTTCTGTTTCTTAATTTCGTATTATAATTATGAATTGGATTATATTACCTTGGTTGTAGGTCGTGCGAATTAATTTTTTGTTTTATTGTAAAATATAATTCAAATGGAAGGAATATTTTTGCTAATATTCAGAAAAGTTTTATATAACATTCTTCAAACGTATCTCTTTTAGGTTACCGCTTTTTAATATTTCATTCTGATTTTTTATTCATTTCTTGATAGAATGAAAAAGAAATGAAACAAGCATTTTGATATTTCGTTTTTATAATCCTCCAAAAAATAAAGAATTTTCTTAAAAAAAAATATTTTCAGGAATTTCTTAAATGCATATCATTTCCGGGAACAACACTGAAGATTTATCACTCTTTTATAAGGATATAAATTTACTTATTTTTAGTTAGTTCCTTCATTTTCATTTCATCCACAAACAGTTAAAGCATACACTTATTATTTGCACAAGGTAATATTTTTTTTCGATTTCATATTCTTCATAAGAGACCATATTTGCTTTTGCTTCTTTTATTGTGTTTTTGTTTGTTTGTTTGTTTCTAACATTTAACATTTTCTTGGTAAGATTGGGATCGAGATTTGAAACATTTTTACGTATAAGTGGAAAGCATAGTTTCTTTATTTTTTCTTGAGACCCTACTGTGAGTAATGCTAGATATCATCGCAAAGATGATTATTCAAAACTTCATTATAGGCAAAATCCGCAATCGTAAACATTTAAAAATCTGATTTCGAAGTCGGATGACACAGTATTATATTATCTCTAATGATTGAGTGGCTAGAAAGTTCGATTTCTAGCTATGACACCAGGGTTCGAATCTCACCACGGTTGATTTATCAGGGAGGTTATTTCTGGATAATATCGACATGAGCGCGCGTCAAATTTCGTTAAGTAGTTATGAAGCATATGACTGGTTAACTTAGGTCTTTTGAGTATAACTAAGGAAACGGGGATGATTTATGTTAACACAAATCCTAACATATCTTGAACAAGGCTTTGTCACATTATACGCCCTCTCCCAGAATCTGTAACTGTAGTTTGGTCATTTTAAGTACAGTATGAACAACAGGGAGACACGGCGGGATGAGGAGGTGTATCTAATAGGGATTTGATAATCGCCCTAACAGTAGTAGCCAATGATATAATTTCTGGAGTTGTCGTATCACACACACACACAAGCACCCACACAGACGCTCGTGCGCGCTGTGTGTGTGTGTGTGTGTGTGTGTGTGTGTGTGTGTGTGTGTGTGTGTGTGTGTGTGTGTGTGTGCAGATATGGAAAAATAGGAAAGAACACGTTGGGTAAATAATCCGGTGTTCTGTAGTATTTTTTTGTTTTTATTTTTTAAAAAAACAGTGTTCCCACAGAAGTAGAGCTTAAATTATAATTATTTTTTTAAAAATATGATTCCTTCGCTACATAAGAGTTCTCATGTCTCAAAAACGAGAACCGAAAGCCTCAATATAATTATTAAAATTAAATTGATTTAAAGTATCAAGCCCTGATACATCCTTAAGCGAAAATTTATGAATAAACAATCTCAAAATTTACGCATCTTTATAAGCATGTTCATATTGGTTACTCATAAATTTTCGCTTGAGGGTGAAACAGGGCTTGATTCTTTAACTCAATTTAATTTTAATAATTATATTGAGGCTTTCGTCTCTCGTTTTTGAAACATGAGAACTCTTATGTAGCGAAGGAATCATATTTTTAAAAATATTATATATATATATATATATTAAAATATTTTATAAATATATATATATATATATATATATATATATATATATATATATAATAAATATATATATATATATATATATATAATTATTATGGAAAATAACGCTAAATATTTTAAAACAATCTACATTACAATCAAAAAAACTTTTGCGGTTTCTCTCTTCTTTTTAATATACATATTTTTCCTCGTTGGAACTAATATAACCTCTTCCTTATATATATATATATATATATATATATATATATATATAGATAGATAGATAGATAGATAGATAGATAGATAGATAGATAGATAACTATACTCGTTTCGAAAAAAAACTCGAATTTTTTGATTTGCCAATAATCAAATCAATCTCGAGGGAAAAAAAAAGGTTGTAAAAAAAAGAAAGAGCGAGAAAAATGAAAGTCTGTCGAAAAAAATCGCACAGATACAGGTTTGAAGCCCAAAGAAAACAATCCCGACACGAGTAAACAGCTAACAAAAGAGCTCGAAATAACCGTAGAGCAGACCTAGATAAACCTAGTGAGTCAGACAATCCTACCCAGGTTTCACCTAAACGGATCGTCTGGGAAAGCCGGCTTTCCCTGATGATCCGTTTAGATGAAACCTGGGTAGGATTGTCTGACTCACTAGGTATTATATATATATATATATATATATATATATATATATATATATATATATATATATATAGAGAGAGAGAGAGAGAGAGAGAGAAAGAGATCTTGCGTAAAGCATTTCGCTTAAACACTGGAGTGTCGAGTTGTTCGTTTTCCAATTTCTTTACTATGGGGAATATTGTGAGTTGGATGCTATGATTGATTACTTAACTGATCATCGAACACTCGAACCATTGTTTTTTAATGATTATAATATTTTTAATGATTATAATATTTTTTGACATATTTCATGTTGGAATTTCTACTATTGTTTTTTTTTTTGTGGGGGTGGGTAATTTACTTTTGCATACACACAGCTGTACCGTGCAATCGTGTGGAACGCTAAGTTGTAAAATTGACTCGGGTACCGACCGACACATTGGTGTGTCGCGGGTTTTAATTGACACCCATGATATCCTTGCCTCATATATAAAAAAGGTCACTTGTACCAAAATATGGTATACGAATGGATACTCTAGTTTTCTGTGCATGAACCACTTTCCAAAATTAAAAATTTGAATTTTTCTTTATTTTCGTCTCGAGAAAATTTCACCTTGAACTCTGAAACTTGTGACCTTATTTGTAACATAAGTTTTCTTATAAATTCTTTGCATTCATTGTGTGGAGTAATTTCGATTAGAATTGTGAGCTGTTAAAAAAAATGAGACTGCTAGTATAACACAAGTAAAAGGATGAAAATTGAAAATCATTCCAAATATCACCGGCATACTACTTGACAATCAATAAAATCCGAGCCAAGTCTTTTTTTGTAAATCAATATAAATCCCTTTTACAAACCATGATGAACATTATGAGTTACTTGAGCCAATGCTTAATACATTCACTTTAAATATTTTCAAGGTTTCTTGTAAATGTCATACCTGTTTTAAACGGACATGTATAGATTACTCTTCATGAGACTCCTAACATTCAAATAGCGAACTTGTTCTGTCTATACACCTTTCTCGTATAAAATGTCAATGCTTATATCAAATGTCAACTTTAATATTTATATACATTCTTTGAAAATAAAATAAAAATGCATTTGTTTCTATCTGAGGATGTCACATCCATAATACTCACAAACATCAAGCTTTCTCATAGTTTTCATATTCTTTCGTCTAATGCAGCTGTTGTAAGCCATATCACAATTCTTTCGAATTTCCAGCAGCTTTTTTGTTCCAATTTGCCTCGATTTAAACGGATATATTTAATAAATTGAGATTAGTATTAGAAACAAAGAAAATAGTGCGAAAGTCTTAATTAATGTCCTTCTTTCTCACTGGAAGTGACTATTGGACAATTTCCTTAGGGATAAAAAAGTCTAGGTGCAACAGTATTATGGTTCTACCGATGGATGTTAATAATACAAAGGACTGAACCCTTTGCTAAAGAAGGTTTAAGAAAAATGGAAGCAACATGACTCATTTCTGTCTGAATTTTCAGGGATTAGAACATCATTATTTAGTCGATATACATATATTCGTACTATTCTTCACCATCGTTGTTATTGTTATTGCATCATTTCGGCCTTTCTGCCGTCCGGACTTCAGCAGTTGCAACTCTAATCAGCTGGAAGATTAAATGTAAATTTGTTTATTAGTTTGTTTGTTTTTTTAAAACTTAACGACCCATCGATCAGCAAGAGATCATTTAAGGTCAAACAGTTGTTTTTTTGTGGTTTTTTTCTTTTTCTTTAAATAAGCTTGAAATGCTTTCAAAAAGACTTTCCCTTTCCTTTCCTTCTTTTTCGATGTTGTCTTGCTTTTAAAAAAAAAAAAAATTCACTGTTTTCGGAGGTGCGTTTTTCTTTGAAAATTTCTCACCTGGCAAGTATCAAAGTTTCCCCCCTTCATCATCAGACACCAAATTGTAATTATAGTTTATTATATAGTCCAACTTTCCTAAGAAAGGTCAAGATCAAATTGGGGTTTGATTTTTCGAAAAAAATTTTCAAGTTGTTCACGTTGTAAAATAATTTTCGAATATGTGCCATGTCACCGCAATCAAGCAGGAAGTGCTTCACAGTATAAGCCTCCTGGCATGCTATGCATTCAGGAGGATCTTCGTCTTTTAGGAGGAAGCAGTGAGTTATGTACGTGTGTCCTATGCGAATACGGTATAAAACCACGTCTTCTTTGCGTGATTTTCTGTGTTCAGTTGTTTCTTTAGAGAGGGTTTGATTTTAAATAATTTGTTGTTTTGACAGTTGTTCCAAGCGTCTTGCCATTTCTTCAAAATAAAGTCATTTATTAGGGGGTTATAGTCAGTGTATGGATTAGATGTAAGACTTACTGGTCAATGAACTAGTGAATGAAAGCGTTGTTTGTGAATTTGTTCACATCCAGATAGTGAGATCAACTCCTTGTTTGGGCAGTGGAAACGCCGAGTAATATCTCTTCAGTACCAAATAAAAATGAGAACTAGATAATATGCGTTGACATGGGCAGTGGAATGAGAACAGTCTAATCCACTTAGAATACCCTAAAGGTTACACAGATAAATGAGGAATGTCAGAGAGCACAACGGCCGAAACGTTGTGATGAAAACAAAGTTGAGGAAAATAGTCCGAATATAAATCTAGTTAAAATATACACAGGGCACATAACAAGGAAAGAGAATAATGTACTTTCGGTACTTGTGTAAATGGATGTCAGAACAGGGACTGAGGAGATGGTGAGATGTTAAAATGTAAGAGCTACAAAAGATAGGAAGTCGTAGAAAGCCATGATTGATAACGCCCTGAAGGAACATAGAGCATTGGAAAATAACACAGACTTCTGAGAGGGATCAGAAACAGCCCACTTGATAATACAGTTAACACTTCCGAACGTTTATCGTGATATTAAACCTAGAAACGAATGGCTTTACATTTAATCACTTCACCTCAAGCAAGGATATAATTCCACTAAAACGCGAAGGTTTACTAGGAGAGAAAGAGGATGAGATTTTCCCGACGAAAAAGGACAATAAAAGGACAGATAAGGAAGATAAAATCTGGCAATTGACCTTTAAATTAAACTTTTGAGGTTGGTTGCAATGAAAGCAATGAAACTGAATAGTTACACAAGGAAGAAATTCGAACAGAACTTACGGTCACCTCTAGCTAGTTCAATAAAAAATAGCCATTATTTAACATTAAGTATTAAACTTAACTTCATATGTTCAAGGTACCAAGGAGGAAAGCTCATCAAATTAAATTTCATTATAGAGATAATAGAAACCACATGACGGGGATAGAAATATAACGGAAGCCGATATGCCAGGTCAGGACAGATAACATGGCATAATTTTGAGATTTTTGTCTATAATTATTAGATATATAATAAGAGAACCAGACAAGACAAGACATGACAGCAATACTCAATTCAGGAACGAATGGCATATTCATAAATGTGTAAGATTGCTTATTTATATTGTAAAAATAGCATAGGAGATTTGTGTCGGTTCATGAATTTGGTTACATAGTAAATGTAAGTTCAACATTGGCTGACTAAAGTCAAAAGCGACTTTCAGTCTGTTAACTGAGGTAAAAGATGACTTGTTAATTTTAACGCCTCATAAACGAAGCTGCTCTCTATAAATCATCTGAGGGACCCTTTCCTGACTTCCATCAGTATGGTTGATGCTAACATATTCGAAAGTGACGCGTTGCGCCTCCTCAGGCAAATGCTATCCCTACCTTTCCACGTTCGTCTCTTATCTCCATGCATATATCAGGGGTTTACAAAGAAACATAGGAGAGGAGAAACTGCAGACGAGAGTCAGAACTGCTTTTTTCGGACGTTTTCTGTCTTATTTCAAAACGTATACAATCCATCAATATCAGGACACTAAGCCCACCGGGTCCAAAACACTCTCAATCGGTTTTGAGAAATCTAACCAGGACGATAGGGTCAGAAATAAAATTCACTGTATTAATCATTTTTCCCATTTTTTTTCCTAGCATACCACTTCAGAAACTCTTACTGTTATGATTTTATTTTAAAGTATTGAGTTTTCAAGATCATTCTCTTTACGTAGATTCATTAGAAGAAATCGAATCCGCAGATGTAATTAAATATTCTTTCGGTAATTCCTTTTAGAATTTGATTATTTTTCCAAGGAAGAATTTACTAGAAAATCAATAAAAAAATTGAAAAAAACATAACCTATAAATTAGGCTGAATTTGTCGACAAGATACTCTCAAAAAAGAAATATCAACAATCAACCGTTAATAATCAAGTATATTTGAAATCAATTTAACATTTTTCGTATCAGTTGTAAAACAACTATCATGATCTTGTTTATTAGGCTAACTTAAGCTTAGAAATAAATATTTGCCGGACGAAAAACATAAACTGCCAGTATAAATATCACCTTATTCAACAATGGAAATGGTGGGGTGAAGTTTTTGAAAAACTAGAAAGACGCTGACTCGAATTCCATCCTCACAACACGTGTAGTTCGGAACAAACGCTCCTACTTGTATTCATAACAGCACACAAAAAAATACGTCATGAACAGTCAAACACGAAGAGGAATTAACACCTAAAAGAAACGCCCTTGAAAATAAATAAATGTTTGGAAGCGATTGGAAACATGGACAATACACATAAATTTTACACTCTCTTACTCCAACTAAACGAAAAATATTGTAAGAATGCTGCAGAATAATAAAAATTAATCCCATTTTGCTTGTCTGCAATATTCAGTTTAAAATTTATGTTTAAATATATATATATATATATATATATATATATATATATATATATCAACAATATATGTTTGTACGTATATATATATATATATATATCGGAGTTATTTTTTCTGATTTCTTTTTGAATTTGTAGGTCTAATGAATTGGATCGTATTTACGATTTCAATGGAATAAATTAGGACCTGGGATTTTAGTGTTTAAGCCTTTTTATTATATCCTTACTCTGTCTTGGACACTGAGTTCTACCTGGATTCTATCCTCTTGTAATTTTCTTTACATATATATATGTGTGTATGTGTATGTATGTATATAAATTTGTGTTTTTTAGATATATATACATATATGTATGTATATATTAATCACTAATATATATATATATATATATATATATATATATATATATATATACTATGTGTGTGTGTGTATGTGCATGTAATTACAGGATTAAAACAAATACATGTTAAAAATCGTTACATAATGCTTACATGTTTCAGCACTCAGACTGTTTCTTCTCAGAGGATGATAAAAACTGTTGAGCAAAAAATTATTTTTAAAGTTCAAAACTATGCAACCGCAAATCAAAATTAAGAATAAATTAAAAAGAGACATGTAAATTAGGGACATGTTAAAGTGTCGACATGTTAAAGTGTGGTTTGAATTACAATCCTAGACAAGGTCATGAATTGCAGACGAGACATTAATATACACTATAATCGAATGCTAAACTTGTATCAAAATTATGAAACAATTGTAACTCGTTCAATTTTATAAAGAAGCTAATTTGTTTGTGAAGAAATGAAATCCAACAGACAGTGGAATTATAATCCATTCCTTCGTATCACGTCCCTGGATATATATATATATATATATATATATATATATATATATATATATATATATATATATATATATATATATATATATATATATATATTTTGATGAAAATGAAGTTTTGAACTATTGGAAAATATTTATTTCCATTGCGTATTATACTTTAAATTTACGCGGCCAATTTTCTTTAATACAAAAATTTTAAGGTATTACACATTTTCAAATATATATCGTAGTTAAAAATATATACCAAACTAACGATGTCAAAAGCATATTAGGACACATTGGTATATATAATATTCCATGCTTCAGCCTGGTTTGCACTTATGAATCGTAGAGGTTATACGAAAATATTCACAAGCCTTTAAGAAATTTGACATATTAAATCTCTATCCATGCCGACCATCCTTCAATTCCTACATGGCGTTGGAAGACCTCTGATAGATTTGAACTTTTAGTCTTCGCCATAATTGGGCAACTGGATTCAAGTGAGTAGCGCAGGGAAGCAATTTTCCATTGTTCCGTACAAACCATTTGCGAGTTACTTTAAGTGTGTGCTTCGCCTCGTTATATTTTGAAAGATCCGAACTTCTTCACGTTCCAGCTCTTGAGCTGAAGGATACAATCTGTATTCCCTAATACTCCAATACATAGCTCTATTCCGGGATTTTTCAATTACTTGATTGACTCTCGCACCATTGAAAGACAAACGGCACCATAACATAACACGTTCACCTCTATGATTTTCAGTGGAGTGCTTTGTTTCTATTTTATTTTGTGATTTAGAATGTCGGCCGATGTAACTTTTCTCCATAAAAGACCAGCTCAAAGTAGCGACTGTCGTAAGTGAACTGATATCATTATCGCCTAAAAATATTCAGCTTAAATAAAATTCGGTTGGTTGATCTTTTCATCAGACTTGAAATGCTCGTACATTTTCTGGATTTCATATAGAGAGTATTTTTCAAACACTATGGAAAGTAATGATTGCATTAGTACTTAGAAGATTGTATTTCTCCTATCTTGGGAGTGACTAAGGACGTTGTAGGCAGTTTATATGGATAGTAGGAAAAGATGACAGTTAACCTTAGACATGAACAGGTTAAGAATGGAATGATCGCGGAAGCATCCACTTAGAAGCCGGTTACATAAGCAGGGATACACAGGAAGATTCTGTTCGAGTGGAAAAGATTTGGAACACATAGAGAAAGTGTGTAGTATCAGATTATGGAATGCAACTTAGTCGGATCAGAGTTATCTTGGTTTATTGCTTCTTTATCTTTGGTTTATTTTGTTTTTCGTTATTAGGTTATTCCATGAATACAGTGATGCAACAAATATATATATATATATATATATATATATATATATATATATATATATATATATGTGTGTGTGTGTGTGTGTGCGCGCGCATGTATGTATGTACGTATGTATGCATGTATCAATTCACCCCACGCAAGGCAATAATGCTACTAAGATGCAAGGGGATAATGAGAAGACTTTAGATGAAACCGGAACCTAATCGTAAACAGGAAACAAGGGACAGACCTATACTCCTGTTCAAAAGACTGAGCAGTAGTGTGTACCGATATTGTAATTTGTTTAGTAGGCAATATTTTGTAAGCGATATTGTAGCATTTTTATTGGCAAAATTCAGATTCTATTCGTGTTTAGGTTTAAAATGATTATACAGATCTTCAAGCAACTAAATCTATTCGCTCTATCTTGAGTAATTTCGAACGCTTCCGTATCACCATGAACGAAATATTTTCATAGAATATATAACATTTCGTGTGTTATATACAGGGATTTCTTTGCGAATACTATTCCTAAACCAATATCGCATATCATTAAATGACATAATGTGTAAAATGGTTTCATAGACCTTGATTCCAGCGCCTTTATAGAAATAGTTCGACAGATACTTTTGTCTGATATACTTGACAGTCGGTATAACAATTTTATTATAGTTATTTTGACTTTAGATATAAACCGAAAATATTTTTGCGCGACATTTAATATTTTAATAATGTGTAAATAAAAAAAACATAGATAAGATTAATACCACTGTTTCTTTCAATCATTTTTCAGTTGACTTTTGAAAGATCAACACCTTTGTTTCAGCTACTTGTCTTTGTGCTGAGTACGAAATTACTCCCTTTAGCCACTCTTTCAAATACGCGCAAACTGAGGAAAAACACGGGAAGACATTCGTGAGCCTATGTAAAAGAAACTTCGGACAAATGAAAACTTTGTTTCCACACAAATTAGAAAGACAACAAAATAATGAGTATGTTCGAAATCTTTATTTACATAGAATAAGGACAAAATTAAATCAACATGAGCGCCTGAAATGATGGGAAAAGATGTCTCTATTCATTCGTCCAACGGTCGAATTTTTTCGTTGTCCGTTTGTTTTGTTAGTCTTAACGAATCACCTGACGCTTCAAATAACTTTATTTCAACATTCTAAGAAATCTAAGTATTTCAAACTCTATCTTCGTCTACTTTTGAATGTATGTAACTGTATAACACTATTGTGAGCAAGGAACTCTTATTACCTTTTTGAATATTATTTTGTATAAGATCATTTAACACTTTCACTACTACTCATTTGCCCAGTGCTGCCCCCATCCGGCCAGCCAATTTAAAAGAAAATGCCGAATTTCAACCTACATATTTTATTACACAGAAAACTGGCACCAGTGTGTTTTACAGCCTTCCATTTTCATGGATATACCTGGGAATGACTTACCAGATCAGTAATGGGTATACACATGATATCTTTTGAAGCATTGCCCTATGGGATTTGACGATAGATGGCGTAACGGGACACTCATACCAGCGGGTATGCAAAAAAAACGTAGGTTTCCGTACTTAGCCAGCTGGAGCAAGATAAGAAAAACGAAGATCTCCCTAGTTAGCAGCGGAAGTGTTAATCTGTTGTATGAATATATCCTCTTCATGACAATTTGATTTATTTTCCTGAAACGAGCTACTGACATAAGTTCAAGTGTGTCAATCCCTAAATAAATTCCATATCGTGTTTTGTTAAAATTACCCGTGGGTTCCTCGTCATTATCAGACTCCATTAACCTACTTGTCGGGTAAATCATTCGTGTTCATTTTAACCCATAAACTTACGCCACTATAGCGTATTATATTTTTTTTATTTATAACAGTTTACTATATATATATATATATATATATATATATATATATATATATATCTGAAATATGCATTCAACTGAAAGATTTCAAATTTGCTTCCTTTTATTTAGTTTACACACGGTTCCCATGTTTTTAATCTCACGTTCGCCATCGCAGAGCAACCTGCGCATTACGAACCGAAATAGAAAATGAAATATTAGTCCATGCGTGTATGGAAATCCGACACATACCTTTTGATTTTTGAAATATGTTTTCATGGGCGGACAAATCTATAGATTGTTCATCTTTTCTATGATTTTAGAATGAAGGAAGTAACTAATTCATTAGAGGAAAACCGAACAAGACTATTTTTTTATTATTTTTAACGATACCTGACATCTGGAGAATTATCGATTTGGGATCGTGTCAAAAATCGAGCTGATATTTCTGGAACGACAAGATCAAAGTATATTTGAAAAGAAATATAACAAAAAAGAAATACGTGGAAAAAATGTTGAGCCTTAATTAATATAACGGAGAATTTATCGGATAGAATTATAAATTTGCAGGAAATAATTATGGAATCCTTCGTAATAACAAACGACATTAAAATAAGAACACGAAATAATATTACATGAGAAAAGGGATTTGTATAAACTTAAATCAAAATAGTGGCGTAGTTCACTATGATTTGAACGGAGATTCAGATTTTGTTTTTTAATATCCAAGATTGGCCTTTGCCACAAGGTCGATGTGACTACGATTCTCATGCCTTCTTGGAAAATTGAGATTTATATCCTATCCATGAACTGATTTTTAAATACTTTGGAGACGTTCCTTCAAAAATGAACCACTGTTGACTTTATTTGAAGAACACATTTATGTTTTCCGTTTTTCGATTACCTGTTCTAGGTTTAACATTCAAGTCACGATATCAGTTTATTTGAATCAATAGCTTTGGTTTCACTATGCATACAAACACAACTATGTAAATGCTCTTGGAATTTCACCGTATTTTACCTGCTTCCTATTTTGTTAATGCCATGTTTTTTTTTCTAAAACTCAGTTTATGTGTAAAACGGGTAAGGTGTTATGTCAGAATATTTAAATCCTATTTAATATCATTTCCTTGATAAAATAAATTCATGCAGACTTGAAGACAATGTCAATTCCGACAATTTTTATCCTTTCACTTTTATTTCTTTTAATTTCACACAACTGCAGAGGTGTTTTCAATTCCACGAGTCTATGATTGAATAATATCGCTTATTGATTTTATTTTTCACTGAATGGGATACTTATCTTATCCGTTTAATATATGTTGGTTAAAGACGGATTTGAGTAAATAAATCGTTTCATGACACCCTTAAGCCATCGATTATTCCAGCACCTAATTCTTGTAACGATTATAGATGTCAATAATATCTCTCGGCCAGATTGATTAGCACTATATATTTCATCGTTTATTTTGGATTTGTTGAAAACAAACAGATTATTCTATTGTTTTAAAATGCCGTTCAGTGAAATTTACCAGCTAACACAATGCAAAACAAAAAAAAAACATCTCACTTACCACTATTTTCCTTAAATCAGATTATGGCATCTGTTTTATATTGCCGTAATAAAATCTTCCAATTAATCATTCTAATGTCCAGAATATTTCAATATGTTGAGATATATTTTTTTTCATGAATTATAATGTTTAATAAATGTCGTTCGATTTTGACATCTGTCTTATTATATCGTTGTCTTGATCAGAAGATTCTATTTTTTTCAGACAAAAAAAAAAAGAAAAAATCATATTATTGATTTAAAATATCTGTCAAGAAATATAGTAATAAAAAAAAAAACGTTCCAGTCATTTTTAACACTTTATCTCGACATGAACCTTTATCTATGATTGTGACTGGTTAGGAAATTTAATAACCTTTTTTTTTCCAAGTGATTTCTCATTGATAAAACAAATATAATAGCCTCCTGCGCAGGTAAAAAGCTAAAAAATGATGCATGCATTATTAATAAAAAAAGTGGAAAAAAAATTTCAATAATATCAACTATAAACACAACCACAACATAACGTATTAAGAAAATAAGATTCCTATAACTCAAGATACATCAAGATAGATAAACCAACCCCTGTATTCAGTTAGCAGTAGAAATGAAATCATCCTTGATAATGGCTGAAATTTTAGCCGAAAGCGCTCCGACATGCAAAATATTCGGACAATTTCTGCATAATTTATGTACAGAAAAGAAGAAAATGATAAGAACATAAGAAAAATTATATGAGAAAAATTAACCGCAGTATTATTTCAATCGATTTTAATGAACCTTGTGTATAAAGTGTCTGTGTTTTAAATAGTTGGCAGATGCTCTTTAATGGGCTCATGGCAGAGGGGGTAAGTTTTCTGACCATGACACCCGGATTCGAATCATATCATAAGCGATTTGTCAGGAAGGAGACTTCCTGATGTTATCGGTCTGGAGGAGGGACGATCCCAGCGTGCGGCACCTATGGAAATTGCTTGAAAACTATACCTCGGTTTGACCCAAGCATTGTGAGTGAAATTCGGTAGACGGAACACTTAGGGCCGTCGATAGCTGTTCTAGAAAGATGTGACAAGTCATCGTGACTGAGATTTTTAGTGTGCTGGTTTTGTCAAGATTTATCATTCTAGACAAGACGCTCTCTTCCAGAAACTGTAACTAAGGTCTGCTCAGCATAGTTTCAGTATAAAACACAGGTTGGCTCTGTAGGTGTTGAACAAACACAAATGTGCCTGAGCGAGACTATGCAATATTGACTGGCTAGCCGCTTTAGTAGACGGAAATCGTCGAATGAGTCTCCGGCTATTGCTATTTGGATGCTGTTTAAACATTCATTCTGAAATGTTTGCTGTACGTGGAAGAAAAAAGCATTACATAAGAATACATATAAACATGGGTGCATTTATATCTAGTACATGTAAGTTAATATAGGTTTTCTATAGTTTGAAAACGCAATGTACTTTCCCTTATTTTCATCATGAACAAATGAATTATATATGCTTTTATTATTCATGAATTTTAGTTCAGCTTGGTTACATGTGCGCTCAGTACAAGAGAAATTAACTGCGATTATTTTTTCCTTTAAAATATGTGGTTATTTTTTTATTATATAGTTTTGCGGGTAGTGCAACGGATTTTGACGCGAATTCAAATTACATATTGGTTTGTTTTGTTCACTTTCGAACATGTGCACCTGTAGAAATCATGAATTTCTTAATTCTCCCCACATCTATGGATTAAAAACAGGGCAGACCGGAATCACTTGCTTAGGTAGCATTTAGCCGAACTGAAGTCAGACCGTGAATTCCAGTCTTGTAGAAGGACGCGAAAAAAACCCTCTAGCAGATTTGCTAAGAATTCGTGACAATTCGCGTGAAAAGTTTTGACCACCTAGGTCCTGAAGATACCTCGTATTATATAATTAATCCTGTATATATTTCCTACTGTAGGAACACTTCAAGGCGGTATAATGGTTAGCAAGCTTGTCTCGTTCAAACAATTATGACTGACTAGTGATCCCCACTGGATGCCCCAAATTTTCGGCCATGTGCCACATATAAGCGACGCTTGGAAAATCACTATGTTTTATATTGAAACTTATCAAAATGATTTTAGTTTCCCTATTTATAAATTGTAAACGTATCAATAAATTTTTCATTTTTTTTCGCAAATGCCGATTCTCGATAATTCGGAATTTCTATTTGGCTTGAAAACAAACTTTAATCTGGAACTGGAAATAAGGCAGTGATGACACCTATACAGAGTCAATCATAAAATATGTGGATGTGGAAATAAATGCTAAACACTTTAAATATTTCGCTTTATGGATCAATTGGATAGCAGATCGAAAATTGAATATAGAATAGACAGTGGTAGGACTAGATTATAATACACAGTTCTAGGACTAGTTTTTAATAGACTATTCTCGGACTAGCTTGTAATAGACTGTTCTCGGACTAGTTTGTAATGGACTGCTCTAGGACTAGCTTATAATAGACTGTTCTAGGACTAGCTTATAATAGACTGTTCTAGGACTAGCATATAATAGACTGTTCTAGGACTAGTTTTTAATAGACTGTTTAAGACTAGCTTATAATAGACTGTTCTAGGACTAGCTTATAATAGACTGTTCTAGGACTAGTTTTTAATAGACTGTTTAAGACTAGCTTATTATAGACTGTTCTAGGACTAGCTTATTATAGACTGTTCTAGGACTAGTTTTTAATAGACTGTTTTACAACTAGATTATAATAGACTGTGCTAGGATTAGTTTTACTCACCATTACAAATTATTACAATGCCAAAACTTTAACCTAAAAATCGAATATACCTGGCTTATGTGAGAGGGTATCCACCATACGAGGCTTTGCCGAAGTGTAGAGTCTCGTCTCGGGATGCTGACACCATTTTTTTTTTGCGTGGTCTATAGGGAATTTTTGCCCGAGGCTACGGGTTAGGATACCCCACTTTAAACTCGGCCTTGTGCCACATCTTCCTATGTGGGGCAGCGGGTAAATAAATATACTTTTTGAATTTAATATGAATGTCATGCAAAGCAACAAAATTGTATGGGAATATCTAAACCGTCAGCCGTACACACCTATGTATTCAAATCCATAGTTAAGAATAATTTCTCGAGAAATTTCTTATAGGTCTTAGCGGGAACAATTCTTCTTCGAACCATATGAGTTTATCATCGCAAAGTAACATCGGTACAAAATAAGAAAAAAATCCCCACTTGAGGATATTCAAAAAATAAATAAATAAAAAAATAAATAAAATAGATAGATAACAACAAATTTTTATAGATATCTATGCTAATAATAGAACAGTATGTCTGTGTACGTACAAAATTCCATCATCATTGAGCGAAGCCTGAATTCTATCGAAATAAACAGATGCTCACTCAGGGAAGCCCCAAGCCTTGAGCGACTAGTGAGACTTAAACTCATTCTAGATCTTACATGGAAATCTTACATACGATCCATTGTTAATTAGTGCTGAAAAAATAGTCGATTCACTGTACCATTCCAGTAAGTAGTTGACTCCATGACTCTGCCCTCTTTTACGATTATAAGAGCCAGCTAGATAAGGCCGATGATGAATTACTGTTGTCATATATGAACAGAAGCTGTTCGGTCTTCACTTTCCAGGTTTATCTGGGTCAATAGGTTTCGACGCAGTCTCGTGTGATGAATTGCTTTCTGACATACAACCACTTTTCCATAGACGAAACAACGCAACACTCTCGCTATTCTATCACTATATTCTTGGAAGATTTTAAGAAGGAGTCCATTCCTTCCTTCCACAAGTTCTAACCGTCAAAGTTAATGCTCAGCATGTACATTGTAACGAACCATTTTCAATACCTTCATAAGCCCCTGTCGATTTTAAAATGCTCAAGATTTTGTTTATCATATATCTTCTCCTCATTAACCGCGACACTTAAATTTTGAGCTTCTATCTCAAATAGCTCATGGGCCTTTTACAGTTTGAGTAATATTGTAAAACCAAGCATGTAGCTCGAAGAGAAAATTACGATATAATTAAAAGGTTGAAATTGCGCATTAATTCCAGTGAAAAATTATGGAGGAAAACGCCATCAGTGCTGGAAAGTGTAATAACAGTAGACTAAATTATTGTATGAGTAATAGAAATCGGTTATAGATAGAATGTAAATCTCAATCTAATGTAGCTGTCACGGCACCAAATGTGGCGTCACCCCGCGGCCTCTCTCTGCCCCCGTGCTATCCTGTGACGACCAATGTGACTTGGTATTGGTCGCGGCGTCAAATGTGACGATCTAACCCTTGGCTGATTCGGATGGGAATCTGGTTAGATTCGGTATCAACTTTGTCGTTCCCAGCTCGCCTCCAACGCCTGGTTACCGAAGTAACTGCTTTGATTTCTAGTCTAACCAACCCACGTTGTGATTTGATCTTAGGTAGACGAAATCAATAAGTCGCCGGGCCGTAATGCAAGCCGAATTCGACCAAAGGTGACATCGCACAAGTATATGTAAAAGAAAATAAAGTAACAACTCGAAAAGTTCAAATGTGTTAAAAAAAGAATAACAAATATTTTCATCTCTGGTTGCTGGATACAGGACTGAGACTTTCTCCCAACCCGCTTCTATGGATTCGTGACACTTTGTGTTTGTTAGGCGAGTGTTTATATCTTAAGTTGTTTTAAGATAACTATTTTTTTGTATCTTCAGGCGATATTCATAAAACTTGTTTTGGTGGTGTGAGTCTAAGTCGTTCTTCAAAAATAAATTGTTTTTGGCTAGAAGTCGACGTCGAAATGCGTGGATCTTCAGTCAGCTTCCTGCGAGGCTGGTCTCAGAGCTCACAGCTCAACTCTATCTGCGTCTGCGTCTCCTCGGCAACTCTTCTGAACTCTCTAACTCCAACTCTGCCGTCTACTCGCTGCGACTCTGTTTATATTGACGCCGACCAAAACCGGGTGTGGGTCTGTCGGGGTTTGAGTTCCTCGATAATTCTAAATCCACAATAAGGATTTTCTTTGTTTTCGGACAGGAAAATTAGCACTTTCCATTTTTGGGAGTCAATTACTTTCTTCTTTAGAGGGGTTCTTAAGGGAATCGTCCTCCCAAATTCTTTTTTTCTCATATTGGTATCTCACACCAATCCCCTCAGAGGGCGTCAACAGGTTTCTCTTCTTTCTCATAGTGGTATCTCACGCCAATCCTCTCAGAGGCGTCAACAGGCCTCCCCTCCTTCTCATATGTTTACCTTCGCCCACCGCTCACGCCACCACTCAGCCAATGACGCTCGGCAGCGCGGGTGTTTACAATTATCGCTCAAAGGAAAAAAAAATATCTTTCCTTTTTTATTTCTTTCTTTTCCTGCACCAGACCCCTACGACTCGTAGTCTGGTCCTTAATCTCTATCTTAACCGAATGTCATCTGGAATTTATCAACGAGATTTTCGCCAGCGTCAAATGGGTGGTCAGCTGGACGTCTTCGCACCCCGTCGCCAATTATCTGTCCCGGTTACAAACGTTTATCATGTCCAGGTCTGGACAATAAAACAGGTGGTCTCTTTCCAAAACCAAATGATATCTCCGAAAGATAGTTAATGGTTTATTACTTCCCTTTCTCTCTGGAGTGGCCTCAGCTGATGCCTTTCTCGATCAGTGCGTGACCTGATTACAATTATAATCCAGCTTCTGTTTCGTAGGCCACTTGACCAATTTGAAATTTTCATTATTGCCATGGGCAGATTGCTATCTTTTATTCGCCACCTCGTAGCATAAATTAATTCCGACAGATCCGAGATCTTACGCATTTCCTATCTTCTGCGAAAAAAAAGTACTTTTCTTCGCAAATAAAAATAAAATCTTTATCACTTTTCTTTGTTAAAAAAATAACATCGCTCAGTATCTTTCGTGATAGCTTCTTCTCGCAACCGCTAAATAGTGTCACATAGAACTAACTTCTTAAAGCGTTGGTTAGTTGCTCAGTACTCTCTGATTATGGACGTTGATAACGGTATATTGCATTTTGTTTCGGATTACTTAGGTTCAGCCCTTACTTAAGATCTATATGAGCTTGTAATATAAAAATTCCTAAATTTCTGCTAACTTAATTCATACGGTTAATACGATCTATCTATTTATCTATCTATCTCTCTCTCTCTCTCTCTCTCTCTCTCTATATATATATATATATATATATATATATATATATATATATATATATATATATATGCTCCAAAATATTCACCGTTCTTAGGAATATGAATGATAAATATTCATAATAATGAATTTCTCTGGTATATTTAAATGACTGTTGTCAAATTTAAATTACTTCTTATACCGTGAGTGCACTCCAATTTAAAACACAGAAAAAGGAAGAGTATTTACATGAATAATGCAATGCCATGATGGTTCTCCAACATTTCTAGCAGATTAATTCTTTTCTGGATTGGTTTCTATTGTCTGGAATGCAGTACCACTGACAGTGGTGGTGCTATGCTTACTAGATAATTATGGACTACTCTTAATCCGTTTTTTAGATCAAAAGTGTTGTGCTCACACTAACACCATGTGCAGCCCCCCTCTACACACACACACGGTGGCGTGTGTGCCTTTCTTATCGGTTCCAGGACTTGTCTGTTCAGCAGTCATTACAGACTCATTAGAGGCTATAATGTTAACATTAGATACGCTAATGACACTCTATTGATGACGAAATAAATGGAGACCGAAAGAACTTTTAGACAACGTTATAATGAACTAGATTTGAAAAGTCTGTTAAATGAAAAAAATAGAATATGATGTTTTAGCAAGAGTGCGCGGTAAGAGCAATAGACTGGGTAAATAATAACAAGTCGGTACAGAAACTGCGCTAGTCTCGTATCAGCCGATGTAGAATGTGACTGTAATTGGAATGTCTAAGAATTAAAGAAAATATTAAAGAGACAAAAAACATTGTTGTAATCAAAGGAAAAAATTACTGTTATTTTATATCCAATGTAATTTAAGATGTTTAAAACTGAACTGTCCTGTGTTTGAAAAACTGCATCCGGCACCAAGAAAATTGAAGAGAATGGAAACAATTCTTAATTGTTGTCGTTGCCAGATCCACCCTGGCCGGGAGTAGTAGGACCTGTTAGGGTCTCATCTATGGGCAAGTAGTGACCCTCCATACTGGGGTTAAAAACAAAGTATAAAGATACATTTTCATCGAAAAAATACCAGCAATAGCTAGAGAAATAAATTAATATCAATAGTTTGTATATATATATATATATATATATATATATATATATATATATATATTGGTATTAAATGACCCATAAGAGATTGTTATGCCATTAAACAAAATAACTAATGCTTGACATTTTCTGCACAGATGCAGAGGGGACATCAAGCAGCGTTTATATTGAACATACGACGAAATTTAAATATATCATGTACATAATATTTTAGCAACAATGAAGTATTTATTAATATAGAAGCAACAAAAAACTGATACATTCATTAAATAGTATTAAATAGTATGGTCTCGTATGTATAATGAAGAAAATGCCCAAGAGAATTTCACAGACACAGGACATATAACAAACCCAAGAAAAGCGCTAGGAATCAGCAAGTAAGATACAGCGCTTTCTGTGAATAGATGACAGAACAGTACCAATGTAGTTTTGAAAGTTACTCACAACACATAAGATTATGATGTTTGAAGGAATTATGAGGAAAAGAAAAATATTATGGTCAGAGAACAATAAAAGAAGTGGGACGCAGAAAACGGAAAATAACAAACGACATTGAATATAAATTTTTGAAGATCAAACTTAACTTGAAAAAGAAGAGACCGGGAAGGAGTTCCGCAAGCAAGAGTTTTGAGTGAACTGTTAGCATAGAACTTGCGGTTACATTGAGCAATTTTTTAACTTAAAATGAGTTCAAGCTGTCAATCTATCATTGCGTTTAATGTGTAGATATCAAAGAAGGAAGTCCATCGGAAAAAAAATTACCACGAATATATTTCTAGAAAAGTCGCGTAACCGTGCTAGGAAATAAATCAAAGCAAGATGCTATACCAGGACCGATGACATTGCACATTCTTCTTTAGATTTTTTTCAAGAATCTCTGAATAGCTAGAAGTCCTTGACAGGATATGATAGCAATATTTAAAACACGGTCAAATGGTAAACTTACAAATATTTAAAATAAATTTTGGAGAGAAAATAGTCTTGCAAAATCCATTAAGCCAAAATGTTTCAAAAAGACTAGCAGTTTTCAATATAATCTTTCCCCTTCTGTTATGAATAGAGCATAGCCCGAGAAAGCGTAATGAATCATTTTCTAGTTATTCTGATGAGAAACAAAAGGTTCTCTAAGACTATTAAGAGAACAGTTGTGTTTGGAAATTTAAAAAAATGAATTTAAAATTAAAGTTTCTTGCCCAATTTAACAACAGATTGTAGGTGTCTTTTTAGATCAGCTGCTTTATTAAACTGATCAGAATTACTATTAAGACAGGAGTAAATTGTGATGAATCTAAGTGATCGCCCACGTCCTGAAAGAACTTCCTATATGATATACATATATATATATATATATATATATATATATATATATATATATATATATATACACTATACATGTATTTTCTTTGACAATTATCTAAAAATACACGATAGGAAACTTAGCAAATCTATCATATTTCCATTATCTCTTTGGCTTTCAATAATTTCTATTTCAGTGGTACGTCTTAGGTGAACACATCAATGCATGTTCTTTCTTTCAACAATGATCCATAAAACCAGACAGCAGTAATTTCCGGTGTAAACGTAGATTTTCACATGACCTACATCCGATTTCAGGAGTCAGCCACAAAGAGGCTGGTTGGGGAAATAGAAATCGATCTTATAAATTGCTGGAAATGTTTTTAGAAAAGGATAACTTACAAATAAATTCTCAGGAAAAAGAAGTAATCGTATATTTTAAATGATAGTTTTGTTCAAAAGCAATAAACAATTGAATGACTACGGCTTCTTCCACTTAGTTTTCATTCGTAGTTGAACATATTTTAAAGTACATTTTATTATTTTCTCCCCAAGCAAGTTTATAATGCCGGTGAGAGACAAGGGCTTGCTTAAAATGAAATATGATGAGAGAATGTTAGTGAGGCAAAAAGACAATAAATGAACAAACTTCAGGAAGGAAAATAATGGCGATTGATTTTTTATTTAAACTTTTGAAGGTCGTAGCTAACAGGAAAGCAAGAACCCATAAAATTTCCATAAACGAGAAGTAAGGACAAAAAAACTATTAGAATAGAATTCATCGCTCTATCTAAATATTTTAGCAGTAAAGCGAGGAGATCTCTCTGTCAGTTCAGTAAGATGTCTCCTCGTGCTGTCGAGTTACCAAGAAGGAAAGCTCATTAGAATAACTGCCATTAAAATATTTATGGAAAAGACGCAGGGAAGCCACGTTACGGCAATGGGAACGTGACTGAAGTCGAAATGCCAGCTCAAGACCGATAACATTGCAGAAACTTCTTTGGATTTTATCAAGAATGTAGAAATATATAGCAGACTGACCAGACGAGATGTGGCATTAAACGCACGGATAAATTGTAGATTTAGAAACGTTCATGATGAACTTTGGCGAGAAAAAACTTCTAGTACGGAATTTGAAACATTTTGACATGGCAGTTGATTCAATATAATATTTTAAAATTATCGTGGTAGAAAACGGAGGACCGAGAAGACACGATATGTTGATCTCCTGCAGTTTAGCATCAGTCATGCTGATGGAAAGCAAAAAGGGTTCACTAACATTACTAAAATAGAGCATCTGTCTACATTTCTGAGATGAGGTATTATGTACATTATTTACATTATTCGGACTATTTTCCTCATCTTTGTCGCCATATTTATTCCAACCGGTTATTGAACTCATACCTCTTTGGGTCCTGTCACTGGATCTAACCAACGTCTTTATCCGCTATGCCATGTGTCCTAAAGACGTTGGTTAGATCCAGTGATAGGACCCAAAGAGTGTGAGTTCAATACCCGTTTAAGGCAGTGGATAACGTTCAGAGGGAAAATTAACAGGAGATAACTGATAACTGACATCCATTAGACAGGGTACTTGGAAAAAGAACAGTCTACCCCAGTGAGCGAAATAAAGGGTTCAGTCCGACATTGCAACCACCTGAAGAAGACCGGAGCGTACAACGGCCGAAACGTTGTAATAAATATGACGACAAAGATGAGGATTTCTTGTTCTTGTTCTTGTAACGGCATTCACCCGGGGTGGGTTGAGCCGGCTCCAATATTGGAGTTTCATGGGAATTTGGAATTCACAAGCGGTCCCGAAACTACATGTATAGCACATGAGAATTGTTTATAGTGGTGAAGGTTTCGTGCAGGACCATCCACACTTTTTGAAGGGCATATTACAGAGACCTGGTGCACTACGTGCCACAAACGACCCTCCGGAGACTTTTCCATCTCCTAGACCAGTTGCCATCCAAGGCTATAGAACCCAGTCTGTCCTGCTATTTACTCATAGCTGAAGGGAGAAGAAGAGGATTCACACCTTTTCCAAGGTTATTAGCACGTAAGTGAATGTAATGGATTCGAGTGGAATTCGAACTCGGCTCTCCAATTCCTCAATCCAAGCCGCTATCCATTACTACACCATGCCTCCTCTAAAGATGAGGACTATAGTCCGAATTATGTAAATAATGTAAAATACAGCAGTATCGTCATTTATTTTCTGATATAACAATAAACTGGATGTCATTATTTGTTAAGGATTGGTTAAAAACAAAATAATCGTTCGAAGGCGACTTACGCCAATCAAATATCTTCGAGATATCGAAAGCCAGATTCCGAGCCTCGATGTCCTTATCTAAAACCTTGCAGACATTTTCATTAAAAAAAAAAACTTGTCCTAAAGAAGAGAAAGCTATGTTGTTTGAACTAAGTTGTTTAACCACTCATTGTTGATTCGAGCGTTTACTTTTTTTAACAAACATATATAGAAGAGGAATAGATCAATAATTCGAGTGATCGGAAAAATAACGCATTACCTACATCGTGTTATGAAGGCCGATCTAAAATATATCGGCTAAACAAAGTATAACTTAAGAAGTATACAATTTGGTATGTGAAAATTGCTTATTTGTGAAGCAACAATTCTTTTTACAGGGTTCATTGAATGTGGCAGACAAAAATGATTTTATTAAGTTTTTTCTAACGTTCTAATCGTTTTCTTTTTAGAGGAACTGCTTGCAGAAACTGTCGGAAATGATTATTTTGTTTACCCCTTTGCGAGCAATTGCTTAGAAATTTTCAAGGTGTCTATTATGAGATTTTCCTTGTCTGTCAAATTCAATATAACTTATTTGAATATGGATAGTTTATCTCAGACTCTCTCTGTTTCACGCTCTCTGGCGCTCCCTGACTTACTCTCTCTCACATTCTATGTCTCAATCTCTCTCATTCTCTGTCTCAATCTCTCATTCATAAAATCACGCACTGTGTATGGATAAGAGAGCGGAAAATATATATATATATATATATATATATATATATATATATATATATATATATAGAGAGAGAGAGAGAGAGAGAGAGAGACTCTTCAGGCTTAAGTGGTTTCATTGTGGTAAAAAATGGATGCTGTTTCGATTCATGTCGGAAGCTGGATTTTTCTTTAAAAGAACTTCTCTTTTTAGGCCGGTTGTTGTCAATTTCTCAGATTAACAACTAGATAAAAAAAACGGGCAACAACTCATGCTTAAATAGATTTAAATAAAGTAACAGTTTACGCTTAAATAGATTAAAAGGCAGGTAACAAATCAGACGAATAATGGTAACAACTCGCCTACCGACTGAAAACAAATTTATGGTAATACGAAATAATGCCGGATAAAAATGTCAGAGTATATCTGTAAAAGGACATTATAAAGACAAATGTAAAACTTAACCGATTTGTTTCGTATTTTGAGGAGGATATATTGCCTTGATAATAGATTCAGCCGACGAAAAGCATCGTCTAAGAGTTTTTTTTCCTTGTGGCTTCATATATATATATATATATATATATATATATATATATATATATATATATATATATATATTTGTGTGTGTTCGTATGTTTGTGAATCTTAATTTTTGCCCATATATAATCAGCTCCAAAAAGCAACTCCACTATAGAGATTTGTTTTCATGTAAATATAATATGTATCATGCAATTACCAGCAATATTTAACTATTTGTAAAACGGCAAATATTGCCAAGCTCTATATGTTTGCCATATATTATTTTGGTTGTGAGTAGATAAGGTTTTTTTTTACCAATCCTTTATAAATTAACAGAAGGTATCAATAAAAAAATTTTCATAAAATATTTCTATTTAATACGGGTAACCACTTCATACATCACTAAGAATAAGCACAGTGCTATTTTCCAAATGACATATTTTCAGGGATTTGTTTAAACCTTTCAGATACCTTCAATGTAATCATGATAAAATATACGTTGCTTCGATAAAGCTGGACATACTTTCTTCAGAGTGAGTTTAATATCAGATATTTTATTAACCAGTCAAAACAAAAAAGAAATATCCCATGCAGTAATTATTAATTATTATTTAGCTGTTTAACTTACATTTTAATTTTTGTATTAACGTTTGAAAATAACGCGCAAAGATTTTTACATCTAAGAATAAATAAGACACGATATGCTACATATATATGCCAACTAAGTGTTTCCGAATGACATTCTCCAAATACATTGAACATTCTAAATTATATCAATAAATACCATCAACAGTGGAAGCAGATAATCGCCGTAATCAAAGATGAAGAAGTTAATACGTTTAATTACCCTGTTTTTATTTGGAATCAAAAAGCAACTAGAAAGAAGAAAAATTATTATAAATCTTTGGGGCAGGTTTATCTCACGAAAAAAAGACGTTTTTGAGTTAACATGAATGTTTAAGTTAAACGCGGTTAAATGTACATTGCAAGATAAAATCCCAAACTAATTTAGCAAACATTTATGGCGGTTAACTGACACCAAAACAAGATTAAATATCTCTTTAAACATCTGTCCAAAAGGCGATTGTTGTACCTCAACACAGTAACTAATAACCAATTGTCCCGGCTTGTTTCTACACACGAATACAACCGTTGGATCATTTACTGGTGGACGTTTTCAAATTGTCCTTCAGGGTCTCGAATAGTTTCACAGAATTAATGTCTGCTGCATAAAACAATTGTTTTAGATAGCCTCTCAAAAATAATCTAAAGGACTATGGTCGGGAACGTACAGGCCATGGAACCGTTCGTCCTCTACCTATCCATCTTTCATGGTATATGTCATCCAATGCATCGAGAACAAAGTGACTAAAATTTGCTGGAACCCCATCATGCATTAACTACATGAATCTTCGTATTAGCAGGAGTACATCCTCTAGCATTTCAGTTTGTTCGAAATAAATCCATGTTGACAGCCCTTGTAAAACCTGCTGAGAGAATAAATGGTCCTACCAGATAGTCACGTAAAGTCCAGTCCAATCACTAATCGCAAACTGATGCTGCTGTCTAGATTGTATCGTATAATGGGGATCCGATACGCCTAAAAGGTTGCTAGTGTTAATTTATTATTCCATTTCTTCCAAATGTTGCCTCATCCATAAACAAGACTGGAGAGATAAACAATGGATAGACAGTTTCTGCAATAAACCATCGGCCGAAGGTCTCCTGTGGTGAGTGATCAAAGAGTGAAAAAAACAGCAGGGTTTTCAAATGATACGGATACAGGCGGTAAACTTGAAGTACCGTCCATGCGGTACTATGAGATGAACGATATGCTATGGTCCCTTCTGTGCAAAACTCTGGATTATTTCTCAGCCTGTATATTGTGTTCTTCATAGTCAAGCGGACGAATGAGTGTCGGTCTTCATCGATCCATAGTTCTGGTGCTACTGACCATGTTTCAGGAACGCGGCGATAAACAGCAGCAAAGGTTGCATGACAGGCTTCCTTTGGTTTGGAAACGCAATCTAATACAACCGTTCATCCCGACGTCCATTACAGTTTGCGCGCGACTATGTAAAAATCATATCTGCCTGCTCACGTCATGAATGTCCCACCATTGTTAAACTGAACACTTCTCAGTTAAATCTCTATTGCACTCATTACGTTGGAATTCAATCACATACACATACATATATATATATATATATATATATATATATATATATATATATATATATATATATATATATATATATATTAATTAGTTAGTTAAACCTAGAGAGCCAGACAAACCTACCGAGTTTTTCACCTATGATGATCGTCAGGAAAGCTGGCTAACAAGATAGCAATCTTTCCTGACGATCCTGTTAGGTGAAAACTTGGTAGGCTTGTCTAGCTCTCTAGGTTTAACTAGGTCTGCTCTACTTGTATTGAACACTTTATTTAGTTATTTTAGGTACTATCATCGTTTTTTTTTCTTTGGGACTTGGAGTCGTATGCTAGACGATTATTTTCGGCTAACGTACAAATTCTTGTTTCTTTCCTTTTTTATACCTTTTTTATAGCATTTGGTATTGCCTTGATTATTTGCCAGTCAACACACCGAAGATTTTCCGAACCAGTATAGTTTCTTATACTTATAAGATCTCTATAATAATAATAATAATAATAATTATATATATATATATATATATATATATATATATATATATATATATATATACATACATATATATATATATATATATATATATATATATATATATATATATATATATATATATATATAGGAGGATATAAATTAACAGGGGGAGCAGAATGTAAGAACAGAAATATAATAATGAATACAGAATTCTTAAATATCCGAAGGTCAGGTAATGATTCTACTCTCTGTTAATTTTATCATCCTCCTAGTAAATATATATATATATATATATATATATATATATATATATATATATATATATATATATATATATATATATATATATATATACAATGTATGTGGTTACATGACATAAATATCAGACATACTATAATATTAGTAAATAGCTAAAGGCTGAAAATATCTTGGAAATATCCGTTACCATGCATATTATATGTTAAAATCTTTACCGACAGAAATAGGGATACATTAACTGGAAAAATGAAACCAGTGAAATTGTTCATTCTGATGTCTAATTCGAAATAATGAGTAATAATTTATAATTGCGATATCGGACTAACTGATACATGTCAATATCTGTCTATATCTCTGAGATGAGACATTATATTCATTTACACTATTTACATTATCATTGCCATATTCACAATGTTTCGGATTTTTACGCTCCGGCCTTCACCAGGTGTTCGGAATTTCGAACTGAACACTTTTTTAGTCCACCTGGGTATATTGGTCTCGTCCCACATGCCATGCTTCTTTCAGATGTCTCAGTTATTTCTCTTTTAACTCAACTTTCCCATTTTTCTTTTATTTTTTTAAACTTTTTTGTTCATCACTGTTGTAGCTTGGTACTGAACTATTTGAGTCTCGTCACTGGATTTAACCAACGTCTTTATCCTCTGGGCCATGTGTCCTTGAATACATCTGTGAGAGTTGAAGGGAAATAACTGAGACATCTGGAAGAGGCGTGGCACGTGAAACTAGAAGAGTCTACCCCGCTGGGCGAAATAGATGGTTCAATTCGAAATTGCCATCACCTGAAGGATGCCGGATCGTAAAGCGACCGGAACGTTGTGAATATGACAGTGAAAATTAGGATAACAGCCCGAATAATGTAAACAACGAAAATGATAGATGTCAGAAATAAGAAGTTTATCTGCGGTTAGTTATCATTCGTGGTTTTGTGACGAAAGATAAAAAAAAAATAATTTCTATTTCTCTTCGTCCTATCTATTCAGTTTCATATCATTTTGAATTCTAATGCGTATATCTTATTCGAAAAATTCTTATTTCAACTTAACCAAGAAGAGAAAGAGAATTGCTTAAACACTGACCACTTTTAATACTTCAATGGTATCTGTTTATATTTGAATTTTTCTTAACGTATGTGAAATAAAAAAAGTTTGCTGACAGAACAAGAAAGAACGAGGTCTGTAACCGCCAAAAACGATTCTAATATATTCCTATCATTGTCCAAAATCGCACCAGAAACCTTTC